>SJYA01001975.1:289220-305508 GCA_006410615.1 Neotragus moschatus
CTCCTCATTCACTGTCATTGGTGTACTGAAAACTCTCTTGAAAGCCAACTCTCTCTATATTAGGCACTTGCTGGATGAGCGAGACACATGCCAGCCCTCCTGGAGCTGGAGACATGGCAACTGCAGTGTGGTGAGGGCCACAGCAGACACGTCGCAGTGGGGTCAACACGAGGGCGGCCCAACCCTTTAACATGCACGGGCAACACCACGTGACAGAGAAGACACAGCTGGCACACACAGCTCAACTGCAGACCACAGGCTCCCATCAAGAAAGCTGAGGACCCGGGGTGGGCCCGGGGAGGGCAGGGCTCAGGATGAGGATGGCGGCAGCTTACTGCCACCAGTTCACGCTAGGAGCAGAAATGAGAAGAATGGAAACAACTTGGTCACATTTCCGCAGGGTGTGCTATGATCGCAACAACGTGAGTCGTTGAGATCTGTGTCACTGAGATCTGCCCACCTGCCTCCCTCAGCCCACACCCAACTCCCTGACCAAACTCTTCTCAACCTTAACGACCAGAGTACAGGAAATTCAGGAATACAGGAGCCAGAGAGGAACCCGCTCAGCACAGTGTCACACAACTGCAATTGGCCACACTCAGGGCGTGGGGCACGGTGTGAGGGACGTGATTTCCTCCACATAAATACAGACAGCGCAGAGACTGGAGGGGCATACAGCCAAGCTCACCCAGCACCGCTTGTCTGAACCCTGACTGGACGACACCAAGTGTGACAATGCCTTAACCAAGGAATTGCAACACAGACTGGACAGCTGGCATTAAGGAATTACTGTTAACTTTCTTATAGTATAATAAAACTGCTTTTAAAGTCTTCATCTTCTAGAAACACTTATAGATGACTATGCCTTAGAGGTGCTTTAAGACAATCAGAGGTGATGGTTTAGTCACTAAGTTCTGTCCAACTCTTTGCAAGTCCATAGACTATAGTCTGTCAGGCTCATCTCTGTCCATGGGACTCTCCAGGCAAGAATACTGGAGTAGGTTGCCATTTCCTTCTCCAGGGGATCTTCCCAACCCAGGGATCGAACCCGGGTCTCCTGCGTTGCAGGCAGACTCTTTTCCAACTGAGCTATGAGGGAAGACAATCAATGAGGAGTAAGAGGGTGGAGGCAGGGATGAAGTGACTGGATTTTAGTTACTGAATCTGGGTGATGAGTATCTGGAGATTCACTACATAGTTCTACTCTCTCTACTTCTGTATTGTATTTGGAAATTCCCAGGATAGAGAGTTAAAAAGCTAAAAATTCAAAAGCACAACAATATCCATTCATTCACATGATCCCTTGCATGTAAAAATATCATATACATTTTATCTTATGTCATGCAGTTTGATTTTTAATAAATTCCACAATTATTATGCATCCATGACACATGACTAGAAAGCCATGAGGTCAAATTCCGGAATTTATATTTTAAAAGTTTCAAGGCTTCCTTTAAAATTTTTCTCTATGAATGAAAAAAAGAAAAAAACCAACCCCCAAAATTGGGTCTTTGGACAATATCTGTTTTTATATTTCATATGATGATACTTGGGCTTCTTGTATTAACAGTAATAAATTTTAAGATTATCAAAGTTTATTCATTCAGTTCAGTTTAGTCGCTTAGTCGTGTCTGATTCTTTGCAACCCCATGGATTGCAGCAAGCCAGGCCTTCCTGTCCATCACCAACTCCCGGAGCTTGCTCAAACTCACGCCCATCGCATCGGTGATGCCATCCAACCATCTCATCCTCTATTATCCCCTTCTCTTCCCACCTTCAATCTTTCCCAGTATCAGGATCTCTTCCAATGAGTCAGTTCTTCACCATCAGGTGGCCAAAGTATTGGGAGTTTCAGCTTCAGCATCAGTCCTTCCAATGAATATTCAGGACTGATTTCCTTTAGGATGGACTGGTTGGCTCTCCCTGCAGTCCAAGGGACTCTCACAAGTCTTCTCCGACATCACAGTTCAAAAGCATCAATTCTCTGGCGCTCAGCTTTCTTTATAGTCCAACTTTCACATCCACACAAGACTACTGGAAAAAAAATAGCCTTGACTAGACGGACCTTTGTTGGTAAAGTAACGTCTCTGTTTTTTAATATGCTACCTAGGTTGGTCATAGCTTTTCTTCCAAGGAGCAAGCATCTTTTAATTTCATGGCTGCAGTCACCATATGCAGTGATTTTGGAGCCTTCCAAAATAAAGTCTGTCTCTGTTTCCATTGTTTCCCCATCTATTTGCCATGAGGTGATAGGACCGGATGCCATGATCTTAGTNAATTCTCCAGGACAGAATACTGGAGTGGGTAGCCATTCCCTTCTCCAGGGGATCTTCCCAACCCAGGGAATGAACCTAGGTCTCCCTCACTGCAGGTGGATTCCTTACCAGTTATGCCACCAGTGCACATAAAAACCATCAGTAGCATTAGTTTGATTAAATTATGTCATAAGGCACATAATTTACAAAAATTAGCCTCACACATAATAGGCCAGGAATCTTCAACTTTTTTGGCAACAAGGACTAGATTTATGGGGGAAGGTATTTCTATGACTCAAAGGGAGGGGGTGACTCAGGCAGTCATTTGAGTGAAGGGGGGCAGTAGGTGAAGCCTGCCTCCCTCGCCTGCGGCTCACCTATTCCTGTGCAGCCTGGTTCCTAACAAGCCGAGGACCCAAGGACTGGTACTGTCCCACAGTCCGGGGGCTTGGGGACCCCTGTACTAGGCGACACTACTCTAAATTAGGGCACTTAAACAATTCTTGAAAGCTTTCACTTAAAATCAAGCTTTCAGTATAGACAGAGACTACCTTCTAAATCAGTTACGAAAAGTGAAACTAGGCTGTAAACCAGACGAAAGAGACTCATTCAAACTTGAAGGCACCGGCAGATATTTGGATTCCAACAGAACAGTCAGAAATGAGTCAACACTATGCTATTGCTATTCCTGATAAATGGAAGAAAAACCACCCTGAAATCGGACTCAGACTCTTCCAGGAAAATACTCCTCCCTTCTCACACCGACACCTCCTGCCTTCCAACATCTCCTTGTGGTTTGATGAGAAGACAGTAGGTTTCAGAGCCCAGATCTGGGTTTCCACTAGGCTCTCTGCTTTGGCTAGCTACGTGATGAGCCACACCTCACCACCCCAGCTCACCTGTAAAGTGGGAGAGGGAGGAAGACTGTCCTGAGGCTTAAACAAGACAATGCTTTTAAGTGTGTATAATCTCTGAGCCTCACTCATAGGTAGGTAACTACTTGTATTTACAAAGCAGTGGCAGTGCAATCAGTGAATAGAAGGCTTAGTGCTTCGGAGACCATGAGAAAAAAGGAGAAAAAAAAAATGCAATTATTACAGAGAGCATCATTGACTCAATGGACATGAATATGAGCCAACTCTGGGAGACAGTGGAGGACAGGGAAGCCAGGCATGCTGCAGTTCATGGGGGCGCAAAGAGTCAGACGTGACTTAGCGGCTGACCAACAACACATCCACCACTAATATTTTACAGAACTTCACAAACTACTTCTACATATATTAAGTAGCTGCTTTAGAATTTGTAACGAAGCAGCTCAATACAAATGACATTTACTTTGTCAACTTTTAGTTTAGGATAATTTTTAGTCACTATATGTAATTTTATTTTATTATTTTTAATTATAAGACAATTTTAAAATAATTTTTAAGATTTAGCATCCTCATTGACAATCCAGAAACTGTCTGTGCTCTTTGGATAAACACACATAAAATGGTTAAAAGTGATTTCCCAATTTTCAATGACAATGTAGGAAAAATGAACATGTCACAGATATAGCTGAATTCTTCTGTCCTTTTTACCAAAAATCTTATTTTGCTACCGACCCACTCACCGAACCATAAGGAAAGACAATTTTTCAAAAAGCCAACAAAACTGAAGAACAGGTATCTAGGTTTCAAGCCAAAATCATCCCCTGAAACACTGCTGATGCCAAAAAAAAAAGGGGGGGATAGGAAAACAAATTTCCATAGCGCATTAGAGAAGCCCTTTTAAATAGCTGGAATGACGCTGCAAGGTTAACAACTAAACCAGAAGAATCTGTTACAAAGCAAAAAAAAATTTTTTTTAATTTATAATAAACATCCCATTGCAAAGTATCACTACAGAGTGATACATGTGTTCACCACCAAGGGCTCAGCAGAGACAATCAAACCAAACATTTCTAACAAAAGGAAAAGGTCATGGCCTTGGTTGTGGTGACAGACACAGAAGAGAGAACACGGTCTTCTGATCTCCAGCCCCGTTACCACAATCCAGACGTGTGACAGGAGCCACGGGCACAGTGAAGTGGTTGTCACAGGTCATCAGCATTTCTGTTACATTTAAGGTTCCACTGCTTCACTAGAGGCCTGGTTATTTAAAACAGACAAACAGAACCTTGAAACACAAAAACCAACCGAAAACCAAAGTTTGTACCTTTGAAATATTTGAAATTCAGCTTCATTCAGTGAATGAAGCACCTGCATTCCGGGGAATTTTCATCCACACAAATGTTGCTCAACCCCTCACCCACTCCAGGTGCCCCTCTCTGACACATACAGACCCCTTAGGACAAGCGAAGCCCTCTCCATATACTGCTAACTATGCTCCAGAAGAAACACGTTTCCTAAAATCATACACATAGGCTAGAAAAGTTGACTCTAGGCCCTCAGAGTTGTCCAGGGAAATGCTCTATTCTGCTGGATATTTCTATAAACCAGCTCATCTCATGCTTACATTAGAGTGACACTCTAGATCTCAGAGACAAGACTGCATATACTGGACATAGGACTGTAAACTGGCTCAACTCACACATATGTTAGAAACTCCAGATCTCAGAGACAAGACTGCATATATTCAACATGGACTGAAACTGGACCCTACTGAGGATGGTCTGAAACTCTATTTCCTCACAAAGAGATACGCAGGAGGGCCTGGAACCCATGACCATGAGCTGGTGACTGTTTGCTGACATCCAGACTTCAGCCTTCCCACTGGCTGGCCTCCAGACCCCTTGCCCCAAACTGCCTAGGGGTGCGTGCAGAAGGGTTCACCATGACCAGTGCTTGGGGAGTCTGCGAGCCCAGCGGCTCTCAAGGCCACTATTCACTCTGAGGGTCCCTGCCTTTCTCCCTCTGTTCCCCCACCAAAACGCAGTCCTCCTCCAAGCCCTAGCACCACTCCGCACCTTGCTCGGGCACCCGATTCACCTAAAAACAATCCCTGAGCACTCTGTCCCAGACAGTAACAACAAATAGAACATGTCTTTGTCTAAGATGGAGTTGTGGTTTAGGGGATAAGAAGGTTTCTAAGCTCGTATCTATTTAAAGATTATCCACAAAAGTGGCATGTATGGCAGGCAAGACAACTCTGAGGAAGGAGTGTCCTGGAGTAGGCAGTGAGGGCTTCTAGGAGGGGATGGCATCTGAAGCCAGCCTTAAAGACTGGGGAAGAACTTCTCAGTTGTGACTGTATAAAAAATAGGAGAATCAGGCAAGTCCCAGTTTCTCCATCTTCCCAGCTGATTCTTCATCTGTACTTGGGGTCATCTCCCTTAAATTGTTACTGAAAGGCAACATAACCTAGGGGGCAATAACAACTTGAGTTCAGTCCTTGCTCCATCGTTTTCAAGCTGTATGACACTGAACAAGCCCTCTCTGAATTTCTTTCCTCTTGTCTGTGAAATGGGGAGACAATAAAGACCTTGGGAGGTCATCACAGGGTTAACAAGGTAACATCTAATGCTATGCACAGCCCCTTGAGTGCCTAATAGGGAGAAAGCTGTCACTTTGCCGCGTGTACCCTCGCCTGCCCTGCCCCGGCCTCTCAGAGCTCTCTAGCTGGTGCTGAGTTTGCCAAGCTCCTGCTACAGGGCCTGGCGCTCACTGTCCCACAGTGTCTGCAGGCCTCAAGTCTCACTGTATTCAGTCAACTGCTCAGAGGGACGTCCCTGGACCCCCACCCTCACTCTCCATCTGCCTGCTTGATTTTAATTCAGCATCTCTGTCCCCTGCACAGAACATCAGCTGTGCATAGGAGCACAGCTGGCTCTGTCTACCAGTGCACCCCAGCATCTGGAACAATGCTTAGCACAGAGCAGGCACTCAGCAGCACCTGATGATGGAATTTCTAAGACTAGACTAATAGCCACCTTGCAGGGTTTGCTGGGGTGGGACAGGATGGACTATGACAGAAAAGCAGGTCACGACTGCTGGCCATAGTCAGGCTGAGCCTCAGCCACCACCCCACCATCCTGGAGACAGATCAGCTTGTGGTATGGGGAACAGGCGTGGCGCTCCACTGAGTCTGCGGGTGGCTGAGGTTAACCACAGCACACCCATGTGGTTTCCAGGCTACCAGATAAGAAAGAATCTTGAGGTTTGGCAGAAGTCCTGATCATCTAGGTGTCACCTTAACAGCTTAAGAGCTAAGTGCAAGGCGCAACTCTTGGCCAGCCATACTGCTGGGATGGTGTGTTCAAGAGTCTTTGCACTCTGTGAGTCCAGCTCCATGGAAGGGAGCAAGTCATGAGTCGGACGAAGGAGTAACAGGAATCTAAGAGGTAAATCCAGTCACTAAATATTCACGGAACATGGAATGTTCTTTGTGGCCTATGAATGAAGGTTTAGTGGTTCCATGAACCACCAAAGTGGTGGCCACGTGTGGAACAGCATCACTGACTCTGAAGAATGGAAAGATTTTGATGTGTGATGATGAAAAGGCTGTGCTGGCCGGTGGAGCAGTCGGAGCAGAACTACAGGGAGAAGGAGGTGGGCAGAGGGGCCAGACGCCCAAGAGAACTGCACAAAGACCATGTGGAAGACGGGGGCAGGCTGGATAGGCGGGCTGTGCAGACGTTGAGAAGCCTAGGGGCCGAGCTGAGGAAAGATTCTGCCAAGGGAATCTCCTACTTACATTCAATAAAGCGGGGAGCACCCCGAGAGCTGCTGTAGAGAAGGGGCTGCATCGTGAACTCCAGTCCAGGGTGCCCAGGGAGGACAGTGAAGGCAGATCAGGACGGTGGGGGGGGGGGGCAGGGTTGGGAGAGGTGACACCCACAGTGTCTTAACAGGCAGCTGTGGAAAAAACGCTGAGGACATGAGGAAACGGAAGAGATGAGACTCGAAGCTTCTGTGAGACCTGTCGTGGTTTGTCGCCATCCAGAGTCACAAGAGCCCAGCAGGGCGTGTCAGCTCAGCATCACACAGAGTGGCTGCGGAGCACGGGGGCGCCCAGGTCGGTGAAGACCACCGGTGCCTCCCGGCCGGCCACCCAGGCCCACTTCCAGTCCAGCAGGGGAGGACTGGAGTGCTCAGGAATGACTCAGCACTGGCTGGATAGCTCCTCTTCTGTGGAACACGGCACAAAACACCCTCTGATGCTGGCAACTGACAGAGTCCTCCTCCACCACCAGGCCACTCGGGCGGGCGGTGGCTTCTCTCTCCAACTAGATCACAACCCCGGAGGGCCTGCTCCTGCCTGCCAAATCTCCTGCACCACCGCAGACTAGAGATGCCGAGCTACTTAGCCCCCGCATGTCACCCTGGGCTGAGGAGGAGGCTGCCGGTATCCGGCACCGCCCAGTAGCACAAGCTCCAGCACTGAACAGGCCTCTCCTCACATTAGGAAGGGGTTGACTCCTGAGCCACAGGGCTCCCCCACACACCTGCCCCACGAGGTTCCTCACTAGAGCACCTCTGCTAAGCATAAAAGCATGAATACCAATGCCAATATTTCTTGAGAAGTGGGCTGTGGGATGTTCGTGGATGATAAAAAAAAAAATAAGCCATTATATTTGTATGCTGGAAAATTAACAAATAATTCAGTCATCAATTAGGCAAATAGATAAAACTAAATTACAGGTAAAAATTCACTCAAGGTAAATTAAACTAACAGAAATTAGACTTCTTCTAAGTCAGACTGTCAGACAGTAGAGTTTTAGGAAATTGTTATTTTAGAAATGTGACACAGATGGGAACATACTATATATGTGTGCATATGGATATACATGTGTGTATATATATATACAAGTATATATACACATGTATAGCATATGTATTTTAAAATGCCAAACCTGGGTCCATAGAAGATGCTTTTTCCCACCTTTCCTCTATTTTCTACATTTTTAAATGGGGGGAAAAGGCACATGTATTTTGAGAAACATATCAGAGAAAGCACACCATTCTCATCACACCAGTAAATAGTTAAGATGATGCTTATGTTAATATCTTAACTATATTTTTAAAAAAGTAATATTCAAACACAATTTTATGTTAACTGTTAACAAAAACAGCTGTTTAAAAATATTCCACATCTCTTGAACTTCAAAAATTAATAAATATACAAAGCATATTATGTTAATTTCTGAACTGCAAGCATAAATTATAATGGCAGCTTCGAAAGCAAACCTTTTCACTCTAAATATAATTAACATGGCATTAAAACTGAAACATAACTTGGAATTCTAAGGAATTTGTGAGTAATCTACTACTGTAAAATTATGCAAATTTTAAAGTTATTTTTAAGTTTTAAAAATTAAATAACTTTAATCCTGAACGTTCATAAGCTAGCCTAGAAAGATGTAATCTTCATAAGAATGAGCAGAGGTCAGACACATGGGGCCCCCTCCCACCACTGTGGGCACCCCCCTGCCGCCCGCGCGGCCTCTTACCTGACACGGAGACCGCATGGGTGCGCATGCCCTGCTTCTCGCTGTTGGCCAGCCTGAAACAGAGGTGCAAAGCGTGAGCGCCCCACTCTCCAGACTACGCTGCTGGCATTCACGCACACGCCAGCTGCCCAGAACCAGGACAGCTGTGCCTTCTCTCAGGGAGACAGCACAGTCCAGAAGGTGACTTTGTGAAATACCAGATTCTACCACCCGAGGTCCTTAAAGCCTGCTTTAATATTTTAAAGACCAGAAGTGCAGACTGACAAGGGAAGGAACACTGAACCACAACACTATTGAACGTGGTGCATGTGGCCTGAATTACTTTAGATGCTGGGCTGCCAAGGGGAGAAACCCGCCACTGAGGAGTGCTCTGGACATAGCACTGGCCCTGCCGCCATTCAGAGCGCGTCCAAGAGCAGGCAGGGCGGTGACACATACCGTCATTACTCACCGACTGGCACAGGTAAGGTTAACACATCTGATTATTTGTTTCATGACATGGCTCAACAATGGTAGTGTTTTACACACACATCCACATAAAATAACATTTTGGCCAAAGGTTTTAAGCACATTTAAAAAAAAAATCCAAGTATAGTTCAATTCAAACTTTTTGAAAAAGTATAAAACAAAGAGGAAAAAGGAACCCTACAGTCTTCAGGTGTCAAAATTATTTTGCTGTTTTCAAAAAAGAAAGCTTTTTTTTCTGATACATAAACATTTACTCTAGAAGTACTGAAGAGGAATTTTCCTTAGTAAACAGAATTTATATTGGAAATCTTGGAGCTTAATATATTCCCTTTGAGAACTAGCAAGAGTCAATGTGCAACTGTACAACCTCTAGGAATTGTTAGTCACTCAGTTGTGTCTCACTCTCTGTGACCCCATGGACAGTAGCCCACCAGACTCCGTTGTCCATGGCGTTCTCCAGGCAAGAATACTGGAGTGGGTAGCCATTCCCTTCTCCAGGAGATCTTCCTAACCCAGGGATTGAACCTGGGTCTTCTGCATTACAGGTGGATTCTTTACCAACTGAGTGACCGGGGAAGTTTATGGCACAAAGCCACACACTTCAGTTCTTTTATTGAATTTGCTACACATTTGAAGTGGTATGTCTATTATAAAAGTTTAACCAGAGTGTTCTAACAAACCACCAGCTCCTCTTCCACTGCAGCCACCTGACTGATTGTAACTCCCTCTCAACTGCATTTACTGGAAGGTCACAGGTGCGCATTCCTAACACACAGGGCACAGTCCTCTGCCTCTGTCCCACAGACAGCATGCCGGGTCGTCCCCTGCTGTAGGATGGGGCACTTTTCTGAATCAACCTGCTCACAAGCACCTCTCTGGTCAGTGGTAACAACACAATTCTGCTCCTTTCTAGTATCTGTTAGCACTTCTAACCTACTCCCTTACTCCTCACTTTTACGCCTCTATTTACGATTCCTGTGCATTTAATCCACAAAGTCGTCTCTCAAAGACTTTCTACAACTGAAGATATCATGAGCACTAATTCCTTGCCTGGTTTTAATAATTAATAAACATTAATAATTTTAATAAATACTCATTAATTCATAACATTAATACGTATCTATTAAATGTTGGGTTTGTGAAACAATGCCTAAAAGCTGAGAGAGATGGTCTCACCCACCCCACCACTCACCTGCCCAGCTACTTTGTGCCTACTGGGTGCCAGATACCGTCCCATGTCAGGTCTACACGACCCGTGGCCCCGGCCATCAGTGAAGCCCGAGGGTGAGAACAGTAGAGAGGTGACTGTTACACCAGGTAAGTTACAGAAAAATACAGGGCTGCTTCCAGGACTGGGGTGATGGGGGGGTTTCAGATGAGGTGATGCGAGGTAAGATCTGAGCAGGGCCCCACTGAAGGAGGGATGTGGGCTCCAGGAGCCAAAGGGAGTTCAGTGCGGCTGAAGCTTGAGCGTGGGAGCAGAAGCGAGGCCGCACAGCCTCTCCCCAGCCGGCTAAAGGATGTGGGCATTTATCTAAGAGCAGCAGCATCCACACAGGGCTTTGAGAGGAAAGCTCTCTTCCAATGCTGCAGAGAAGACCGGCAGAGGCATGCAGAGGATGGGAGCCAGAGGTCTGAGGCGCTGTCCTCTGAGGGTAGCCCCTGGCTGGTGTTGAAGAGGGCTGCCACCATCCCTACTCATCAGGACGGCTCCCTGTCCTGAGACCAATGGTGCAAATCATATGGCCGATGCTGAGCTCTTGCCTTCTGTTTGGGAGACTGGAATCTGGGCACACGCCAAGCACAGGGTGCACACGTGACCAGGCCCGTATAAAGATGGGGCGCCAAGTCTCTCACTAGCTTCCCTGGGAGACCACTCTCCACGTGTCCTGCATGCGCCCCTGAGAGAAGGCCCTCAGGGCTGCCCGGCCCCTCTGGACCCCACGCCGTTGTGCTCTCCCTGGGCTGTCATGCATCACAGCCACGAAAGCCTTTATGCACCAAGTCCTGGGCATTCCTTCTAGAGAATCCCTGCACGAGGTGGTCCAGGGGACCTCAACACAGGAGTCTGCTAGTAGAGCCCAGACAGGTGCTAACAGCTAACAACTGGGAAGGGCGGTGGGCAGGTGAAGTGCACGGGCCTGACAGTTCGGAAGCAGAAAGGGAGACTGCAGGGACTGGTAGTGGAGGAGAGGGAGCGACAAGTCAGAGGCGCCCAGGCTCTGCTCCCTTAGCCTCCGTGCAGCGCCAGGAGCGTCTCCTCAAGTCCCTCCCTCTGAGCTCTCGGCACCTAGCTACATATCTGACTGTGAGCATGCTGCCTTTCATCTGCTCCTCAACCCCTAGCACACTGGCTGAGGACAGAGAAGCTCAGGCCTTCTTTACTTTTACAGATTAAAGTATCTGCTATGAAATCCGTGACACACATACATTTTTAAATTAACAAAAGTTGCATATCTTTAATTTTCTCACTTGTGAAATAGCCAGAATGGTACTGACTTTCAGGTCTCTATGCAGACTGTCGTCACCTATATGTAACCATCTGACAACAGACCTCTCTCCTGTTATCACTACTATTCTTGAGCTTCTTACTGAACTTCAGGGGAAGATCCACTTCACACTTCTGACTAATCTAAATACTTGTAAAGCAATTATCCTTCAATAAAAAATAAATGAATTAAAACAACAACAACAAAAAAACCTAAATACTTCGGCTGATTTACAACTGATTTATTTCTGGAAATAACTTGTTTTCTGATTTCCTAATCATGTATGTAGAAATTTGATTACTCAGGCAAACGTAAAATAAAGCATGGAGACTTTCAGTCTCTAAGGCAACAGAGGAACAAGGCACACAGAGCGGTACTTACTTTGGTATCGATGGCAAAGCCCGTTCACCCTCTGTGGAAAAAAATGAAAAGAGAGAGATGAGGCTCCTTTGGAAAAGACTGCAGGTAGAAACCAGAGAAAGACGACGAGTCCTACCCCAGAATTTTAGCAATAACCATTTAAACGAAGCTGCTATATGCCTGTGTGGGTTATCACAGGTTTATTTTCAGTATTTATGACAAACATGCCGTCTACAGGTGAAGACTACAGGAAAGGCACTGCCTCTCAAAACCAGGCTAAGGGATAAACAGAAGAAAGCTATTCTTCCCAGGAGATGTTAGAGAAGAAAGAGTTTTTCATAATCAAAGCCAACATTCTTTACAAAGACTGAACACCCTGCATAGGTTTGGCTACTCCAAAACCTATACAGGGAACACAGAAATTCAAAGGAAACAAACCCATTGGCTCTGTAGCTGCCAGAGGAACGTGGGTCCCGGGCAGCCGAGGGGCCTGAGGAGGCCCGGGGACGCAGCTGGGGGAGGTGCTGGGGCCCCTACATGGGGGCCGACCCCCCGCCATGATGGCTGGGCTCCGGCCGGGGCATCACAGGGGAGCTCAGGACTTGCTCAGGGGCCGGGGAGACACACTCCCCACCCGTCCTTAGTGAGCCAGGAAGCACAGAGCCCCCGGTTTCACCTCTCTCATCTGGACTAACCTGGGGTAAAGCCATTCCACCAGGCCCCTGGCTCCAAAAAGGGCTACTCTTGTCCTGGTAATGAGAAATTATGACCCTAATCTGCACAATTCTTTCCTCTGAGGAGAATTTAACTAAAAATTGAAAAACTGCCACTGAGTTTTCTCTAAATTAAAGGAAAAGTTAGATAAGGCCCCACAAGAAGGCCAGGGGTCACACAGCAACTCTGGTGGAAGCTGGTTCGGGCACGTGGATTGTGACTCTCAGAGTTTTCTGCCCCAGTGATACCACCTATAAAAGCACTTTCTAAATTGAAGCAATTATGGTGGATCACAGAGCTAACAAAGTACACCTGGACACATCAGCACTCATCTGTAGAACTTAGACGTAACTTAGAACTGTTACCCTCACAAACACATGCATGTTGCTTACCATGAAGCAGTTCATAACCTACAGAGAACAGATGTGTGTGTATGCAACAGTTCCTTAAAGCATGTACCAGGAAAATGGTGCATTAGAGTTGTAGAAACACATTTTACACTTATTTGAAATTTTAAGAAACTAAATTAGAAAGTGTACATGTGCTCCTGTCCACATATTTCTAATTATAATCCATTAAAAACATGTGACTTTAAACATTATTTCAGTTAGGCAATATAACTTCACTTTAGGAATCTATTATAAAATAGTCACAAGTACATATGGTGTGATTTAGAATAAAGTAAATTATTAGGCTTAATAATAGATAAAGACCACATAAAATTGATAAAAGCCTCGGACCTACTAGATTTTTATGAGAAGCGATTTCATTTATACTGTCTTCATATGAATGAAGAATTTAATATGTCTCATTTCATGAGATTTGATATCAAAATGTTTCTTCCAACAGGGGAAAAAAGTCAACTAAAAACCAACCCAAGAAGATGTTAAAGCTTCAAACATTTAATGCCTAATGTCTGAATGTTATTTTTTCATATACCAACAAATTGATGAACAATATTTTGGTAAATTAGGGTGAAATAAAACAATTATTTACCAAGAAGAAGACAGGTGCTATAGTACATTTAACATTTTTAACAGAATACTATCTTTATGTGAAGCAACTTTCCCAAAACATTTAAACAATGCTCTTTATTTAAAGCACAAAATGAAAACTCAAGAGCTCATGAATGCAAAACTTTTAAATGAGAAGAGCCTTTAGATATTTCTAAAAGCAACCTCATTACTGTATTTCACATAAAAAAAAAAGCTATTGTAACACATTCTCCATTTTAGAGGGAAAATAAATAAATAGATTTTACTGGTTTGATCATGGTGGAAAAAAACAGTTCTGCCAGATTATTCATGTCCTGGAATTCATGCACTTACTGGCCTTTTGGCTGATGGCTTTAGATACTGTTCTCAGAGTATGACATCCTGACACTAACAAAGGTTTAAACAAAGGTCCCAGCAATGCCTCTGCTTCATCCCCCACCCCCCACGCCCTCCACCTGCTGTCAGCACAGAGAACTGGACCGCTGGGCTGCAGGACTCTGCAGTGTCTACACCAGGAGTGCATCCCTCACGTCTCCCGACTCCTCCTCTGATTGTCCTTCCCTCGGCGGGGGTGGGGGGGAATGCTGGCAGGGACCTTGCATCTGCCTGCCCAGAGCGGCAGCGTGATGGGGGTGACTGTGGACCTGGACCCACCTCCCACGCTACAAAGCAGGTGCTGCTCCTCAAGGACGAGAAGTCCCCAAGCCAAGGCTCATCCAGTGTGTCACGATCACATGGGATCGAGCAGCAGCTTTGAAGTCTGTGACACTGTGGGCACTCTGAGCCGCCTCCAATGGGAGGCCATTCCAACCCTGCTTCCCGCGGAGACCACAGAGGCAAGTACCACTCTTCTCGCCTTCCTGGATGGAACTGAGGCGCAGGAAGCTAAGTACTTAGCAGATGGCACGTGCTTATGATGTGAACCCATCGGTCAATGTAATTCCAAAGCCTGGTTTTTTCCTGCTTTGTTTCAGAAATCCAAACCCTCGGAAACACTGCATCTTAACCCTCTGCAAAAGGCTGCAGAGACTCAGCCCCATTCCGAGAATTCAACACATCATGCTTCAGACTGAGTTTGTTCTCTGATTGCTCTAAGCTTTTCAGAGCTTTATCAAAAAATAGGAAAGAGACTTTATTTATATGAGTTATAGGTACTTAAAAAAAAGTCCCTTGAACATAATCCCAAAAGTTTATTTAAAAAAACACTAATGGTAACTGAGACAATACTTTAAAGCTGTCGTTCAAATCAAAAGGGTCTGAACACAAACCATGTGTTTATGCTCTGTCCAAACCTAGGTTGTAGGCTGTGAACTGAGTCGCTGCCCTAGAAAAGCAGGAATACAGATTTGCGCGGCTGAATTATTTGTTCCCTCTTCACGTTCAGAGTGACCTGAAGGAAGGGCTCGGGCTGCGGGCAAGCCTGGCAGAGGCATGGAGGAGGCTGGGGCAAGGGGCAGCTCACCTTTCTGGGGCCGGATGATGAAGGACTGTGTGGCCCCGTGCACCAGGCGGCAGTACCCGTCGATCAGGTCGGCCATGTTCTCGGCGATTGTCAGGGACGGGGCTGTGACCGTCAGGGGCTGGACAGGGGAGAAGAGCCAGAGAGAGCGGTCATTGTTCCTTCCGCTCCTCAGAGGGCCAGCTGTGCCGTGACATCAGACCGAGACGCACTTGAGCCCAGAGAAGAGTGGGAGTGAGACGAGATCTGTCATCAGGTCTCAGTGAGAAGGGAGCGTGGTATTTAAGGATCTTATTCCTAGAATATGTGACAGAAGGCAAAGCCAGACAAAAAAAAGAAAAAGACACTTAAATTGCTTAGAGTCACTTTCTAGAACAAAAAGAGGTGGGGAGAAAAAAATGTTTCCTACAGAAGGTCTGGCCCCTTAGGCATACTCTAATTAAGAATTTAGAAAATTAGTAAGCTCAATTATGGCTTCTTTTAGAAACTAGACAAGTGTGGAGTAGACTTTTATCAACCACCCATCATAATTTTTCTAACCTTAAAGAAAATTAGTGGAATTTCATTATTTTGAGCATGCAGAGCATGCTCTAAGAGCTTAGAAATCACTTTTTTCAAGGCAAAACACACAATTATGATACATTTCCTAAAAGACCTGTCATTAAATGTTATCCAGGAGATAATCAGAGTGGTGTTTTTACTTTCGAACACAATTATGTTCTAACTCACATAGTCTTTGTAACTTCCTTCTAAAGGAACAACTCAGCTCACCTGCATCATCCTAAGTATTGTTTGGGGGCAGCAAACAGAAAGGAGGACAGCCTGAAAATCATGGTGTGGACAGGAAATTACTGAGAGATTTTCAGGAAATTTGAAGGTTTTAATATTTCATGGCATCATTGGTTTAATTCTGAGAATCAAATGTACTGCCCAGAGCCTCAGAAATGCCAGGATTCCAAAGCAGGAGATGAGAGAAGCCTCGAGAACAAACCTGCCTCAGTGGGGGCAGCAGCAGCGCGGAGCCCAGGGGTGCGAGTGGGGCCAGAGGAGCGACTCAAATGGGCTTCATGCAGAAATAACCCTGCGTGTGCCGCTCCCCGCTCCCCGCCCGCCCCCCC
>SJYA01001975.1:305633-353976 GCA_006410615.1 Neotragus moschatus
GACCCCGGCTGTGCCCCCCCCCCCCCCCCCCCCCCCCCCCCCCCGCCGTGAACATCACTAAAACACTGTCCAGGAAATAAGACAGTAGCACAGTTTACAGAATTTATATAATTTTAAGAGATTGGGTTTTCTTGGTAATTCGTGATAATATTCCAGTTTTTCCACAGAACGACTACATTAGTTTTTAAGTGAATTGACCCTTTTGAACTATGGTACTGGAACAAACTCTTAAGAGCCTCTTGGACAGCTAGGAGATCAAATCAATCAGTGAATTCTAAAGAAAATCAACCCTGAATATTCATTGGAAGGACAGATGCTGAAGCTCCAATACTTTGGCCACCTGATGCGAAGAACTGACTCACTGAAAAAGACCCTGATGCTGGGAAAGATTAAGGCAAAAAAAGAAGAGGGCAGCAGAGAATGAGATGGTTGGATGGCATCACCAACTCAATGGACATGGATTCAAGCAAACTCTGTGAGACAGTGAAGGAGAGAGAAGCCTGGCATGCTACAGCCCATGGGGTCACAAAGAGTTGGCCACAACTTAGCGACTAAACAACAATTTTGTTATGCAGGGTTTCCTAGGAGGCTAAGCAGTAAAGAATCTGCCTGCAAAGCAGGAAACACAAATTTGAGCCCTTGGCAAGATCCCCTTGAGGAGGAAATGACAACTCACTCCAGTATTCTTGCCTGGAGAATCCCCATGGACAGAGGAGCCTGGAAGGCTACAGTCCATGAGGTTGCAAAGAGTCGGACGTGACTGAGCAGCTGAGCACACACACACACATTTGTTATGTGATGTTCATTACGTAAGAGAAAGCTGTGATTCTGATGATTCATGAACACTTCATCCGTATCCTGAACCAATCATTTCAATAAAGGGCTAGTTTCGAAATAATGACTGTTTCAGGATATGGCAACCCACTCCAGTATTCCTGCCTGGAGAATCCCATCAACAGAGGAGCCTGGCGGGCTACGAGCCTAGGGTCACACAGTCGGACAGGACTGAATAGACAGCATGAGCAGAGGGTATCTCCTTTTATCTCTCCTTACCTCGGGTGCCCCTGAGATCTTCAGCTGCAGCGTCCCTTTCCTGTCCTTGTCTTCACTGTTTGAATACTGGATGGTCTGCACTTGGTTGAAGTCAGCCAGATGTGTAGGCTTTGAGAAGAAAAGGCAAACACTTGACCACAGATGCCAGACACTCGTGCACTATCCCATGTCATCTCCGTGATTCCCATCCCACCCTGCTGACAGGGTGTCTGGGGAGCCTGATTGTCCACCTCGCCCAGGAGGAGAGGGCCTTTCTCACTCTGAGGAGTTGGCGAGGACCTGCCAGGGCCACCTGCTCACCTCAAAGTCAGGGGTGTGTCTGCTCCCTGTGCTCGTGGAGGCAGAGGGGCACTCCACCTTCAGGGGACCACGAGGGGAGGGAGGGAGCCGCTGACCTGACTCTCTGGGTGACAGTCTTGTTCTCAGGGAGCATTCTGCCCTGCTTCTCTCAAAGAAAGGGACCCGTGCCCACTCCCAACACACCATGAGCAAGGAACGTCTCTGACCTGTTCTGGGGTTCTTCTGAGGGTTTTGGTGCTGGGGAGACAGTGGGCATCTGAAGGACCCTTCCACATGGTCACACCACCAGAGACTCTGCTCATTTCCCAAGAGGAGTGGGCTTTTCTTCCCATGCAGACACAAGGTGCCCATCAGTCCCCACCCTCCAGTATGAACATGACAGCCATCAGTCTGCAGGGCCGAATCCCATGCATTTACTCAAGACTCTCGGCCCGCTCAGGGCCACCTCCTCAGACACCACAAGTGCCAGCCCCTTCCTGCCGAACTGAAGCACACTTACATTGCAGCCCTTGTCTGTGAGGTAACTGATTCCTTCCTCAGGGCCAATTGCCAGCTCTACTGAAATAATCCAGCTTGACTTGAAGGTGAAACAGGTGACGGCAAAGGCACCAGGAAGAAAAAGAGGTATTTTAGATAAAGAACCACTGAACATTAAAGGACCAAAGCAGGGACTAGACATGCTTCTATTCATCTATGTAATCAAATAATATAAAATGTGTACAACTCCAGGCTTTCCTGGTGGCACTAGTGGTGGAGAACCTGCCTGCCAGTGCGGGAGACACAAACAGACTCAGGTT
Source organism: Neotragus moschatus (assembly GCA_006410615.1). Taxonomy (NCBI): domain Eukaryota; kingdom Metazoa; phylum Chordata; class Mammalia; order Artiodactyla; family Bovidae; genus Neotragus; species Neotragus moschatus. Next base: position 307,784 of record SJYA01001975.1, read on the forward strand.
CGATCCCTGGGTCGGGAAGATCCCCTGGAAGTGGGCATGGCAACCCATTCCAGGATTCTTGTCTGGAGAATCCCATGGACAGAGGAGCCTGGTGGGCTACAGTCTAAGCGTCGGATACGACTGAGCGTGCACACATGCATGTACAACTCCATGGTGCAGCATCTGCTGAGCCTGAGCAGAGACAGACAGACTGAGCTCATTCCGGTGAGCCTCAAGCCAACAGTTTCTTTGGGAAGATTATCTGAGTAGGTAAACTAGCCCTGAGACAACAGTTAATCAATGAATTGCTGGGCTGGGATTAAAATAAATCTAAATATGAACACAGGCATGCCATTAAAAAAGGAACGTTTTAGTCTCACGTTGACACATTTTCTTTTTGTATTGTTTTCCCACTCTACAGTGGTAAAATATTCTCATGTTAAAAACATGACCAATTAGATTCCAATCAAAAACTGAGGTATTCATGGAAAAGACAAAGAGATTCCACCAAGTCCCCTACTATAAGTCCCCATACTTACACCAAGGGCACACTTGAAGCATTCTTTATCAAATCTGTACACTGGGGAGAGGATTTCAAAGAACTTCAAAATACTTTCTTCTCTGTTAAGGTTGGCAAACTGTCTAAATGTTTGTTGGATCAATTTTCTTAGTGTTTTGGCCTGTGTGATAAAATCACAAACATCTTTTCAGAGTTAACAGTAAGTGAAGACCACAGCAGTAGCCCCTAACACCCAGGAACACCTCTTCCCCAGCACCACATAATACCACCTGCATTCACCAAACATCATTATTTACCAGAGCTCTGTTTCTTTTTTAAAAAATAATTATAGTAAAATATACACAACATATATCATCTGGTGGCTCAGATGGTTAAAAAAAAAAATGTGCCTACAATGCAAGAGATCCAGGTTCAATCCCTGGGTCGGGAAGATCTCCTGGAGAAGAAAATGGCAACCTACTCCAGTATTCTTGCCTGGAGAATCCTATGGTTGGAGGAACCTGGTGGGCTACGGTCCATAGGGTTGCAAAGAGTTGGACGTGACTAAATGACTAACGCTTCGCTTTCAAATGTTTTAAACTATATAGTTCAGCTCTGGCTCATCGGAACAGGGGGTTCCTGTGGTTGGCAGAGGAGGGGGATGAAAGCCCTCACACACCCTGCACTGCTCGGGGAGTCAACACGTCCTTTCTGAAGCAGTCTGGTAACAGAAATCAAATACCTTAAAACCACAACCTTTGAGAGGTTATTCTTTAGGAATAATGAAAGAACTAGGTGAAGACCCAGCAATGAGGAGGTTCCGTGCAGAAGTGTGCAGAAGATCCCATGTCGGGGCGTACACACACACACGTGAAAATAAGACAGCCTGGCGTGGTGGAGATGCCGTCACAGGAGTGCACAGGAAGCGGGCCTCACGCAGGGGGGCACACACGCCACGCATGAGGGAGACAGGGCGGGTCGGCACGTCCGGCCCAAGCGCCATAGTTACAGGCACAGGGCCAAGGTGCTCCCACAGGTCAAGCAGCCGCAGGAGAGCTGCGTGGGCGGACGGAGGCCAACAGCTGGCTGTAGCCAGGGCCGGGGCTCAGACAGGCGAGCCAGGGGTGGGATCCAAGGCGATCTGCAGAGGCCACAGATGCTAAACCGAGGAGAAGCACAGTGAGTTTCAGGGCAGCAAGGACCAAATCTCAGATGCTGCCTAGAATGTGAGTGGTCAGCCGTGGATGCTCTGCAAAGAAAAATTCAGGGAGCGCATTTTGGAGAAGACTTGTCCAAGTTCTGGCCACAAACCCAGGGCCTGCAAAGGGCCGCTCTCACCATGGCTGAGGTGGTGTCCACCAGTGTTCTGACTCGAGGCTGTGCCAACAGTCTCCGACTCTCCTCTGGAGGATCACTCACCCACCTGAGATCTCCACGACACCTGAAACCTGACTGGCCGCCAAGAGAACCTCCCTCCCCCGGGTGGCCGGGCCAACAAGACCGTGCTGATTGGCTCCGCACCCCGACGTCCCAACCTCTCCAGCTCCGCCCCTCTCGCCACTTCCACTGCGGTGTCCCCATATCAGGGACACAAAGGGCCGTGAGCAGGGGTGAAGTCACCTGCCCCGCACCAGAGTCCAGTCAATGGCTTGTCCTCTTTTCCAAAACCCTCAGTCATAAGACGTGCATGTGGTCAACTAATAGCACCCCTGATCACTGAACCTGCAGGAAAACTTCTGAGTAACTGGGCAATCGAAAGTAGTAACTACGCAGTGTTAGCAGACAGTCTGAGCTATAGTTTTACGAACTTGTCTCATCCAGCTGAATCAGGGGGAAACACGTCACGTTTACTGAATGCCCATCTCAGTTTTCGCTTTGGCTCACTGTGCATTTTACTTGCCACTAGACTAAGGTGCAGGAAGGCACAGTGCCAAGCAGCAGCTGCAGGAGCTGCAGAAGCTAGCGTACCTGCTCAGGGCTAACTTCCTGGGACACAGGGCCACACCCCGGCTTCCCACCAGCCAAGAGGGGCACCTGGTCAGGAGTGAGTACCTAAGCTTTCTCAGGGTCTCTGCTTCAATGTGGCCACTCAAGAGGACCAAGAAATCTCATAGACAGCACCAGTGCTGGGCAGGAACTAGAAAATGCTTGCTGTCTGAGAAGAGCCCCAGATTCATTTCTAAGAAGGATACCTTAGAAAGCATAAGTTCTTTCCTTCTTTCTCAATAGGGAAAAAGTTCTACAAAAACTGACTGCCTAGAATCTTTTGATATTAATAAATATACCTCCCTGTTTACAGGGTTTCAATATCCTTTCTATGTTTGAAACAAGGCATCTATCAATGACAGCTAGTTGGTTTTCAACTAGTCCATATACAGAGAGAATAAGGCAGTATTACTAGGATGAAGCATCAGAAATTGTTGCTATTCAGCCTTCTTAACAACAGAAATAATCCCATGTTAGTCAACCTAACATTTATCAGATGCTGCTCTTAGTAGAACAATGGCCTCTGAGGGCCTCCTGGATGAAAAGGTTAATATAATCCTAAAGAAAATATCCTATAATATTCTAATAAAATCCTAAAGAAAAGAAAAATACACTAAGAAACAGGAATCGAGGAGTTACGTTATCTCCCCCTCTTCCAGATGCTAACTGTAGATCTGTTAACAAGTGTGTGTCAAGTGTGTTTTTCTAAATTGAGTTGTAACTGATATACAAGGTTGTATTAGCTTCAGGTGTACAACATACAACATAATGATTCAGTATTTGCATACATCAATACTGTGAACTGACTGCCACAATGTCTGGTTACCACACCATCTCACACTGTTACGCTTTTTTTTTTTTTCTTGTGATGAGCACCTTTAAGACCTACTCTCCCAGAAACTTTTAAGTACGTGACACACTGCCAATAACTACAGTCAGCGTGCTTTACATCACATTCTTGGGACTTACTTTTAACTGGAAGTCTGCACCTTGTGACCCCTGCACCCAATTCACTCACCCCATGTCCCACCACCTGTTCTCTGTATCTATGAGCTTGATGTTCTTTTCATATAAGTGAAGTTATATAGTATGTCTTTCTCCGTCTGACTTCACTAAGTACAATGTCCTCAAGGACCATCCATGTTATTGCAAATGGCAAGTTAAAGCATTTGCCTGCAATGAGGGAGACCTGGGTTCGATCCCTGGGTTGGGAAGATTCCCTGGAGAAGGAAATGACAACCCACTCCAGTATTCTTGCCTGGAGAATCCCATGGACAGAGGAGCCTGGTGGGCTACAGTCCACGGGGTTGCAAAGAGTCGGACACAACTGAGTGACTTCACTCACTCACTCACTCACAGCTGAGTCATATTCCTGTGTATGTGTGTCTCTAAAGCATGCCTTCTTTCCAGTTTCCGAGTGTGTGTGTGTCTGTGTGTGTCTAAAGCATGCTTCCTTTCCAGCCTCCTTACAGGGGTCCAACCAGGGTGGCACTCTCCGTGCAGAGGCCAGAACTCAGAGGCTGAGTGAGTGCTGAGCCAGGTACTTCTGTGCTCACCACTGGAAAGGGAATGGTAACTAACTTAAGTGTTCCTGGGAGGGGCCTAGGAAATCACTCTATTACTCTGAAGTACAGATACTTAACTGTGGATCTCGTAACATTTCTAATCCTGAAATGAGATTTCTACTGTGAATTATACTCAAATAAACCGAAATCTGGTTCTTTTATTTGTGACATAATTTTAGATTTACAGAAGAGCTGTAGAGACAGTGCAGAATCCCCATCGACCACCTCACCCCATGCCCTGAAGCAGACAACTCGCACGACACTGGCATATCCGTTAGGTAAGAAACCAGTGCTGCCAGGAGGTCCTCCCTGAGACGCTCCCATCTGCCCACAGGTGCCCCCGCTGCTCCAGGACCCCACTCCACACGTATTCACTTCTCCCCACCTGCCCCCGCAGCTGCCACAGCTCCTTGATACTCCTGAAGAGTAATAATTACAATTTTGTAGACAGTTCCCTCATGTTGCGACTGACTTAGTTTTACTGGTCCAGTGTTTTTAAAAATGAGCCTCTGGCACTAAGATCAAAGAGAGAGAAGTTTTACATATCTTATAAATTATTCTTAATAATCAGGCACATAAACCCCAATCCTATTTGCCATCAATCAATCAATCATAGCTTAAGTTGCCTCAAATATAAGGTAAATTTTTGACACTTCATGGTCAGCATTAACTAAAAAGGATCTTCTAAAAATCCAAATATGAAAGGGAAAGGCACAGAAAACAAAGTGGCTCTTGGAGAAGCAAATATTAACTGATCAGGCCATTCTATAGCTTAGTCTGGAAGAAACAAGAAGCTGCATGAAACATGGGGGCCTCTCACCTCGGCTACACTTACATCGCAGCACCTGAGGCTGGCACCTGGGGTGGCCTATTTTGAGTAAAAGTAGGATAACTTCTTGAACTCCCAAACGCCAGCAGCCATACCTCTTGGGATAACTGCTTACCTGCACACAGCTCTGAGCAGACTCTGCACGATTCTGAGGCCACCCCAGGACTCACACACAGCCACTGGAGGGCCTACCAATGTGACACAGCCACTTTCACACTCCTTCCTGCCTCCTAAGGCTACTCTGGGTGATGCGCTATTCTGTCCAGTGACGGGGCACATGCCCTGAAGAATGGTGTCTGACACTTGCGAGTGCCTCCCCTCCAGTCCACCCAGCAAAGGGCAGACAAGCACACAGGGCAGGCTTCTATGCCCACACTAGGTCCTCAAGCTCCAGATCAAACTGAGCCCCACACGACTCAAGGTGTCAGGTCAGAACCCTCACCAATGCCGGCCAGCTCCAGAGCCAGCTTTCTGAACCACTGTGCTTGGGTGTCAGTGGACAGGATGGTGTCCACATGGCTGCCCCAGTGTAGAACGTGACCTCTGTGACACAAAGTCACAGCAGCAACAGCCACAGTTCCACAGTTTATAAATTATACAGCGACAGGTGCTTGTGCTATGTGTGTGTAACCCCTGGGTCGGGAAGATTCCCTGAAGGAGGAAATGGCAACCCACTCTAGTATTCGCGCCTGGGAAACCCCATGGACAGAGGAGCCTGGCAGCTACAGTCCATGAGGTCACAAAGTCGGACACAACTGAGCGACTAACACACACACACATATATATGCACGCACACACACACACAGATGTGCTAAAAAGCCACACCAATCCTACCTACCCTATTTCATTTGTTGTGGAAATAAGAAACCAGGTCCCAAACCATGAAGTTAGGAAATGGCAGAGCTCTTCTGAGCTGGACTCTAACTTGACACAAAGCTGTATTCTCACAACACACTCGACCGTGTTCTAGAAGGGCTGAGGAGTCACACATCACATCCCTGATGTCCCCTCCCCTGCGGTGGGAGCTGCAAACAGAGGCGGGAGCTGGCACTCTGCAAGAAGTTACTAACAGGAAGGAGCATTCACCAGTCAAGAGAAGACAGACCTTCAGAGTGCATGTCTATGCAAGCAAGCACGTACACACGCGTGCGCACACACACACAAAGCAGTGCCTATGGCTGCTTCATGTGCTGCTTCTTTACTTCTCTGAGTTGAACCTGAGACTGTAAAGACTGAGGTGATGGATGCATTCACCACTGTGAACACAACGTTCCTGGNAACTGAGTGACTTCACTCACTCACTCACTCACAGCTGAGTCATATTCCTGTGTATGTGTGTCTCTAAAGCATGCCTTCTTTCCAGTTTCCGAGTGTGTGTGTGTCTGTGTGTGTCTAAAGCATGCTTCCTTTCCAGCCTCCTTACAGGGGTCCAACCAGGGTGGCACTCTCCGTGCAGAGGCCAGAACTCAGAGGCTGAGTGAGTGCTGAGCCAGGTACTTCTGTGCTCACCACTGGAAAGGGAATGGTAACTAACTTAAGTGTTCCTGGGAGGGGCCTAGGAAATCACTCTATTACTCTGAAGTACAGATACTTAACTGTGGATCTCGTAACATTTCTAATCCTGAAATGAGATTTCTACTGTGAATTATACTCAAATAAACCGAAATCTGGTTCTTTTATTTGTGACATAATTTTAGATTTACAGAAGAGCTGTAGAGACAGTGCAGAATCCCCATCGACCACCTCACCCCATGCCCTGAAGCAGACAACTCGCACGACACTGGCATATCCGTTAGGTAAGAAACCAGTGCTGCCAGGAGGTCCTCCCTGAGACGCTCCCATCTGCCCACAGGTGCCCCCGCTGCTCCAGGACCCCACTCCACACGTATTCACTTCTCCCCACCTGCCCCCGCAGCTGCCACAGCTCCTTGATACTCCTGAAGAGTAATAATTACAATTTTGTAGACAGTTCCCTCATGTTGCGACTGACTTAGTTTTACTGGTCCAGTGTTTTTAAAAATGAGCCTCTGGCACTAAGATCAAAGAGAGAGAAGTTTTACATATCTTATAAATTATTCTTAATAATCAGGCACATAAACCCCAATCCTATTTGCCATCAATCAATCAATCATAGCTTAAGTTGCCTCAAATATAAGGTAAATTTTTGACACTTCATGGTCAGCATTAACTAAAAAGGATCTTCTAAAAATCCAAATATGAAAGGGAAAGGCACAGAAAACAAAGTGGCTCTTGGAGAAGCAAATATTAACTGATCAGGCCATTCTATAGCTTAGTCTGGAAGAAACAAGAAGCTGCATGAAACATGGGGGCCTCTCACCTCGGCTACACTTACATCGCAGCACCTGAGGCTGGCACCTGGGGTGGCCTATTTTGAGTAAAAGTAGGATAACTTCTTGAACTCCCAAACGCCAGCAGCCATACCTCTTGGGATAACTGCTTACCTGCACACAGCTCTGAGCAGACTCTGCACGATTCTGAGGCCACCCCAGGACTCACACACAGCCACTGGAGGGCCTACCAATGTGACACAGCCACTTTCACACTCCTTCCTGCCTCCTAAGGCTACTCTGGGTGATGCGCTATTCTGTCCAGTGACGGGGCACATGCCCTGAAGAATGGTGTCTGACACTTGCGAGTGCCTCCCCTCCAGTCCACCCAGCAAAGGGCAGACAAGCACACAGGGCAGGCTTCTATGCCCACACTAGGTCCTCAAGCTCCAGATCAAACTGAGCCCCACACGACTCAAGGTGTCAGGTCAGAACCCTCACCAATGCCGGCCAGCTCCAGAGCCAGCTTTCTGAACCACTGTGCTTGGGTGTCAGTGGACAGGATGGTGTCCACATGGCTGCCCCAGTGTAGAACGTGACCTCTGTGACACAAAGTCACAGCAGCAACAGCCACAGTTCCACAGTTTATAAATTATACAGCGACAGGTGCTTGTGCTATGTGTGTGTAACCCCTGGGTCGGGAAGATTCCCTGAAGGAGGAAATGGCAACCCACTCTAGTATTCGCGCCTGGGAAACCCCATGGACAGAGGAGCCTGGCAGCTACAGTCCATGAGGTCACAAAGTCGGACACAACTGAGCGACTAACACACACACACATATATATGCACGCACACACACACACAGATGTGCTAAAAAGCCACACCAATCCTACCTACCCTATTTCATTTGTTGTGGAAATAAGAAACCAGGTCCCAAACCATGAAGTTAGGAAATGGCAGAGCTCTTCTGAGCTGGACTCTAACTTGACACAAAGCTGTATTCTCACAACACACTCGACCGTGTTCTAGAAGGGCTGAGGAGTCACACATCACATCCCTGATGTCCCCTCCCCTGCGGTGGGAGCTGCAAACAGAGGCGGGAGCTGGCACTCTGCAAGAAGTTACTAACAGGAAGGAGCATTCACCAGTCAAGAGAAGACAGACCTTCAGAGTGCATGTCTATGCAAGCAAGCACGTACACACGCGTGCGCACACACACACAAAGCAGTGCCTATGGCTGCTTCATGTGCTGCTTCTTTACTTCTCTGAGTTGAACCTGAGACTGTAAAGACTGAGGTGATGGATGCATTCACCACTGTGAACACAACGTTCCTGGTTTTGTACTTAGCTGAGTGCACACACAATCAAGACAAAAAACCACGATTTTCCAGGAGAAAGCTCCACCTTTAAAAGCCTACTTTCCATGAATATGATTAGAGTAGCTGTTAGCTTCTTACATTAAGCCTTTTACAGGTAAGAACGAAGAGCACATGGCATGGGGGAGGTATCTGCCCAACACAGTCATCTGATTATGACAAAGATGATGCTAATTACCTTGACTGAATCCAGTAAACTCCTAGGGAAAAACCGCTTCAAACCAACATCTTTCCTGAAATACAGAAAAGAAGTGAATTAACAAACGATACCACCAAATCAGTAAATATAATGACACTGTTGCAAGAAAATAAAATAAGTTTAAATTATTTATCATTCCATACATTATTTGAGAAGGAAATACATATATTAAAGCTCCAAATGACTGGCATAGTCATGGAACAGTTGGGACAAGTAATTTTCTGGATGTGTGCAGAAAACATTGAGACAAGTTGGTTTTTGTAACCCTTAACTATTACAAATCCTCTAAAATATTGCCTCTTTTACAATGTGTAAATAAACTGGGTTTTTTTTAACACTCTTTGAAAGTTAGTCTTATAAACCTCAATTCCAGCTGCGTAATGCTATATTTGTATAGAAAGTAGGCTGGCCTGATTAGAAAAAGATTTGAGTTATACCAGGGATGCTTAAATTACCTTAGATTAATCCTAAAATCTGATGATCCTTAAAAATAAACATTAGTCAATGTTTAAAATCTATGTTTCACACAGAAAGCAAAACAAAAAGAGAAATTAAGTGATTGGCCTAAGGTCAAAAAACTGAATGTGAGGACATGTTGGAAGTCCCAGTGATTTTCTTTAGATCAGGCTACAAAATCAACCATTAATAACAAGTGCCTCACGGCATTCTAACCGACCGACAAAACAGGTGGAAAGAATGGCTCCTTCTCACGGGAAAGACTGAAGGCTAAAGGAGAAGGGGATGACAGAGGATGAGATGATGGGATGGCATCACAGACTCAACGCACATGAATCTGAGCAAACTCTGGGAGACAGTGAAGGACAGAGGAGCCTGGAGTGCTGCAGTCTCATCAGTTCAGTTCAGTCGCTCAGTCGTGTCCGACTCTTTGCGACCCCATGAATCACAGCACACCAGGCCTCCCTGTCCATCACCAACTCCCGGACAAATAAGTCTGACATGATTGAGCAACTGAACAACAACAACAAAGTTTCTACAGTGTGTCATGGGATATAAGTGAGCCAGGCTTTCTGGCCACTAGGTGGCAATCATAGGCTAGTAAGATGAAGCAAAGCTCCGGGACATGAAAGATGATCAGGAGACACAGAAGATATAAAAGGACCATAGAGAAAAGTTAAATACAAGTCTCTTTTACATTAAAAAAAATAAAATGAATATAAAATATTAAAAAATAAAACAAGGATGACTTCACCCTTAACTATAAGTGAGCAGGTACTACAAACAAAACCACAGAAAAAAGTCAGAGTTTATGTGGTTGACCCCACATCCAAACATTTTAATACCGTATTTCACACTCTACTAGTTAGAACCTAAACCAGCGAACTCCTTGCTAAGTCCTGGTCTCAGATCTCATATCCTTTTATTATTCTATGATGATAATGGTGATGACAATGTTTAGCACATCCTTACAAAACCCTTGCTCAGCTCCCATGACACACTGTTTACTGGTTTTACTGATCAGCAAATTCTCCTAACTCTTGGCTTGCCATTCTTCTAATCACTCTTGCTTATAACTTCCCTTTCTTATCTTTTCAGTTATGAACAAGGGCAAAGTGTCCACCCAAGTTCTTCCCTCTCTTGTGGCCTCCTAACAAGACAGGAACTTAGCATTCTAAGGATATGGGAGCTAATCACTATGGGAAGTGGCAAAATAAGCACATAAAAGATAAGCTAACACCCCAGGGTCTTAAGGGCATCACTCCTGAGCATTTTCTTCCCTGGTTCCCTGGTCAGGAACTTGCTTTATGCAGAGAGTTCTGCCCCGGAATTTCGGCTTTGCAGAAGGATGGATCTTAAAGGCTGTGATGTAATGCCTGTCGACCTCAGGTAACACCTATGTGTAACATGGGGACACTAACTCCTACTGAGGACAGTGGCGCTGAGAGGAAATAAGGAGGTGTTAAGGACCTAGAACCCTATGGGGGGCAGTTTCCCCTCCTCTGGAAATACCATGGCTGCCCTGGTGTCTGGTCAGAGTCTGGTCTACGTGCCTGACCAGCCATGGTCTTGAGCAGAGGCAGGTGTGACCTGATGCTGCTGCAAGCAGAATGGGGAGGAAGTGGGGACACAGGCAGGTGGGTGGGTGGACAGCAGACTCGGGAGGTGCTCTGGATGCAGAGTAGTGCTCAGGAAAAGGTGATAAGGGAAGACTCATGTATGGAGATGGGGAAGGCCAGGGCCAGCTTCAGGAGGCCCAAGGCTGGAAAAACTTCATTCACGCATATTAAGTGAAAGTGAAATTGAAAGTTGCTCAGTCGTATCCAACTCTTTGCATTTCCATGGACTGTATAGTCCGTGGAATTCTCCAGGCCAGAACACTGGAGTGGGTAGCCTTTCCCTTCTCCAGGGGTTCTTCCGGACCCAGGGAGTGAACTGGAGTCTCCTGCATTGCAGGCGGATTCTTTACCAACTGAGCTATGAGGGAAGCCATTAAGCTTATTATAATTCTCATGTCAAAGATAAATTTGTTCTGAGAAGATTCAGACCCTGTCTGTTGCTTTAATTAATTAATATTTTGTGGACATCATTCCTCTCAGATTTAAAGCTCAGGCAAAAAAGCAAACCAAAATCAACTTTAAAATATAACTGTAATGCATGTTATCATACAGTATCCCTATCTTATCCTCACCCCCAAACTCTCAAGAATTGAGTACCATTAAGAATACTGCTAAGGTCCCTTAACCTCTAAAATGATACCTTTCAGTCTCTTACAAACGGAAAATGTTAAAATTCTTTAAGTTCAGGAGAAACTGTCATTGCTTCCTAACAAATCTCTCACCCTAGGCTACCAGGTGGCATCTACGGATGATGGATGGGTGGCAAGATTCAAGGGGCCTAGCCCCCTGGTGATGAGGAACACCGACTGCCTGGCACAAAGAGAAATAACCTTCTATCCTGGTTAAGCCACTGTCAATCAATTCATGTCTAATCTGTGAGCTTTCCCTTCATCACTGTATTATCACAGGCAACTAAAGAAAGCACTAGATCACTAATGACAAGAAGGACAATTAAAAAAGAAATGAAAACAATGCACCATCAGAATCAACCTTAGCTAATTTTAAATCAATTTACTGAGGAAATACCGACGAATATCTAATAAGCAGGAGATACTGCTAAGTGCCAGAAACATCTGGAACTCCCTACATCAACACAGCTTACTCTAACAGAAAAGAAACAGTTACACAAATACAGCAAGACAACTTTCTTTAAAAAGCAAACCACTTCATGAGGAAATGAGCAGAACTGAAAAGTTATGTGATTTACTTAAAATACTTTCACAGTACAATTCTGTACTGTGGAGAAGAATCATCAGTACGTAAGTCTTCCTTCTACAATGTCACGTTAGGAACCATAATTCTAACACTATATTATTAACTTATTTTGGTTTCATCTGTCATCATTAGCAATAGCATTTTTAAGCTGGATAACAAAACATTTTTCTTAACACATCCCATCTGACTCCTGTCTGTGATTTATAAGAGACATAAGTAAAAGAACCATCTGTGTGCACTCCAGAATGCGCCCTTGCACACTGTGAGACTCCAGGAGGCCAAGTTTTGGGGTCAGGGGTTGGGGTTCCTCTCTGCCTACAGAAAAGGCACCATGGTTCTTCCAGAGTGGGAAAGATAGAAAAAAATACTGATTAACTCTTTGGTTGATTTAAAGAAAAAATAACAAAAAGTTCTAGATCGTGTTTTCCCACTCTCCAGAGTTGGGCTGATTTTTTTTTGCGTAACTGAAAATAGCTATTTTGAAATGTGGTAAAGGTAAAGGTTCACTATGTTATAGATTACTGAGATTGTCCATAAATTTTCTGGCAGAAACTAAGAAGCTATATGGACTATTTCAGATTTTCTCCTTATGGGCAAGGAAAAAAGAGAAACCAGAATAAACTAATAAAGAACAAATAACATTCTGCACTCGTGTGTAATTCTTTTCCATACCGAGAAAAAATATTCACACTTCTAAGTGGCTCTAGGCTACTAGCAAACACAGTAGAAAGGACGGTGCAGACCCACCAGACGCCTTGACTACCCATCCCTGGGCAGGACTGCCTCAGGGAGCACAGTGCACCACCCCCGGCCACACCACGACCGCAGCCCTGACCGGCCTTTCAACAGCTGCGGCAGAAGACAGAACAGAGGAAAGACCACAGTTAGACTAGAGCTGTGAACAGAGTGATGACGCTGTGAAAGGCCTGCACTCAACATGCTGGCAAATTTGGAAAACTCAGCCGTGGCCACAGGACTGGAAAAGGTCAGTTTTCATTCCAAACCCAAAGAAAGGCAATGCCAAGGAATGCTCAAACTATCGCACAACTGCACTCATCTCACATGCTAGTATCGCTCAAAATTCTCCCAGGCTTCAGCAATACGTGAACCGTGAACTTCCAGATGTCCAACTTAGATTCAGAAAAGTCAGAGGAACCAGAGATCAAATTGCCAACATCCACTGGATCATCAAAAAAGCAAGAGAGTTCCAGAAAAACATCTGCTTTACTGACTCTGCCAAAGCCTTTGACTCTGTGGCTGTGGAAAATTCTTCAAGAGACCACTTGACCTGCCTCCTGAGAAATCTGTATGCAGGTCAAGAAGCAACAGTTAGAACTGGACATGGAACAACAGACTGGTTCCAAATCAGCAAAGGAGTATGTCAAGCCTGTATATTGTCACCCTACTTATTTAACTTATATGCAGAGTACATCATTAGAAATGCTGGACTGGATGAAACACAAGCTGGAATCAAGATTGCTGGGAGAAATATCAATAACCTCAGATATGCAGGTGACATCACCCTTATAGCAGAAAGTGAAGGAGAACTAAAAAGCCTCTTGATGAAACTGAAAGAGAGTGAAAAAGTTGGCTTAAAACTCAACATTCAGAAAACTAAGATCATGGCATCTGGTCCTATCACTTCATGGCAAATAGATGGGGAAACAATGGAAACAGTGAAAGACTATTTTTTTGGGCTCCAAATTCACTGCAGATGGTGACTGCAGCATGAAATTAAAAGATGCTTGCTCTTTGGAAGAAAAGTTATGACCAACCTAGACAGCATGTTAAAAAGCAGACATTACTTTGCCAACAAAGGGCCTTCTAGTCAAAGCTGTGGTTTTTCTAGTAGTCATGTATGATGTAAGAGTTGGACTATAAAGAAAGCGGAGTGCTAAAGAATTGATGCTTTTGAACTGTGGTGTTGGAGAAGACTTTTGAGAGTCCCTTGGACTGCAACGAGACCCAACCAGTCCATCCTAAAGGAAATCAGTCCTGAATATTCATCGGAAGGACTGATGCTGAAGCTGAAACTCCAATACTTTGGCCACCTGATGCGAAGAACTGACTCTTGAAAAATCCATGATGCTGGGAAAGATTGAAGGGGGGAGGAGAAGGCGATGACAGAGGATGAGATGGTTGGATGGTCTCACTGACTCGATGGACAAAAGTTTGAGCAAGTTCCAGGAGTTGGTGATGGACAGGGAACCCTGGCTTGCTGCAGTCCATAGGGTTCTGAAGAGTTTGACAAGACCGAGCAACTGAACTGTGAATAGAGTAAAGCTACCCTCCAAGAACAAAGGCAAAATAAAAGAAATGACAAGATGACAAAAGCAGAATTTTACCTCCAAAGACACATTAAAAAAGAAATTCTAAACAATGTGCTTTAAGAAAAAGGGCCCTGCTATCAGAAAACAGGTTGAGCTCCAAGACAGTGTTCAGGCAACACAGTGATAAACAAGCAGGTCTGCAGGGCTCCTCCCAACACACCCACAGAGTTGGCGGCGGAAGAGAGCCTACAGGTGGGGATGTGGCGCCAGGGCTGAGCAGGCACCCGGGGAGGTCCAGTCCTGCCGCTCACACCCTGGTTCCCACCGGAAGCCCCCACCCCCACCGCCACCGGTTCCCCTCGGCAGCCACCTGGAGGCTTCAGGAAGCAGACCAAGATAGTCCAGCCCCCCAAAGTCACTGTCAGATACAGAACACAAAATGGCTAGCATGAAAAGCTTGAAGAAATAAACGGCACAATCCTTATCTGTCCTTATTTAATTTGTTAAGAGGCACAACATATGGGACAAGTGAATCCAAAAATACACAACCACAAATATTCAGTACACCATGTTAATATATTAGGTTCAGAAGTCAAGTGATGAATTCAAACTAAAACAAGATAGACCGCTCAGGGTGCTAACTCACTTGTCACAACTGATACAAAAAAAGACACCTGTAATTGCAAAAATAACTATCCCATCTACTACCACTAGCTATCATCGCAAATGGTTCTACCTGCTCAAGATTAATTCCCAAACATTCACCTCTACTTTTATTTTAAATGAGCATGTCTCCCCTGTAAAACCTTGTTTCCAAAATGATGGCAGATTATGTTTTCACAGTGTGACACAGCTTGGCTGACCTGCCATGTCAAGTTTTATGGACAACCTTTCACTTCACTGCAGTAACATCCTCCAAACAGCACAAGATTTTCAGTAATAATATGGCAGGAAAAGGTGCTGGCAAAAAGTCACACCACTGCTAATGAAAATAAAACTGGAAATAACAAATATCAAAAATTTTTGCTGAATTAATTATCAAGAGACAATTTGTAGAACTTTCAGCCTTCCAAGATATAAGCCCCATTTTGTCTTTTATGCATTTTAAACAATCTAACAGTCAAATGCCCACTAATTTCACTGCTGGAAAAATGTTCAGTTATCCTAAATACTTTGATACATGAGCAACAAATAACTCCCATATTTTAACTAAGCAAAAAAAAAAAAAAAAACCTTAATAAACTTAGAAAATATAAATAATAATAATTCAGTATAAATTAGAAGTGAAACTCCATCCCAATATGGTTAAATCTACAGAAACAGAAAAGTTTATTATTTATGTGTTAATAAGCCAAAGACTATTAGCTTTAAGACATTTATCAACAAATTTAAATGTTCGCTAACCCAATTAATGATTAACGTCATCAAGAATTATTTTCTTAAGAAAACCTTCTGTTTTCAGATATAAAGATTTTAGACACAGTACTGCTTAGATTCAACAATAGATTTTTTTCTAAAGTGAAGATAAACTAATAAAATTTAAGTCTGAAAAACGACTCAGCTCTGAACACGCACAGGCAGACCTAGACGCCACACTTACTCCAGCACTTCGTAGTTAGACTTCTTTTCCAGGGCGTTGCCGCGCATCTCCCAGTAGGACCGCCTAAAGCAGAGAAGAGAGACACTCAGAGATCTGCGTGGAGAGCATCTTCGATATTAAACGACTGAAAACTACTGCGCAGCTCAGTCACACACACTCTGGAAACTACCAGTAAACAATAAACTCGATTCTCCACATTAGTCCACCTTCATCAGGCAGCAGAAATCAGTTAACAAACACACTGAAGGAAAGGCTCCAAGTTCACTTTCCAAGAGAAAACTGTAAAGGAGACCAGTCAGAGATGGCTTTTTCCCCCTCTGGGATATATAATTAAGGTTGAAAACAAATGTTAATGAAGTTGCTGAGAGTTATACTTAATGATCTGTGGGTCTTACAGGAACTGTTATTTCATAACCTTATACAATATAAAAAAACAGGGATCTCCTGGAAAATTATCACTGTTCTGAGTACATACAATCAAGTTTTAGCTAATTTAACCAACTCATCTTAAACTGGCAGCCTGGGGTAAATTTTAATTAAATAGCTGACACAGGTAGAAATATTCTTTTATTCAAAGTTTAAAATGGTGACACAGAATATAAAACAAATGCTACCAGAAATAAATGCATTCTCAGCTTCCCATTCCCCACAATGGTAGCCATTAGACACAGATGATGGTTCACGTTCAAGTTTAAAGCGGTAACGCTGCACGTCTGAGTACTCAGTGTCCGCCTCAGCTAGTGGCTGGCACGGGGATCTCAGACACTTCCTTCATCACAGAATGTTCTCCTGGGGAGCTCAGCCTTAGATTTGCTTACACACTTGTGCCCTTATCATTGCATTCTAACTACCATGAAATATCATCTTAAAAGATTCTAGAATTAGCAATTTAACCTAATTCAAAATATTCTTAAATTTTACCTAAATTTTTATGCAGTATTTTATTGATAACCTTTATAAGGAAAAGGAAAACACCTAGAAAAAAATAAAGGAAAACATTGCTAAATAAAGACCTCAATGTCTAGTTATCTTCTTACCGTATTTCTAGACAACCCAACTTCAATGCAATGTCCTGGTCCACTTGGTCAGCAATCTCTAACATATAATCACTCTTCACCTACAATAGAAGGGAATGGGTAAAACGGTGTCATTGTAAGAGCATGCTGTAGACTTAGTAAATGTGTGCTGGGTGTCATCCCCATACTTCATACGCACTATGTCCATAATGACACCCGATGCTGGGTATAAAATGAGCAATATCAGAGAACAGTGAGTCAGTCTTTTTTATGAAGAACTTTTATCATCCGTGAGCACTTAAACGTCATCCGAATCACGGAACCTCAAGCGGCTCTCTATACCCTCCCATGCTGTTGAAGGTCCCTTTCCATGCAAACTTGTGTTCACATTTTCTGAACTCAGAATGCAGCCCCAGCAGCATTTCTGGACCTCAACAAAGGGGCAAGGAAAACTGACATTCTTTCAAAATCCATTTAATCCTGCAACTGACATGCTTCCACCTAACCATCAACTGTAACTCATGAACCTGCAAAGTGACAACGTGCTTGAACTGAGTCATAAAGAGAAGGCTCTAACAGAACACTGACAGCTGTCTTCCAAGCAATGACTGTGAGGGACTGAGGTCAGTATCTGAGGGTGCTTATCAGTGTGAAAGTATATTCAAAGATGAGACAGGTAAAATCTCACAGACGAGCGTCAAGAGACCAACATCTGCAATTGACTTTGATGGTGGAGAGCACTCATTTTGAACCTCAGTTAAAAAAAATGTTACTTCTCTGCCGGGAGCCAACGTGGGAATCCCACTCGTGAAACGGTCACCTGGCAGAAATCCGACGGGCAAGGCGATTCGGATTTCAGAGATTCCCCCTGAGTTTCCCTGAGCATCTACACCCCCAAAATAAGGAAACCAGAATATGCCTGCTGCCAGGAGCCAGTGTGAGGATTTCCACCCGTGACATAGTCATGTGGCAGACTCGATGGGCAAGGATNTCCACTTAATTTTCCTACTACACTATTATTTCCTAATCTAATCTTATATTTCTGAATAAATGAGTTTTTTCTTGCCGACTCCGTCCTCGCTTCGAATTCCCTGGATCCACCGGGGCTGGACCCTGGCACTTCTCCCCTCAAAAGGAACTTGTTCTTCTCGTTAGTAGGCCTATCTTAACTGCACTCCATTATTAAATTATGAATTTCCCCAGTACAGAACTCAGTGTGAATCAATCTTGTCTCGTTACACAAGTATTTCAGGATACCCTCCACTTTGCCTCTTGATCCTCAATCCTAAAACATTCATTCTGGCCCTTCCCAGAAAAAAGAGTGCTGATCTCTGCTCTAGGAAAAATGCCAAAGATCCTCTTCTTCAACAACTGCTACCCAGCCTGTGAGTTCACCTGCTCAAAAGATTTCTACTCCCCAGTTAACTACTCCATCCACCTCGTACTGACAGTTCATCATGATAACTCCCCTTGAAAAGACCCCCAACTCCCCAGTCTCCCTTATCCCTTCATTTTAACTGCTTGGTAAAAACAGCAAATACTGAAGCCAACCACCCCCTGCCTCTCCACACTTACTGCTGCGCAACTAGAGAAACCCTGCTATGTGTTTTGCTTTCAGTTCATGATGACAGACCTCAAATGGTCACCAGAAACTGCCTGGAAACTCCGCGATGCCTGCCTGCAAAGCCTGGCAACACACAGATCTGTATTTTCTCCAGTCAACCTGCCACATCCCCTTCTTACAGAGAAAATGAAAGTCTTCTCTTTAAAGCTCCAGAACCTACAACCTGAGGGGCGCTTGTGCTCACCTACTGGCGCCCTCTCCCAGGACGGGAACCAGGCCCGCTCAGCCAGCGACGGGCAGCCACCTGGCTCTGACCTAAACACCGTTTCCACTGAAACCTCTGCTCTGTGTTCTGCCTTAGCACCCACACCTGGGTAGTCAAGAAATACTGACTGACTGAAGAGAGAGCCCATGAACAAATGAATAAAGCCATCATACTGGAACATGGATACCTCTGTGTGTGAATGCTATTTCCCATGTAAGAGTTACAAGCATTGATCATTTCTGTTCTTTATACATAGTAGGCATTTAACGATGCCTACTATGATTCAATGGAATGAATCAACAGAAATGAATTACTCAACATCTCACTAAATTAAGTAAAAAGCTGTGATTCTAGAATCACTCTACACTTCAGCTGGCTTCTTCTATACAGCAAAAACTAAGTCTAAATTTTAAAACTAACTTTTTGCACCATAAAGTTTTATTACTGAACACACAAAAAATGAAGAGATAAAAACGGTATCTATGTGAGTTAGAGAAACACCAGTTGTTCTGAGCGACATGTTCACTGGGATCTCAGTTTATGGTTTGGTGCAGACCTGGAAGCAACCACAGCAGAGCATCAACTGCACATTGAAGAAAACACACGGTTACAAAACTACCTTAAGATTAATTACCAGGACTTTTAAATGCTATTCAAAGGTGGGAAAGTATAATCACATGTTTTATTCATTCATCAAAACCATGCTCATATTAGTTGCAAAAAAGAAACAAAGGGAAAATTACTTTAACCATCTTTATGAAAACCCCTTTATGTACAAACATGACTTGAAGCGTCTGAGAGTTGTTTTTCCTACAGCAACGACCTGCTACTCTTGACTGAGAGCTGTGTGCCCATGGCCTGAGGTCCGTTTGCGTCTGTGTTCTCTGCAAGGCGTGCTGATCCACGTAGAATGAGCCATCTCAGCAGAGCCTCTCCCTCCCCCAGGCTCCAGAGGGTGTGTTCTCTGAACCACTGTGCACATCACAACCTGATGCTGTGCTCGTGAAAATTTCTGCAAGATGTAGGGTTTTTAACACTCAGTGTTCACTTCTTTACAAAACATTTCTTGACTAACTTTCACCTCCTACTAACTACCGGAAGAATTCATTGCTTTCTTTTGTGAAATAAGTGCAATTTATTGAATATTTACATGTGTGTGATATATAGTTGCTTCGAGTAAATATACTCATTGCCATGCCAGATAGATTTCTGTATGACTCTCATTTAATCTTCACAGCATCACCGTGAGCAGGACAGTACTATAATCCCCAATTTAGAGCCTTAGAAAGGGCCTAAAAAGACTGACGGTGACAGCAGAGTGCTGTATTATTCAGGGGCTAGGTAGTACGCTGTTTTAGATACACTTTTTGTAGTCTGTACAATGACTCTTCCTTAAGACAGGCTTCGATCCTATTTTATACATGAAGACCAGAAAACTTAATTACTCAAAATTAATGTACTCAAGGTCACACAGCAAGCACTAAAGTTAAAACTCAAAACACATCCACTGACCCTCACTACTCACTGTGTACCTACACCTTCTTGTGAACTCTGAGAAAGTGCAGATGTTCTCCACCAGAAGGAAGATTAATGACTAGTGAGGATCACAGCGCATCGCCCCGGTAGCCCAGAGTCTAACACAATGGTTTCACACGCATCTCCTACTCCATCTTACCACTCACTTTTCATCCTGGTCTCCTCTTATACCACAGATTACTACTGTTTACAAACTCCAAATCCAGCAAATTTGCAAGTTTTTTCCAAGCAAAGACCTCTGAAAGCTGATTATTGTATTAAATTGTTTCCATGTTGATGTCAATTTCCTACTTAAAAAATAGGATGTATCTGGACTTCCTTCTGTGGGCAAGTATTATATTTACATTTATGACCTTTTTCATCTTACTGAGCACAGGTTTTAATATAAAAACCTCTCACATCACTAATAAAAAATTCTAATCCTAAATTACTCCATAATTTATTCCATGTGCCACATCAATGCTTTGGGTTTTGAGACTTTTTGGTCGTATTCTGGTCTCATGAGATTTTTTGGTCTTATTTTGGTCTCTTCTGAATGCTTTGTCAGCTACATAAATTTATCACACAGACCTGAAGTCCTCAGTAGTGTGTGTAAAGAAGACTGGGCTGAGGGCAGACAAACGTTTCTATAACCATTACTGCCCGCTGCACATAACCATTTATATGCTACGCCACCTGAATGATCCCAGGTCGTCAGCCAACTTAGCTCGACCATCAAGCACTCCTGCCTGTGTTCTGCCAGTTCTAAGAGTGGAGAGTCTGCATACAAAAGGAACTCAAAAGCAGTTCTCAACTAAAACAAACTCTTTGATCTTTCTCTTCCATACATAAGCTTTAAAAAAATATAAAGAATTTTGCTATCTTGTAAGTATCTTATAAGTCAAATGCTTTTTCAACAACTCACTAAGTCATTTCACATAGCATTTATTAATAATAGGTATTCATTCAAAAGGCAAGCTAAAAGTATCAGCAGGGAAGAGTGACTGACGGAATAATCATTTCTGCTTCCTACTTGTAAAGTCTTATATAGAGAAGATAAACAAAAAAATATGGGTTGAATAGTATTGGGTTGGCCAAAAAAGTGCTTCAGTTTTAAACTAAAACTAAAAGACACATTTTCATTCTCACCAAGAACTTCACTGAACAACATATTCACCCTTTTATTTCACAAACTTCTGCCATTTTTCAAGCAACTTCATAATTCCATCTTCCCAAACTTTTTATCTTTTTGCGTAAAGAACTGTTCCAGGTGCCTTTTACAGTCTTTCTGGGAATTAAAATTTTTTCCAATAATGGAATTTGGTAAAGGCTGAAATAAATGTAAATCAATGGAAATGCAATGTCTGATGAATATGGCAGACGAATGAGAACTTCCCAGCCAAGCTGTAACAGTTTTTGCCCAGTCATTAAGAAACACGCAGTCTTGTGTTACCCTGATGGAAGATGATGCATTTTCTGTTGACTAATTCTGGTTGCTTTTTGTCCAGTGCTGCTTTCAGTTGGTCTAACTAGGAGTAGTACTTGTTGGAATTAACTATCTGGTTTTCTAGAAGAAGCTCATAATAGAAGACGCCCTTCTAATTCCACCATATACAAAGCATCACCTTCTTTTGATGGAGATTGGCCTTTAGTGTGGTTGATGATGTCTCACTGCGTGTGCCCCATGATCTTGTCCATTCCACATTATTGCACAGTGTCTGCTTTTCATCACCCATCACAATTTGTTTTAAAAATGGAACACTTTTCACTACATGGAGGGAACTGCATGTGGAAATACAGTCAAGGAGGTTACTTTTGCTTAATTTATGTGGAACCTGAACACCAAGTGATGAACATAACTGAGCTGGTACAACTGACTTTAAATGCTTGCATTAGATATTTTGAGTATGCTAGCTAATTCCCATGTGGTATAACATTGACTGCTCTCAAATAATGTCTCAATTTAATCACAATCAACTTCAACTGGTCTACTCAACCATGGAGCATTGTCCAGGGAGAAACCTCTAGCAAGAAACTTCACAAGCCACTTGTGACACATTCAATCAGCCACAGCACCTTCTCCAGACACTGAACAAATTTTTTTTCTGCATTTCAGTTGTGTTTTTACCTTTCTTGAAATAATAAAGCATAACAAGCTGAAAGTGTTGCTTTTTTTCTTCCATATTCAATATTAAAATGGGTACACAAAAATTCACCAACTTGGCTATATTTTTTTAAATGCATGCTGATACGATAGCTGTCACATACAATATAACAAAATTTTTTCGAATGAAGTTAAAGACTACTAAGTGCTACTAGAGCCATCTTATGGGAAAAACCAAATGAACCTTTTGGCCAACCCAATATAAGCATGACAGAATGTACCTAACGACAACAATAAAACTTTTTGAATCACCAAAAACATACAGGAGTGGAAAAACAGGAAAAAAAGGTACGTTATTAAATCTACTTAAAGACACACATGTTTCACTTTCATGCACTGGAGAAGGAAATGGCTACCCACTCCAGTATTCTTGGCCTGGAGAATCCCAGGGATGAGGAGCCTGATGGGCTGCCATCTATGGGGTTGCACAGAGTCGCACACGACTGAAGCGACTTAGCAGCAGCAAAGACCTACAGAAAATACATCTTCTAATGAGTCAGACTTAGATGTTGATTTAATTTTAACTTATTTCTAGAACAGAACAGCTGATAATTCCCACATTGAAAATTTCACATTTTAAACTAAAATTTCCCACTTGGAGCTGCCATTTAAAAACGTCTTAACTGACAGAAAGCTTTACAGCCAAGAAAGTATAGTTAACGAAATCATTTCTGATAGTTATCTGAAGAAAAATGTGAAAAAACTAAAAATTGGAGTAAAAATAACAGAAAGGTTGATCAACAAAATATAAGTGTGTCTTGGCCCCGAACACCTTTCTACAGTTTACTTTCCAAACCATAAAGTTACCATAAAGCTTCCCACTGCAACTCTTCTTGCCAAATAAGCCACGAGTTCTGTTATATTTAATGTTTTCTAAGAGCCACTAGATGGATACACTCATTTTAAATCTTAACATACTTGTAGGAAGAAACAGTGACAACGGACGCAGGCATCTCAGAAGCTCAAAGTGTCAGTGGTGCCAAATGGGCCCCACATGACTTCGGCATTGCTGATACAAACCTAGTTAATATAACAACTTCTTGACCCAACGGGGACATGGCCCTTCAAACTAATGGCCAGCATGATTTGCAAAAGGTTGCCAGTCAAATACATTTTTAACAAGTCAGAGAGATAAAGAAGAATAAAATGTTATATGGCAAAGGAAAAACTCAAACTCAACGCAAAACATACTTTTCGTGCTTTATAATACGTCACTAGCTTTGGCATAAAAAATTATTTGTTTAGGAATAAACAGTAAACAAAATCAGAGAATCTCTGGCAGGGTTACGAATCCACACTAAGATCCCATATGCCACGCTGGGCAGCCAAGAAAACTTATTTTTTCAGACTCTTGCTCTACACTGAATAGGGTTATAACAATATTCTAGTTTATTTTTGGAGTGTGCTGATTAATATCTTTCAGAATGTTCTAAAATGGGTCAAAACACACAGTGGCTCATTTGTGACATATCTCACTTGTAGTCACATTTAGGACATCTTTAAATGTAGCCATGTGCATCCACAGACTGATCTCCCACCAGGAAAGTGGCACTCTACACCCACTGACATGTCGCTTTCCTCACGACTCCACCCAAAATAAGGGGCGTGATGAGCAGGGGCTTGGGCGAGGCTTCAAAAGAGGAATAATAAAATTACAGTAGTTTATTAGAAGCTTTCTTTCTCTTTCATGGGATGGAACTGATGCAGAGGAAATCTTAACAAAATTCTTTTCCTTCTGTTAAAAGAGCCAAAATAAAAAATAATAATAATAAATAATAAAATAAACCAGACCATCTGACCTGCCTCTTGAGAAAACTGTATGCAGATCAGGAAGCAACAGTTAGAACTGGACATGGAACAACAGACTGGTTCCAAATCAGAAAAGGAGTACGTCAAGAGTGTATATTGTCACCCTGCTTATTTAATTTATATGCAGGGTACATCATGAGAAACGCTGGGCTGGATGAAGCACAAGCTGGAATCAAGATTGCTGGGAGAAATATCAATAACCTCAGACATGCAGATGACACCACCCTTATGGCAGAAAGCGAAGAACTAAAGAGCCTTTTTATGAACGTGAAAGAGGAGAGTAAAAAAGTTGGCTTAAAACTCAACATTCAGAAAACTAAGATCATGGCATCTGGTCCCATCACTTCATGGTAAATAGATAGGGAAACAATAGAAACAGTGACAGACTTTATTTTGGGGGGGCTCCAAAATCACTGCAGATGGTGACTGCAGCCATGAAATTAAGAGATGCTTGCTCCTTGGAAGAAAAGTTATGACCAACCTAGACAACATACTAAAAAGCAGAGACATTGCTTTGCCAACAAAGGGCCATCTAGTCAAGGCTATGGTTTTTCCAGTAGTCATGTATGGATGTGAGAGTTGGACTATAAAGAAAGCAGAGTGCTGAAGAATTGATGCTTTTGAACTGTGGTGTTGGAACAGACTCTTGAGTCCCTTGGACTGCAAGGAGACCCAATCAGTCCATCCTAAAGTAGATCAGTCCTGAATACTCACTGGAAGGAGTGATGTTGAAGCTGAAACTCCAATACTCTGGCCACCTGATGCGAAGACCTGACTCATCTGAAAAGACTCTGATGCTGGGAAAGATTGAAGGTGGGAGGAGAAGGGGATGACAGAGGATGAGATGGCTGGATAGCATCACCGAGTCAACTGGAGATGAGTTTGAGTAAACTCCAGGATGGACAGGGAGGCCTGGTGTGCTGCAGTCCATGGGGTCAGAAAGAGTTGGGCATGACTGAGCGAATGAACTGAACTGAAATAAGCTGAATTCTTTTAAAACACAATAAAAAAAACACTCAGAAGTGTTCACTATTTCCAGTGTAGACCCTAAAGATTCCCACACATGAAGTTCANGGCTGCAGTCACCATCTGCAGTGATTTTGGAGCCCAGAAAAATAAAGTCTGACACTGTTTCCACTGTTGACTGTGGTGGTCTTCCCCAAATGCTTAAATTCAATATAATCACGGGGAAAAAAACCCCACCAAACAAACCCAAACTGAAGAACACAGCACAACCACCAGCCAGTGCACTTCAAAAGGGCCAAGGTCACGACAGACAGAGACAGCCTGAGGACCTGGCGCAGATCAGAGAAGAGCCAAGGCGACAGGACAGAGGTGCACGATGCTCTGATGGGGATCCCAGGCTGGAAGACGGACACCCTGAACCCTGACGACATCTGTGGATCAGTGAGTATTATGGCAGCAATGTTAAGGTCCTAGTTTCAATAATTGAACTGTACTTAACTAAGGTTTTAACATTTAGGGGAGGAGGGCTGAAGGGTTCACAGGATTTCTGAGTACTGTTTTTGCAACTTTTTGATAACACGTTGAGAATAAAAATAAATTCTCACAAACTGAAGACTAACTGTCCTGTAGCTGTATTAACAAAATACCCACCAGAGCCAGTTTTAAACCAGCCTGGTCAACGAACATCAGCTTCTTGTAGCCACAAACCAGCCAGAAATCTGTTCATTTTTGAGCTGTGTCTGGTGCAGAAGTATCCAGTAAACATTTAATTAATCAGCAAATCTGGAAGTCCATCCTGTTTTTTTAAAAGGTGTCACTTCCAAACTTGTCAGAATGTTCCTCTATTTACTGTCTTACTGATTTAAATATTCTAAAGAATTCTTGTTGAAGTCAGTGTCATAATGAAAAACTAGCCTTTCAAATTAAGGTATATGCACAGATAATGTCATTTCAAGATAAAATAGGAAACTATCAAAATACAATCTAAAACTTCCTCGGCTATCATTAGTCATTTTCTTTTGTCATCTATGAAAAAAAGAAACCTTTCCTCTAAATAAAGGACTTTTTTTTTTTCCTCCTGCAAAAGGTCTGAAAAAAGAATCATGTCTCTGCATATCGAGGAGCTGTTCACCAGCCGTGAACAGGAGAATGTGAATCACATCTGATAACAAAGAAAAGGGCTTTCTTTTTCACTCGCTCTGCAGAAGCCCCACAGTTCTCTCACAAAGTTCAACAGAGCCTCCTCTCAGGCCTGGCTCTCAAAGCCCTGAATCCCACACCAAAAGGACCAGGCTGTTTATCTGATTAACCTGCTCGGAACTCAGACCACTCGGTGTAAGTTCTTTCAGAATACCAAAATTTAGCTAGCTAGAATTTAATTATCTAGGTACAAAACTTTAAAGTTTAAATCTGCTTGGGGTAAAGCTCTCAAAACTGCGCGGCACTTTTAGCTACAGGACAAACTAGGAAGGGCATTGTATTCAAACTTTTCTGGCTAACTTCAGAGCCTAGCAAACACCACCTACTCAATTGAGATCTCCCAGGACCCCGGGCGCAGGCGAGCAGGCTGGGAAGAAAGCAGGGTGCGTGCAGCGCAGGGGCTGTGGGCTCTGCCACAGACCTGAGGCTCCGCACAGGCTCCTGAGGGCCCTCACGAGGCTGGAGGCTGGGCGCGGTCCCCGCAGAAGCCCTGGACTGACCATTTCTTCCTGACCCTGTATCTACAGGTCCCATATTGTCTCACCCACTTTATGTGTTCCCAACAATATTCTTTTATGTTTTGCTTTTTACTTGTATATGATGCTGTATGTCATCCTCTGGGACTTACTTTTTGTTTTTTAACTGAGGTAAAATTCACATAAAAAGCAACCATTTCAGGGAATTCCCTGGCTGCCCAGTGGTTAGGACTCGGGCCTTTCACTGCCAGGGTCCAGATTCAATCCCTGGTCAGGGAACTAAGCTCTCACAAGCCACATGGCATCCCTAACTCCCCCCAAAGCAGCCATTTTAAAGTGTGCAATTCAACAGTATTTAGTTGCATTCACAACATTGCCCCGGGACTGCCTTTTGTCACACACTGTCACCTGGCTAAGTTTCATCCAGAGTTCCAAGTCTCGATGCTTTCCTCATTCTGACTCGTGCAACATTCCACTGTGAACATTCTATCACTGGCTAGTCCATGAACGTCCTCGGGTCTCCAGCCTAGTATAGAAACACAAGTCTCTCAAGGACAGAACCTGAAGTGGAACAGCAGGACCGAGGCCATGTCACACGAAGGCTAAGCTGCAGGCAAGATCTTGAATTGTAAAGAGCGCAGCCACACGCAGCCCTGAGCATGCAGCTGCGGTGCCTGATGCAACTCTGCACCAGCTCTCAGGCAATGGTTACTGGCCCCGCTCAGCACTTCAGGGGACCCCTGCTCAGGTGACTGTTAGTTAGTGACTGTTAGCGGTCCCGCTCAGCCTTTGGTTGGTACTACGTGGCCCCTTCCCAGGCAACCAACGATCAGTGAGTGACCTCAAGAGGCCCCGCTCAGCCAATGGTCAGTGCTTCAGTGGGCCCCTGCCCAGGTGACCAACCATCAGTGAGCGACCTCATGGGGTCCAGCTCAGCCAATGGTCAGTGCTTCAGCGGCCCCTGCCCAGGCGACCAACAGTCCATGAGCGACCGTTAGTGGTCCCGTTCAGCCACTGGTCAGCACCAGATGGTGAGCTAGGGGGCCCAGGGGGCAGGCCATAGGCTGTGTCCTGCAGGGATCCAGAGCCCTCGTCAAGGATACCCACTGGCCAGGCCCAAGCCTTGAGGTGGCAGTGATCCTCTCCCCCATCTCTGCCTCCGCGACCTAATGGTAGCAGCAGCCTGCATAGCATGTAGTCTGCAGGACCTGCCCCTCCCTGTTTGGGTGGCCTGAGGAGCCTGGGGGCCCTTTGGGTCCTGGGCACCTGGCTCCCTCAGTGATGACAGCTGGGCAGGGTGTGGGGGCCTGGCCCTGAGGGAGCCACCAGCTGGGCTCACCTCCTCTTAGCCAGAACTGGACCTCAGAGAGGGAAAGCTGGGCCTGGGGACCTGGCCCTTTCTCCTCAGAACAGAGAATAACATTCGTTTGGTGGAGATTCACAGGAGCATCGTTACCTGGCCATGACCTGACCTTAGTAACAAAGGCTCTGACACCTAGCAGTTTGCAACAGCTAGCCCCGCCCCTCCCTCACCTTTCCTAGAAAACAGCTTTGCTGAAAGTTCTGGAAGAGCTTGGGGTTTTAAAGGCTCGAGCCACCTATCTCCTTGCATTGCCTTCAATACGCCTTCCTCTGCTCCAAACTCTGATGTTTCAGTTTGTTTGGCTTCACAGTGCGTTGGGCACCCAGACTGGTGTTTCAGTATCATCATCAGATCCTTAACCTTTCCTGCTATTAATACTTTTGGACAACTTATTATTACTTTTTGTCAACCAGACAGTGTAGATGGAATATACTGGTCCAGATTCATACCTCCCTGAGCACTAAGCAAACTGACAGTGTCTTCCTGTGATGACAGGTCAAACCTGTCTACCCTTCTATGAAAATACCTTCATGTTTCTTGCCCATTTGTTGAAGAATTTACAATCCTTATATTTATCAGCAGAACTCCTGACACTATTTTCTGTCAATTACATGAGTTGCAACTTGTTTGTGCATTTTTCCTTTTGGCCACACCTCATAACTTGTGGGATCTTAGTTCCCCAACCAGGGATTGAACCCAGACCCTCAGCAGTAAAAGTAGCTAAACCACCGGAACACTGAGGAATTGTCCTTTCTGCACTTTCTAAAAATACATCTTTTGATATACAGAATGCTTTCATCTCATAAAGGGCAAATTTGCTATTCTCATCTTTTAAGAATGAATGTTTTGGGGGTATTAAGAAAATCTTCCTGCTCTAGGGCCAAAGACACATTCACTGTATGTCCCATTAAAGACACATTCACTATATGTCCCATTAAAGACACTTCACTATATGTTTCATTAAACTTTTTAAAAAAACTTGATCCACCTCAGGTGGACTTCTGTGTATTGCTCAAGGCAGGATCTAATTCTCTTGTTCCTCTTCCTATGAGGACATGTATGAAACCAGCCCTTCCTTCCCTGATGACAGGTCGTGACAACTCTGTAGGGCCATCCTGCCTGAGGCAGTTACTAACAAATGTGTGCTGTATGGGCTTACAGAGGCATTTGAAGAACTGAAGACTCAATTAAACAACCTTAGCTCTCAGGTTTACTTAACAATATGAATAGATGCTATAGCAGATAGTGTGAAAAATAAAAATCTACACTCAAAAACCTCACAGGAATAGAAACTAACATCATTATTCTGATGAGTCCTGGCACTTTCGTTTCAGTGTTCACGTCCTGCTCAGAACTAAAGCCAGAACTGCAGCTGCCCTCATGGACAGAGGAGATCTCCACGTTCTGTCTCCTGTAGTCACGCACCGAACACAGGGAGGGAGAAGAAAGAGTTGGTGCGTGAAGCCAGTTTCCACTCTGCCACCCACTGAAGCTGTGTGACCGTGGGCAGGTTATCAAGCCTCTCACACAATGTCTAACACCCAATAAACAGCAAGCTAATATGAGGAGACTGTTCTAAGTAGTACTATTCGGTTCCTAGTTAATAATTTCATTATCACTGATTCACTTCCACTTAAACTGTATTTTACTGGGTGCCTACTTTTTCCCAGGCATGACCAGAACCCAGCAGTAGAGTAGTGAATACGACGGAAGTCCTGAGGGAGAAAGAGTATCCCGGGCAGGCAGCGGGCTCTGCAGACAGAAAGGCTGGAGAAGGCCCCGGGGAGGAGGTGACAGTGGAGCACCTGCCCTAACAAGGGAAGGGCCAAGCCATGCCAGCAGCAGCAGAGCAGCATATGCAGCAGCTGAGCATCGGGTTCAAAGGCACTAGGGACAAGCCGCTTGGCGTGTTTAAGAGCCAGTGTGGCCAAGGCTGAGCAAGTGGAAAGCTGGAAAAGATAAGGGCAAAGAGAGAAATGAGACAAGAGCTATTCTGTTCAACAAGAAGGCAGGCAACAGAGAAGAGACCATCAAATGAGACCCCAACCTGAGTACCTATGAAAACTGAAACTTCAAAGAGACCACAGCTGCTCAAGTGAAGGTAGGGAAGCAGGAGGTGGAGAAAAGACCAAGAGGTAACCACAAACTTGGAGTGAGCTCTGGGTGAGTCGGGGCCCAGGGGAGGGAGTGGGGGGTAGCTCCTGAAAATTTCTGAGCGGGAATGGTTTACACATTTCTTTGGATGTTTACATTTTAAAAGATTTGTTCGCAAATTCTGTGAGCTCAACCTTGTAACGTATCTAGCTGCTTCTCGCTCCTCCAAGAACTACACTCCTGGTCCATCATCTTCTGTGACTTTTTCCTGGGTTACTGTAGTAACCTATCCATTGGTTTCCTGAGTTTATCCAAGTAAAGTGTGAATTTAACACCAAAGGCAGGTCTAGGGGGCTAGGAAGAGGTCAGTGGAGCAGCCCCAAATATCAAGGTCAGCAGGAGTAGACAGTGATGGTCAATGAAGCAGGAGGAAAACCTTCACCAGAAGAGAGTCTAGTATCCAGGAGGCTGAGTGAAGAAAGCATGCTTGCTATCCACAGGGGCTTGGTTCCAGAACCCCACAGACACCAAAGTCCTGAAATGCTCCTGTAAAATGGTACCGTCTGTGCACAAAATCTGCACAACGTTGCACAAACTCTCATACGCTGAGAGCATCAGGATTATTTACAATGCAATATACAATGTAAATGCTATGTAACCAGTTGCTGGCACAGCAAGTTCAAGTTTTGCTTTTTGGAACTCTCTGGAATCCACCCTCCCCTCGGCCACCCTCACACCCAGAATTTTGGATCTGTAGTTGGTTGAAGCCTGGTTCCCTGGCTGCGGAACCAGGGAACCCACAGACACTGAGGGGTGGCTGTACTCAGACAGGACTACGTGACTGGCTGTAGCCAGGAGGTTCTGCAGAGGGCAGACTGGACGGTGATGGGGCAGAGCCCATCAAAGCCAGGCCATCAGGAGGCTAGGCCTTTTCCTTTGAACCATAAATTACTTAGAAACATGTTTTTAAGTTGCTTAATATACAGTTATGTGTAGGATCCTGTATTTCTACATTAGAGAAAACAGTTAAATACATAACTTAAAAACTACTGTTTATTAACTATTGTTTGTGTTCTTCCCTTATTAGAAAGGTAAGTCCTATTCCTTTAAGACTAGTTCTGCTTTATATATTCTGAGGAATTTATAAGTTTAAGAGCTACATCTATTTCTATATTAAATTATTGGTGAAATGAGCATTTTACTGTTACGTGGTTGCCCTCTACATCCATAATGAAGCTTCTTTGCCTGAAAATTTATTTCACAGGGTGTTAACAGCACAATACTGATCTTTTTTCCTGGTTATTATTTGCCTGGTATATTTATACCCAAGTTTTATGTGAGTTTTTAAAATTAAAAGTCAGGACTCATTAGAAGGCAGGAAAATTCTTTTTACTATACATTTATTAATTCATTTTACTAACGTAGAACAAAACAGAACATTGCCGAGAAAACCGTTAGACCTCAGCGTAAATAATAATGCTGAGTATAGTTCGGTGAAATGTGTAGGTCCGGGACATATAAACAGCTCTGAGACACACATACAGGCATACACGTGTGCCAGATCTCACGGTAAACACATGGTTTCCTCCAAGTCAAAGAAAAATGTTTGAACGTCACTGTTTTGGATATCCTGTGAGCAGCAGATAGCTTGATTTTACGTTTTAATCCACTCTAGTAACCTCTGACAATCATTCACTGTTAGCATCTGTGCATCTCACTTGTGATTTCCATGCATCTTGCTTCCCCATGATGCTTCTGTTTCTTTTCTTCTTTTTGATCCCTACCTTTCTCTAATATCTACTTGCCCAATGACCATTTAAGTTGTACTTCTAATCTTGGAGCTGTTACCCTCATATTTAGCTGACAAAGCTTTATTCTATCACCCCTGTTCCAACCTGCACCCGGTACTGAGCTCTACTTTTTTTTAGCATAAAAAAATCTGTTATCATTAGTTTTCCTTCATGAAGCCAGTGCTCACTGACATCTGTTCTTGAGGTAATTTAACCATGCAAACAAATATAGACTGCCAGTTACATTTCCTCACCACTGTGAACATATTATACCACCATTTTCTTGGCATTGATGATGCTGTGAGAAGTCTAATTTTTCTCTGCTTGTTTTTAACATCCTTGCATTTTCTTTTATACAACACTATTTTGCTATAATCTGTCAAAGTATGGATTTAGATTTACCCACTTTGAGATTTTTCCGTTAATCTTACATTGAAGGACTCATGTCACTCACTGATTCTAGAAAGTTCTCAGCTATTTTCCCTTCAGATTATTTCCTCTTCCTCATTCTTTTTATTCTTGTCTTCAGAGCTCCTGTTAGAAAAGGGCTGGCCTTCTCACTCTTTGTGTTACATAAACCTGCTTTCATAACTTCCATCTGTTCATCTCTGTGCTATGTTTTGGGCAAGTTTTCTCAGATCCATCTTCCTGTTTACCAATTGTTCAGCTACGTCTAATCTGCTGCTTTATCTATCCAGTGACTTCCAGAACTTCTGTTTTGTTCTTTTTCAAGTATGCTTGATTATTTTAACAACCTCCTATCCCCACTAATGTTAGAACAGTTTGTATTAATCCTCATGCTCCTGAAGATATCACACATGTATCACCAGTATCTCTGATCACATTTTTTTCTTTCATCACCTCTACCAACAACCCATGCACCTTCACTCATCTCGTAAGCCTAGCTACACTCTCAGTTTTGAAGATCACATTATTCCCATTGAGATGGGCATGTTGATTTTAAAAACCCATACTGTGAAGTCAGATAGCTAAATCCAAATGGAAACTGTACCACAAACTATGTGAATGCAACTGAAATCCACTTTGTTGTGCCTCTGTCTTCATCTACAAAATAAGGATAACAAGTCTTTACGTCCTCGGGTTTGGGTAAATGAAATACAGAGTTTATGAATTATAAACAGCACACAGATGGCACAGTGCCTGGCTCCTACAGCCACTCGATGGCGACAGCACATCAGTGTCGTCATCTTCACCACCCCTCATTCGAGGAGGGTCAGCCAAATCTTCCTTACTTATGAGGATCCAGGCTCCACTAAATAAAACAGTGCCTACATCCTTATTATTACTAAGGTTAAATAAGTTAGCTTAAAAGGATGAAAACAAGCTTAGATACCCCAGGATCTGCATTCAACAATTTACTGAGGACGAAGACTATTGCTATAATGAAGGCCGCCTCTGACATGTTTCATAAATTCAGAACGTTAACAGAATTGTTTTAATTAAAAATACCTAGAGATATGTTCAGGTAACTTTTAGCTATTCTTAGTTTTTAAACACTTGCTTAATTAACTGACCAAATAGATGGAGGTCAAATCTTTTTCAGCCATTGTTGAAAAGTAACCAAACTATATTTTTACGGACTATTTTGTTAGGTCAATTCCAGCTACTTGACAAATTTGAAAATTATATTTCTCTGATAAGCTGCAATTGGGATAGTATTTTTATTAAACTAAAGATTTACTCACCTAAACATGTTTGTTTTTCTTTTTAAATGTCTCATCTATTTAGATCCTTGAAGTGAAAGTTACTGACATTTGAATGCCCTCTTTACACTACAATCATCTTTATTTCTGCAGCATATCTATAAAAACAGGAGCTCCTGTGGAAGAGCTCCCTTATACTTCTCTCAAACATTAAGTCTTTTAGGTGTACAATTTCCTACAAACACCATGGTTTACTGAAAAGTGAAAAATAATT
The DNA here is from genome assembly GCA_006410615.1 of Neotragus moschatus. Taxonomy (NCBI): domain Eukaryota; kingdom Metazoa; phylum Chordata; class Mammalia; order Artiodactyla; family Bovidae; genus Neotragus; species Neotragus moschatus. The sequence continues at coordinate 341,825 of SJYA01001975.1, forward strand.
ATCAGGAGAGAACCAGGGAAAGGACAATTACAGGGACTTCTTTTATTTCACCTTGAATGATTTTAGTTTCATTAAAGTCAGTATGACCTCACTAAGATCACTTCCCAGCATCAATGATGTATGTGAACATCACACAGACGCCAACTCTTTCAGGTGAGCTGCGGTCACTGGGCATGACAGCGTGAGCTCTGTAGCACATTAATACGGTAATCAGGTGTGGTCACTTCCAGGCATGAAAGGATCCCAGCAGCACAGGAAGTAAAAGCACTAGGACTCGCGAAGTGCTCAGAGCAGAGGCTGGATAGAGCAGCACTGGCAAGAGAAGGGTGAGGGGACAAAGGCCATCACAGGACGAAAGCAATGAGACAGCTCAAGCAAGCCCACGCCAGTGGTGCCTGAAGACGGGCTACACCAAAGTGCAGAAGAGCGCGCTGGTTAACAGGTACCGGCCACCTCTATGTGTACAGGAGTCCCAGTGACCATCAGTGAGAAAATGAGACACAGATAATCATCCTCTCATGTGTGTTTCTAATATGCAAAACAAATCATGTCCGAGTCACCCCAAAGTAGGTTTGTAATCTTACTTCCACTCCTCTGGTGGGTGGGCAAGTTCATACTTCTCCCTCACATTGGAGACACCCATATCCAAATGGAGCCAGTGAACCTCCTCTGACCGCAGGTGACTCAGGCGAAATCCATAGCAGGCCACGTGCTTTACTTTGTGACTGTCCACTATCTTCTGAATGATGCCCTAAAACATACCCCCCACAGAAATGACTGTTATAAACAAAAACTGCATGCTAGAAATTAATGCAATGTTCATTTCTTTCAGTTAATCATCAGAAATCTTTGGTAAAAAGAGTATCAATTTAAATAAATCACTTAATTTTACTTAGGAATCTTTTTTCACAAATAGTATTTTTATGAACAAAGAAAAGTGTTTTTAAAACCACAAGAAGCACTGCCCCTTTCTTTATTGATTTCTGCATCACCCCAACTCATCCACCCACATGGGCCACCCCTCGGGGGGCTTCCTAAGAATGAGACCTGGGGAGGGTTATACTTTCCAAACCAACAGTATTGCTGAGAGCAAGCTGCAACCTTAGTATCATTTTTTTTTTAAACACACATTTAGGAATACATAATTAAAGTCATGTCTCTGATAATATTGATGACATATAAAAAGCTACCTCAAGTTGGGCCTAACCATCTGCTCTCTACTGGTTAATATACAGCAATCCACAAGAGCCCCCAACCTAATGCTTCCAACATGTGTGTCCATGAGTTCAGAGGAGATGAGGACAACCTCTGAAGGAGGGCATCAGAGAAGGCTCCCTAGAGAAGGTGGCATTTATCCCAAGCTGTGGCAAGGTGCTCTCAGAGGTGTGGTAGTCGTGTGTACATGTCTGTAAGTGGGCAGCACATGTGGGAAGACCCACTTGGGAATACAATGGAAACCACACGCCGTCCTTCCATGAGGGCGTGTGAATCATAGTCCACTGCACTCTTCTCAATCTTTTAGGCCATTAATAAGTTTTCTTAAATGATGCGGATATTAACAAGAAAATGTCTATTAAGAAAAATCAGTACTGTCTACTAGAGAAAACACTGGTTTCTAACAATTAGCAATTAACTGAAGTTATCATATAACTTACAGTGTAAAAGTTCTGCACCCACTAGTATTTCTTTTCTGTGACACAATGCTGTTGATAAACAATTAAGGGTGTTCCCAACCATACCCTAAAGACGAGATAAATAACAACGTGTCTTATATACAAAACTGTCAGGGACCCAGGGAGTACACACCACGGGCAGGGTGTGTGCCGTGCTCCCACGCCTGCCGACCGCCCTTGTGGACTCTTCAGTCCCCAGCACAAGGCTGTGTATGCAGCCCAGGAGTGGCAGGGGGAAGACGAATAGAAAGGACCCGGCTGGAAGAGCCACCCGCAGCTTCAAACAAGATGAACTCTCAGTGGATCTATAGCCTACAGAACTCAGGCAGGGGGACTGAAAGTGAAAATCGCATCCAACTCCTTGTGACTCCATGGAACATATGTTCCAAGGAATTCTACGGGAGTGGGTAGCCCATCCCTTCTCCAGGGGATCTTCCCGACCCAGGAATCGAACCGGGGGCTCCCGCATCACGGGCAGATTCTTTACCAGCTAAGCTACCAGGGAAGGGGGACCAGTATGAGCATAAAGCACCCCTCTGGCTTCTGGATACAGGGCCACTGTGAATTCAGTGCAGGCTGAGCACTACCAGAGGGTGTCCTGCGGGGCGTTGGGGAAACTGGGAGGACAGAATCCAGATCTAGCCCCAAGCTCGCCTGCAAACCTGCACTCTGGGGTATGAGCTCTGCCTACAGGAAGGGACATCTTTTTCTGCTAATTCTCTGAACAGCGACTTGTGCAGCCTCTCCTTGCCAACATCCAAATCCCTGGGCTGCAAAGGACAGGAGCTGGCGCCTCTTTCAAGCTCCCACAAAAGCGCCTTTGTCTCCTGCTGCTGCTCTGCCAGCTCACTATTGAGAGCACACAGACTCTGGTCACCCAGCCATCCCCCCTCAACCCCACGTCCCCCAGCAGCAAGAGCTCCAGAGCAGCCCTGCTCCTGCGAGGGCTCCACACCACGCCTGCGTCTCTCGTCCTGTTGCTGTGCTCCCGGTCGGGCGATCCCTCCACGCCCAGATGCAGGGGGGTAAGGCAGGTGCAAACCATTCCTTACACTCGTGCTTGCCGTCAACATCCCAGGAGGAACCCCACCTTTTCTGGGTGTCTGCCTTAGTGACCTCTCACACAGGTTACCCTCATGTCTCTGACTCGTGGGCACACACTGGAGCCCACCTGCAGAAAAGCGGTGTAAATTACAGGGATTTGGTCCAAAAAAATGTGGTGCTGACTACGGGGGAAAGTAGGTTCCTAGTCTTGAGGTCTTAATGGAACACACAGTATTTCTGTCAGTTCACTTGATCACACTGCCAGAAGATACCAGAATAATTTTAAGTCTGGGCTTGTGTAACCAGAGTCCCCAGACTGTAGGATCTGGTACCTAAACCTGATCCTACAGTTAGCAATTTCACTCTCCACTAAAAGAAAAAAAAAAAAAAGCAATAAACACAGACATTTCCTTTTATTTCACTTTCCATTATGCTTCCAAATTGATTTCGGTTCTACTTCTCATTCTCCAGGACTCTCAGAAATGTCACTTCTCATTCCATAGGGACAGTAGCCAAGACTGTCAGTATAGGAGTTACTTAAATATTTGATGCTGAATGCACGTAAGTACTCAGTGACAAGTAATTCTGAGAACCAACTATTCGGTCTGGGTAACTGAACAACTTGAGAACTAAATACTCAAACACTACCACATCCACAAAACACACACATACGTCAGTCAGTATATGTGTGTATGATTTCTGGAACATGTATCTTTAGAAAAGGGACTGTCTCTAGAGCACTGACACGATGAGGGCTTTTAATATGCCACTCGTGGGATCCAAATTAAATTTCTCATCCTGGCTTTAAAGGCTCATGATAAACTAGTCCTACAATACACAAAACAATACTTAGCTACTCCGTAACCTCTGTTGACTCATTTATATCACAGCCCAGGCCTTGGAAAAAGGTAAGTTTTCCTGACGTTAGAATTCTCACGTTAGATGTTCACAGGAAAGGGTTCTTCCCAAATTTGAAAATAAAAGAAGCCAGTGTCTGCATGGTGCTCTCACATCTCATCACAAACACAGCAATTCAGCCATTTTACTGCTAGGGGAGGGTTATTTTCTTTTTTAGCTTCCCTGTTTTGGGGCAACATGGGGATGGAAATGCAGGTAATCCTGTCACAAGCACCCTTCCAGCTATTGTCACACATGTACAAGCGCTGTTTAGAAACAGATGTGCGGGGTCAAGAGCTACTGACAGTGTAACATTTTGATAAGTACAGCCAAACTGCACACCAACAAAACTATACCAACTACAACTGACAACATTACAGACTGTCCTTCATCTTACGCCAACACTGGATCTTAAAATGTTTACCAGTTCACCTGTCAATGGACATCTAGGTTGCTTCCATGCTCTAGGTTTTGTAAATAGTGCTGCAGTGAACAATGGAATACATGTGTCTTTTTCCATTTTGGTTTCCTCAGGATATATGCCTAGGAGTAGGATTGCTGGGTCATATGGTGGTTTTATTCCTAGTTTTTAAAGGAATCTCCATACCGTCTTCCACAGTGGCTGTATTAATTTACATTCCCACCAACGGTGCAAGAACGTTCCCTTTTCTCCACACTCTCTCCAGCATTTATTGCTTGTAGACTTTTTGATGATGGCCATTCTGAGTAGTGTGAGGCGATATCTCAGTGTAGTTCTGCTTCGCCTTTCTCTAATGAGTGATGTTGAGCATCTTTTCATGTGTCTGTTAGTCATCCGTAGGTCTTCTTTGGAGAAATATCTGCTTAGGTCTTTATCCCACTTTTTGATTGGGTTGTTTGTTTTCTAGCATTGAGTTATATGTGCATTTTGAAAATTAATCCTTTGTCAGTTGTTTCATTTGCTATTATTTTCTCCCATTCTGAGGGTTGTCTTTTCACCTTGCTTATAGTTTCCTTTGCTGGGCAAAAGCTTTTAAATTTAGTCAGGTCCCACTTATTTACTTTTGTTTTTATTTCTGTTACTCTAGAAAGTGGGTCATATGAAAAGGAATGCATTTGAGTCAGTTCTGATAAGGAAGATAAACCAAGAACCTATTATACAGAGTGAAGTGAGTCAGAAAGAGAAAGATAAATATCATTTTCTAACACACATATACAGAATCTAGAAAAATGGTACTGAAGAATTTATTTACAGGGAAATACAGCAATGGAGATACAGACATAGAGAATAGACTTATAGACATGGAGAGAGAGGAGGAGAGAGTGAGATGTATGGAAGGAGTAACATGGAAACTTACATTACCATATGTAAAATCAACAGCCAAGGGGAATTTGCTGTATGGCTTGGGAAACTCAAACAGGGGCTCTGTATCAACCTAGAGGGGTGGGATGGGGAGGGAGATGGGAGAGAGGTTCAAAAGGGAGGGGATATATGTATACCGATGGCTGATTCATGTCGACGTTTGACAGAAAACAGAAAAATTCTGTAAAGCAATTATCCTTCAATAAAAAAAGAAAAAGAAAAAAGAAATTCAGGAAGGCAAGAGTGTAGTGTGAAGATGAGAGAAGAAACAGATTCTGCCAGAGAAGCAAGAGGAAAGAGAAATGCCCAGGTACACATTTTTTAAAAAATCACTCTGGCTCTAGAGAGGAGAAATAGCTAAAAACTAAAAGTTAAGGACCCCTAATAAAAATAATTGCAGTATTTTAAGGGGAAAAAGAAGTGGTTTAAATAAGGGGACTAGACAGAAAAATGGATAGAAATAAATGTACTTTAAGAATATTTTGTAGGTAGAATAACCAAGATTTGGTGACCTTGAGAAGATATCCAATACGACGATTAAAAAAAAAAAGGAGATTATGCTTTCTGCCTCCGATAGCTAAGTAGATGTTTATGTCATTCAGTGAAACAAACTCACGTGAAAGCGGTTTGGAAACAAGACGGCAAAACGACAAGTACATTTCAATGGATTTTAGATTCAGCTTTTTAGAATATCCAAGTAAAAATGCCCAGTAAGCACTTGGTTATATGGGTCTGGAGTTCAGGAAAGTATGTTAATCGATTAATCACAGGGCAGGATCAGTATACTCTTATTAAATAGGCTAAATCAGGGCATTTCTAGTCACTCACTCATTTAATAAGTATTCATTGATAGCTACTTGGTCTGAACATTCTTGCAGATTTGGGGTTCTGAGGAAGGTAGACACAGTATCCATCCTTATGAGGCTTGGAAATTGGAGACAGAAGGTAGGAACCAATGGCAGTGGTACCTGAAGCTCTAACCATTTCAGTAAGTGGACTGAATTTGGTAGTGCACAATCAGCAAACAGCATTATTATTTAACCACCATTTCCTTCAAACATATTCTGTAAACTTTCCTTTTATTTTTTCTTTTACAACAGTGAACATCTTTGCTATGTCCTGTGGCTTTTAATCATTTCCATTTATATAAAGAATGATACTCCTTTAAATCATATATGGAGACTTTTTCTGTAATTCTATAAGGATATTGTATTATGAATCTAACCTAAACAGTGTCTGCTTCTTATTACAAATGACACTGAGAGAAAGAAAAGAGAACACTGAAGAACTTAAAAAAAAAAAAAAAGTTTATCAATTTGATGGACCAAGATTGGCGGGGGCGGGTTGTTGCTAAAATTTTAATTTCCCATGGTTACTAACTAGTGAGATGAAGCTGTCATTCTGTTTTTTCTGGAAGTTCCTGTTATGATCTGATTGGTTCAGCTTAGACACTTATCTTTTAGACAGTGCTCTGAAAGGAAGTGATCTTCTCCTTCCTTGGGTGGAGAGCACTCGTGCAGCTCTGACCTTCACGTCCATTTACTCACGATGTGTGCTCCTGCCCTATTCATTCAGTGATCACCTAGAGAGCTAGGTGATCTGATCTGGTGCAAGCGATGCAACGATGGCAGGATGTGAACCTGACCCTTGAAAGTCAAGAGCTGAGCAGGAGAAGGACGTGACAATGAACAATGCAGCAAAAGAATTCGTCTGTGAAGAATGTGAGGCAGGGGACAAGAGAAAAGGAATATCTGATGCGTTCAGCTATCTCCTCACAGATCACTTGCAGCACTTCGCTGTTTATTAGAGGAAATATCTGAGGCCATGAGCATAATTCTCAACACTGTCCATCTCATCATTTCTATGAACAGCCAAGTACACTGATCAGGACGACGTGTCTTTTATTATGTCCAGAGGTCACTGTTCTCAGTGTGCTCTCCTTCAGATGCTCTTCACATTCAGGAAACCAACAGGTTCCTACCATCTTCTCTGAGCACACTGTACAGATCGGAACCTATCATCACTCTGTTACCAAAACAAGATGCTGAAATCCAGCCCTGCTCTGGGGAAGGCAACGCATCTCCCACCCTTCGTCCGGCAGCAGACACAGGGCCCTCCTGATGGTCCTCAGAGCAAAGCAAGCACTTCTGTTTTCATCATCTACAGTCACCCTGGGTTCTTCATTGCTGCCATAACAAATGGCCACAAACTCAGGGACTTAAATAACACAAGTGTGTGACTGTCCAACTGTGCAGACCACAAGTCTGAAGTGGCTGTCACTGAACTAAGACAAGGCATCAGCAAGGATGTGCTGTGTTCTGAAAGGTCCGGGACAGGTGACAAGGAGCCAATCCCGTAGGTCCCTGGGGGTTCCTGAAGAACGGGGAGCTCCTAGGGCTTTTGAGCAGATTACTGACAAGAAGACCAGCACATGAGAGAAAGAGACAGGAAGCAGGACGTAAAAGGGGGTGGTGCCAGGACAGAAGGCCACAAGGCACAGTGGGAGAGGAGCAGGCGGGGGCTCCTGCATGGCTGGCGTGCTCACTCCAGAGAGGAAGGTGTGGAAGGCTCCAAGCGCAGGAGTGATGCACTCTGGCTCTCGTGTCAACAAGACGGCTCAGGTGGCCGGGCTGTGAACAGACGGGGCAGGGACAACTGGGAAGGTGAGCGTCAGTCAGGAGACCTCAGGGCTCCAAGAAAGGTGTGCAGGAGAGGCCCTGGGAGGTGTGGGTTCCAGGTACGTATAAAGACAACATGGACAGGACAAGCTAACATACTGGACGCTGGGTGTGAGCCAAAGCAGTGAAAGATGCTGCAAGGGACCTACTTACCTAAAAGAAGGGGGAGCCCTTCATCTGAAGCACTGGATAGCTCTTCTGGAGGAGCAAAAGTGAAGACAGAGAAGAGAGGCAGAGATACAGTGTGCCAGCGTCACATCTTCAACTGAAGATGAGATCAGCCAGAACAGGGTGCCGTGTGGACTAAGCAGAGCACGGGATGGAACCACGGCCATGGCTGTAAGGACTTACAAAGACCCAAGAGGCCAGAAGGGGCTGGCAGGTGGGGCCTGGGCCAGCCTTTGGCATTCACTACAAGACTTCCTTCCAGGTCCACATCTCTTCATGCTCCAATATGTCATTTACTTGAGTTTTCAAAGGCAGCCTACAGAATGAACTTTCTACGTCCTTATTGCTCTTACAGACACCTTCATTCCACATGTTTGTGGCTGACAATGTATCTGCTTTAGACTTCAGAGACACAAAGTGTTTCCCCCAGGGCCTCTGAAGACCATGTTTCATGTTACCCTGCATCTGGCATCGCTGATAACAGTCTGATGTAAACACCACCCTTCTTCCTAAGCAGGAGACTTCTCCAGTAGAATCTGAATCTTCTCCATACAATAACCTTGGCTCTTCTGCACTGAACCCAAACTTATCTCCAGAGCTGCCTGGAACATGGCGCTAACACTAGCCTATGGTCAAGAGAAGTGATGTTTGTGACCATAGGCTACTGATTACAGGCAGGACACAGGAGCCTGTACCCTTCTTGAGGAATCATGACTGGATTTACGACTTGCACCTGATGTTGGTGACATGTGGCCACAGGGCAAGGCTGGTTATGGAGACAGAGCGTGCCTGTGTGCCCATCTCACAGATCCCACCTCCCCACACCCAGGCGCTGCACACATGGCTGGTGACGGCCGGGAGTGTCAAGGCCACGAGGCCCAGGCCTGCGATGTCCAAAGTCCTTCAATGAGCACGGTTCTCCCACTGCGGCTGCTCTATATGCTACAGTTATTCACAGCAGAGGCCGTGAATCCTGTCAGCAACCACTATACTATTAGTGTGTAATTAGGCAATGGCACCCTAGTGCAGTACTCTTGCCTGGAAAATCCCATGGACGGAGGAGCCCGGTAGGCTGCAGTCCATGGGGTTGCCAAGAGTCAGACACAACTGAGCGCCTTCACTTTCACTTTTCACTTTCATGCACTGGAGAAGGAAATGGCAACCTACTCCAGTATTCTTGCCTGGAGAATCCCAGGGATGGGGGAGCCTGGTGGGCTGTCATCTATGGGGTCGCACAGAGTCGGACGCGACTGAAGTGACTTAGCAGTAGCAGTAGCACATATATGTAATAGGAGTAAAATCTGTTAATTAAAGAACTGAAAACGTCTGTGATGAATTATAACAAGAATTCTGAGTTTTCCTGGTAAAAAGGAATCCGCAGAGGTTTTAGTTCTCCTGAACCAAGAAGCCTCTCAGAAACTACTTTCTACAAAGCACAGCTGTCCAGCAGGGACATAACGCAGGCCATGTACACCGTTTAAAAATTTCTAATAGTCACATTAAAAAACTGTAAAGAGGTACAAGTGAATTTAACTTTAATGATACATTTCCTTTAAACTAGTATGCCAAGAACAAAACTAACAAGTTTATTGATGAGATATTTTACATTCCGTTTTCATACTAAATCTCTGAAATCTAGGTCTGTTTTTTTTTTAGGGTTTATTTTTACTTTGTTGCTGTTGTTCAGTCGTTAAGTTGTGTCCAACTCTCTGTCACCCATGGACTGCAGCACACCAGGCTGCCCTGTCCTTCACTATCTCCCGGAGTTTGCACAAACTCATGTCCATTGAGTCAGTGATGCTATCTAACCATCTCATCCTCTGCCACCCCCTTCTCCTCCTGTCTTCAATCTTTCCCAGTATCATGGTCTTTTTCTACTGAGTCGGCTCTTCGCATCAGGTGGCCAAAGTATTGCAGTTTCAGCTTCGGTCCTTTCCAATACACTTAGAAAACATCAAGTCAGACTAGCTACCCTCAAGTATTCAGTAGTGGCATACAGCTACATCGGGCAGTGCAGCAACAGGGTCTGAGGCTCAATCTAATTACTAAGCAAGTCTAGATAACGATAAGCTATCTCCTTTCAGAAAATGATTGGCCTTTACATCCACCTTAATTTACATGAAAATCCTGCATTTTCAGATGTTACAGCACTAGATGAAAGTGGGTTATGAGTAATTCCCACCTGCCATCACATTGATCCAGTATCATGTGGATTTCATGCTATTCCCGGGGAGGGCTGGGGTCAATCCATGCCAATCGAGGTTTCTTTGCCTCATGCTGAGAATCAATCACCAACTGCTAAGACTTGCTAAATTCTAAACACTGATCAATTACTGTGAAGTAGAACAACTTGCTCTTTGGCCTCACAGATTTGCTAATATTGATCTTCATAGAAGTCTGAGAAATATGTTCTCATAACTTATGTGTTTCTATCTGATTTAAATTTTTCTTCACAATACGAATGTTTTGATGCTGGTAAGGTTCTAACACTGGCTAAAGGCCAACACGTGCTCAGTGACCACTGGTTCTTTCCATGGTATGAATCCTCTCATGTGCAGCACATTTATTAAAACCATAGCACATCTGTCATGGAGCCTTCCCAAAGTGAAACTCCTGATATAAGAAACTCTTAACATCTCCTAAATGTCTTGGGAAATTCATAACCTTTGAAAGGCTCCCCTCCTGCACAAACACTCTGAACTCTATTAAGGTTGATGCAATGGTTTAAAGAATTTCCTCTCTTGTATCTGAAATTTATACAACTGCAAAATGCCCTAACAGCCTTCCCATAAATGTTACATTTACAAGGTTTCCTCTCCAGAGACTGCATTTATAAGGTTAAATATGAAACAAAGCTATAGATAAAACTAGAAAAGTCAGCAAGTGTCATAAAAAGTTTGTGAAAAGAGACTATTTCAAGTACAGTACATGGATAGATTAATGCATATTTCAAGCCTAAGTGAATGACTCTCCTTTTAATAATCCATTTTGAATAGTCAGTATTACAGTACCACAGAGGTAACAATATTACATATAATTTATATGTAATATATAGCCTTAAGTCTAAGTTCTACCACTTTCTTTGTTGAGCTTAAAAATAGTTAAGGCATGTAAGTTAACGAGTAGTAAATTAATCTCGTTATAATAAAAGGGAAGGAGTATATCTGATGATCCTCCTCACTGGACGCTTGTCCTCCTTAAAGGTGAATATGGACTAAGCAGAGGAGCAGCAGGGAGGAGGGGCTTCCTCAACACTGGATCAAATAAACATCCTGACAGCTTACATTCCGAAGTCAGTTTTCTGAGATTCTGGTGCTCACCCCTTCCTCTCAGCCCCCTCTGCCTACACAGTGCTGCCCCCACAGCTCTTCACCACCCACTCTCACCAGCGCCTGGAGGAAGCCCCGTCCAGCGACTCCCACGTGCCCATGCAGTGACGCCCAGCGGGCCCGGCCACTGGGGCCCAGGGAAGTGCTATCTGCACCGCGCTGAGGTTAAGGATCCTGAGACCCCACCCACAACAGACTGGAGGCTATCCAGGCAGGATCTTTCACATCCCCAGAACCTTGTCAGGCGTGTGTATACAGGAGACATTTGTTTTTTAAGAATCTGTCCTGTCTAGAATCGTGCAAAGAGATTCAAAATTACACTTTCTAGAAAACAATTTATTTCAACAGAATTTTAATTGTTTTGTTTCCTACGTACTTCAAGAATTTTTTTCGAAAAAACAGGAAAGAAAAACAAGTCAATGGCATTATATATGATGCAGTTATTTTTCTAAGAAATTTTACATAAATTAAAACTCTAGTCAGTCACATATTGCTAGCATCGCTGATATATTGGAATAACAATTATTACCCTGCCTTTTCGGTGTGTGCCATTAACATTTAACCTAAATACACACTGAGGGTATATCCCAAGAAAACATACTCACCCTGACATCAGTTGCATCTCCATGCCTGATAATACTGGCCCAAGTGGTTGGCTCACTGTTGCTTTCAAAATAATGAAAGACCTTTAATACTCGCTCCATGGCCCCAGGAGAACGCTCCACACCAGTTCCCAGGTGAGTCTTGGTACTTGAACTCGGCGTGTGATTCAAGTTTGGGTCAAGGTAAGCAGCGGCCATTCTTTTGCTAGATGCTAGGTATCTGTCATATTCTGGAAGAGAAAATAAGTTTTATCAGTGTACAATATTTGAAATCCACTGGTTAAAACGTATTGTACTAATATACTAACGTAACAACACTGTTCTCTGTTCTCTCCCTATGATGTGTAGGTAAGCCTGAGGAGACCTGAGACCTGAACCTGGATAATCACTGTTTTCCACCACCAGCCCCCACCCACCAC
>SJYA01001975.1:356120-457211 GCA_006410615.1 Neotragus moschatus
CCACTACCCCCACCACCTACACCCAGAGCAGCACCTGATTCAGAGCAGCATAATAAATATCTGTTAAATTACTACAAGTCTGGGAACCCTATTTCACCTCTGTTCAAAATTTGCTGTTATCTATAAACAGTGTAACCACACCACCACCCCCTTTAAATCACAGACTCTAATTTTGTCAAAAATATCTCATAGGAAAGCAAAATGTGTTAATTTTACTGCCTAGTTTCAAAATCTTTTATTTTAGTGATCTCTTTTGCTCCCCAAATTAGACAGTAAGGACGAATAAATATAGTATCAATCACTTCCCGAAAAGAAACATTCCCTCTTTGGAGTGGTCAGAAGAAAGGATACACTAGTGATAAAAAATCACTACAGTTGACCCTTTAATAAGGCAAGTTTGAACTGCCCAGGTCCACTTCTATGCAGATCTTTTTCAACGGTAAATAAACACTACAGACCTCCACAATCCCTGGTTGGCTGAATCCCCAGAAGTGGAACTGCAGGTACAGAGAAGCCCTCACACAGGGGGCTGAGCACAAGTTACATGTGGACTCTCCTTGCACGAGGGATGGCACCCTTACCCTACGCTGCTGCCGGGTCAGCAAGATGCGTGACAGGGAGCATGTCAGGGAGGTGCTAAACCAGAAACAATGCACAATTCAGATATTCCTGTGGCCAAAACTCAATGGCAAAATCCTTCATAAACCTCTAAAAAGTAGGTCTAAACTTTTTTTAGAGGATAAACCATTGTGATGTCACCATAATAGAAGCTGCTTTCCATGACAGAATGTGGTTCTGCTTTATCAGTTAGAGCTTTGACTTGTCAAAATTCCATTTGTGCTATAAACTCTCAAATTGGCCAACACCTCCACCTTATTAAGCCTTCCTTGACCTTTCTGGACAGTTCCATGTGCAAGTCTGTTAACCACCACCCACCCTTAGTGGTGGTGTTCCTATCTGTCTTTCTGCAGGACTGATGATTCAGAGAGCCTGGCATGTGAGTTGGTCAGCCTGTGGGACGGTGTCCACTACGGAAAGAGAAGTCCTAAGTGCTGCTCTCTGCTATAGTGACTCCTCTGCTTCCAAACAATTAAAAGAATTCTCTGCTGTTTGTGTGGTTCTCTACTTCGTTTTGGCCCATGGCTGAAGACATAAAACTGGGGCTGCCAACTCTCTTGTCTGCCTTCGCCCTCCTTCACCAGAGGTGGGCTCCAACTGGAGTTTGTAGCTGCAGCCCTCTGCAATCTGTGGCTGGCTGCATTTTTCAGACCTTTTCAAGATTAACCAGTTACAGGCACTTGCTACTTATACACACTATAGAATATCTTTTTCAAAAAACTATCAAAGAAGGGGAAATGAAAAGGTTTTTAAAGTTGGCTTACTTGTGTAATTTAGACCCCTGTTCTTCAAACCATCAGTGGTAAACGACCAGCTTTGTTTTCATGTCCAACCTGTCACAAACCAATACTTTGTAAAATACAATGGGGAGGAATTTCTAGAAAAATGAAATTTAAAAATAGAAGACATACAAAAGCCAAGCACAAAACTTCTATCATTAGAGTCAATGAACATAAAACTACCATCAAGTTGCTATTGTTTCCAGACGCCTGTGCCAGATTCTGCCCTTACTTGGTCCTACACTGTAGACAGTCCCAGCAGAGCCCCACTCTGTGGGCCACCACCAGTCGAGTCCCCGCTCAGGCACCAGGCTGCCTGGGGCAGGAAGAGGCCAGCGCCCACTGGACTAGGAAACAGGAAAGCGGACAGACTGTCAGTGGCAGCTGCCGACCTTCCAGCTTCAGGACTCCCTTTCACTTGCACACTAACTTCTTTCTTGGGAGAAGCAAGGCAATCCCAAGGCAGGTAGGTGTGAAGACACAGGAGCTGACAAGCCTTGGCACTGACCCTGAGGCTCACTGCACAATCCAATATTAATGCTCCGTAAGACAGAATAAGAAAAAGGAAGAAAAGTACGAGGACCACAACAAGAATCTTACTCCAGAGCTGCCTTGCTTATACTCACTGTACCTACTAAGATCCCACCAAGAGAGTAATCTCAGTAAGCTTGTGATGAGCTGGCCCTTTAATAAAACTGGAGATGCTTGCCAAACTATGAGAAGCGAAGAACACAAATTGCTACAGCTAAATTTTTTTTAAAAAATTAATGACATCAACTAGTTTGAAGAGTTTTAAGAATTTGATAATAACCCTAAAGTAAATCCATAAACAACCTAGACAAGTGTGAAAGTTTTCTCCTTAATTTTGTTCTTTCACCCATGATTTGGGTTTATTTTCTCATAAAATGACTAACCTGAGTATCCTAAATGTCCCACAGTGATTTTATTAGACAGAGAAGCTAACATTATTTAAATGTTTGATACTGTAACATGGAAGGATATATATGAAACTCCAATACTTTGGCCACCTAATGCGAAGAACTGACTCATTGGAAAAGACACTGATGCTGGGAAAGACTGAAGGCAGGAGGAGAAGGGGACGACAGAGGATGAGATGGTTGGATGGCATCAATGACTCAATGGACATGAGTTTGAGCAGGCTCTGGGAGTTGGTGATGGACAGGGAAGCCTGGTGTGCTGCAGTGCGTGGGGTCACAAAGAGTCAGACACAACTGAGTGACTGGACTGAACGGAACTTGGTATTATAATGCCAGTGTGTTATAGTTTGTATTTTCAAACTCATCCCTTTCCCAGTGCTCTTCTTCCAATCTGACTCTGACACCTCTTAAAAGAGGCATAGTCTATGTTCCTTCCCCTCAAACCTGAACTGGCTTAAAACTAGGCTAAGATACACCCTAAGCTAAGTCATTAAAGGCAACATCAAAAAAAAAAAAGGAAAGAAGGAATCGAGGTTCCCATGGTGCCCTTGAGATGCTCACTCATGAATTCCACCACCACACTAGACACAAATTCCAGCAACCCAAGATCAGAGCTCCAAGAATCACAGCTCCAGCTGAGCTTCCCACTGATGGGCAGCATCACCTCTGGAAAACTGAGACAGAGCCACCTTGAAAGACCCATGGGCTCCCAGCTGTGCTGCCGCAGACGACACCACACAGAAGAGATNCCACCACACTAGACACAAATTCCAGCAACCCAAGATCAGAGCTCCAAGAATCACAGCTCCAGCTGAGCTTCCCACTGATGGGCAGCATCACCTCTGGAAAACTGAGACAGAGCCACCTTGAAAGACCCATGGGCTCCCAGCTGTGCTGCCGCAGACGACACCACACAGAAGAGATGAGCTGGCCTGCCCTGCTGAGCCCTGCCCAGACTGCAGGCCTGAACAGAACAAAAACTCGCATCATATGAAGCCATTACGTGTCAGATGCCTTGTTTCCAGCAACAGACAAGTGATAGTGTAGGTTCAACTAACGCGTGCAGCAGTGATTCTTCCTTCACCTGGTAGTGTGGGACATAAAGTGACACCCAGAAGCTATGTGGACAGTGCTTCCTCCTGCTTTGCACTGTTATTAAAGATACAGAGTGAGCACCTTTTCAGTGCCAGGACAAATGTCACATGCCTTCCCAAGTTTGGGCCACTTTCATTCTACATTTTATTCTTTGTAATTTCAATGTCATGAGAGTTCATCTGAGAGTTTCTCTAACACAAACTTTTTGCCATGTCACTTCCTTAGTGACATCAGTTCCTGTCACAATTATTTTCTTCACTTATGTCAATAAGACATAAAAGACACCTACCTTTACTAAGTGCTCCTGGCTGCAAATCCACAACGTCGGGCTCAAAAGCAAAGTCAGCATTCCTAGAGTTGGGTATTTTTTTCTGTAACTTCACGTATGTTCGATTAGAGTCCTACAAAGTTATTTCCACTGGGTAGTAAAAGTTTTTGCCATATTTTGTACTTAATTTCTAAGATCCCTAATTAGTTAGAGACCTTAAAAGAAACTGAATATTGGAGACTTAAAAAAAAAATCCGAAGGAAATCAAGAATGGCAAAATATAACACATACATTCTTTATAAAACCTAAATTAATAGTGTGCTGATAAGATAAATGTATTTCAGATTAAAAATTAAGAGCATTCAGAGTATGATAACCTATTTGTTTATATTTTAACTGTGACCTGTCGTGGTGACAGAAATCAACTCAGGTTTCCTCTCCGGGGACACCGACTGCAAGGGGCCAGAAGGGAGGCTGCTGGGAGTTGATAACCTTCCAACACGGATTCGGAAGGGGGCAGAAAACCTGGGCCAGGCTATGTAGGATTTATATACTTTACTGTATGGATGTTGTAACTTCAATTACACATCTTTATTTACAAATATGAGAACAAAAAAGGTTCGCCAGAAGACTCTTACCCAACAACTGACCAAAAGAAACATACAGTACCAAAGCACACTAGTTAAACTGCCCAAGCCAGTTACAAATCCAGCACAGAAGTAACTCACATGGACACATTTCATAAATGCCGACTGTTCTCGGTATCTGCATTTCTGCCTCTGCCACTCTCTTACTGGCACATGCACGTTGCTATTTTGAAAAACAACTAAAATGTGTGATGTTTGCAAATATGAAAGTACTCATTTACCATCTTTTATGAAAGGAGTTTTTAACTGCATTTATGATATATGGCCATACATATGCACATGTATGCATACTCAAGACAGATGTCTTTAAGACTCTATTGAAAAATATGGGCATTATTGCCAAAAAATGCAAAGACACTAATAAGCACAAATTTTTACACGTGGCTGCAAAATTCATTTTTCCTTAAAACTGACACATGAAACCTAGCTCTAAGATTAACAGTCTAGCCAGTACCAACATTCATTACAAATAATTAAAATTGCCAGTTACTGAGTGGCTCTAACTGCAAGGCATAAACACACACTGTCTCATTTAATTTCATTTTCACCACAACTGTTAGAGGTGCACAGTCCTAGCTCCATTAGCTGGTATAAAGTCTAAAATAAAAGTCACCATATTCCAGGAACACAAAGCTACTCAGTGGTTGGGTTGTGACTGTCTGAGACTGAAGCTTTGAAAACTCATTCAGTTCAGGTACACTGTAGGGGCCCATCAGTCCAGCCTAACGACATTCTCTGCCCCTAAAACCCTAAAGCTCAGTGACACAGCCCCCGGCTCTCAGCAGGCACGGCTCTTCACCACTGCGTCCCAGCAACACTGGCAAGCGCTGAGTGTACACGATGGATCACGAATGACAGGAAGAATGTTGTGTAAAGCAGGTCCCCGGCCTGCACAGGGACTGTCAGGGAGAAACCTTGTGAGCTGCACATCCTGTCGCAGGCACACGTCTGCCACAACTTCTCTGGTGTTGGCTGGCCATGGTGGAGTCACACGACAGGAGGAGGGCCATCTCCCAACATTGCTGGTGGCATTCAGTAAGCAGCTACTGGGATGAAAAGAACAGACGGCAGTGTGGCTGGCTGGAACGCTGGACAGAATGGGTGCCTGGGTGAACCTGGGCCACATAACACAACCCCCCACAGGTCTCCTGGGAATAGCAACGCTGAGCCTGTCTCCCTGGAGCCAGGTGACTCCCAATTACCACTGAACACATTAAACATGACAGACTTTCTCAAACACTTCTTTGTCACAAACTAAATCTCCCAGATGAGAGAAACATGGTTAAAATATTTTTCTGTATTATTTTATAATTAAAATACTTAACGATGTAAATTAAAGTAGAATTCATCAAAGCAGATGATCAAAATCAACGTAGAAAACCTACATTAAATTATTCCTTCAACGCTTCTAAGTTCATGTCTAATACACCACATACAGCATCAAAAAGCTTTGCCTGTTTAGCAAGAGATTTTCACCTGTTTAGGAAGAGATTCCCTCAAGGAGTCCTTCATGCAGTAGGATCGCCACTACCCAATCGCCCCTCTCACACAGTTAACTCTTTCGCATGGCAGCCCTATGCGGTGGCGCCCATCAGTCACCTCACTTACACGTGTGGTCACTAAGGCACCGAGGTTAGGCACTGCCCCAAGTCACACAGCTGCAAGTGTGCACGATCACTTCCACACCAGATCCCGGCCGGTCCAGGGGCGAGCCACAGAGCCTCAGCACAGCACACAGTGGGTATGCAAGCCCCTGCACAAATGGACCCCACGCCAACCCCTGGGCAAGTTCAGTCAGCTCGGTTACCTGCATCAAAACCACTGAACTACCTTATAATTTTATTTAGTGTGTCATGTACTTTCCACCTACTAACTCGGCCCTCCCCAGCCCTGCATGTAATGCAGTCTTCCAGGAACCCCTGATGAGAGGTCCTCCTGAGAAAAGCCATCACAAACAAGTGCACCGAGCACACAGTGCTGGGGAGAGGCCAGGGAAAGGAAAGGTCCTCCTCAGACTTGGGCCATGGTCGGGGTTTCTGCACAAGGTGAGTTCCAAGCTGGGATCCTGAGAGCGGGTATCAACACCTAAACATGACAAAAGACAAGGTGGCTGGTATGGGGAGAGTGCCCCGGGAGCCAACACGAGGCCAGCGTGGCTTCAAATTCAATCAGTAGGGGAGCAGGACAAGGCCCGGTGGCAGAGGCAGGTTCAGAGCCTGGCCGGTGTTAGGATTTGCACCTAGGCAGGCATTTAAGTCTGGACCAATCTGAAGGCTTCTGTTAAAATCCAGACAGGACTGACTATGGCCTGAGACCAAAGATTTGAAATCCAACTGCATTTGTAAGACTGAAGGAAACAGCAGCCATTTTCCTGGCTTGGGCAGCTAAGTGGGAAAGTGATAGCATTCCACTGAGATAAGGAAGACAAGAGGGGCAGACCTGTTTGTGGAGGGGGCTGGGCAGGAAGGAAAAGATCAATTCCGCTTGGTATTTGTTACTGGGAACAACTGAGCTCAAGCCAGATGAAGGAGGCACTTCATGCTTCCGGTTACAGGAGGGAAGCAGGGAGCCGGGACTTCTGGACGTTTCCTCTAGAAGCGGGATGAGGGGTGGGCCACCACAGCTGCTCGCAGGCTGGGGAGAGGGGACCTGGCTCACACGCCTCGGACATCTTGATGCGGGTTCTCTGAAGCCTTCTAAAACAAGGACAGGATTTCCCAGCTGCACTCCTAAGGAAGAGGAGTAAACCTGCCTGGGGAAAACACTCCCGCTGGTGCACTCTCTCCTGCGCGGGGCACTGGGCTAATCAAAACAGCATGAGGCGAGCATTCCCCCATCTAGAGCTGACCTGCTGTTCACAAATAAAGAGCGACTGTCCTAACAAGCAGAGATTGATCTCGACTGTCTTGATTTGAAATACGCTATTGTAAAGGCCACTCATGAGACAGTGGCCAGGGCTCAGAGGTTTACTTCAAGAATTATCCATGCCATATTTATGCCAGGACTGTTCTATGTACTTAAAAATGAAATCATTTAATCCTCATAATAACCTTCTTTTCCCCACTTTCTGGATGTGGGAAGAGAGAAGCAATTTGCCCAAGCCCACAGGCCTGATGAACAGGGCTCAGCCAGGCAGAGGAGCTGCAGAGGCCAAGCCTTTGCTCAGCAAGCCCTGCCCCCCAGGGTGTGCTGAGTCTGCACCTTCGCTTGACAACTCGGTCACAAGCAGGCTGCAGCGCTGCCTGGCGATACAGTAACACACAGCCAAGCGGCCATCCTCTCCCTCCATCGCGGCCACCCCCACGGTGTCTCTGCCAAGAGCCAGCCGCAGGGGGCTGCTGCTCCCGCCTGCTCTCTCAAAGCCAGCTGCCCTGGCCACTTGTTCCTCGGGGCCCGTGTGGGCAAACGCAGGGCATACACCTCCCTGAGAGTAACGGGTTCTGCACAAACATTTACTAAGCCAGCTTTTAGTATGGATTAAAAAAGCCGTAACCCTAACCTCAAGAGCATTCAGCCTAGTTAGGAGAGCTGCATGGGCGTGCGCGCGCGCGCACACACACACACACACACACACACACACAGTCTGTCTGTCTCACATGTGTGGCTAATGACAACTATAACAAGTACAATTTAAAAATCAATTGTAAACACTATTTTTAAAAATCAGTATCACTAACCATAAAGCCACTATAAAGAACTCAGTAGTTATTTACTTTTCAAAAACTCTGCACTACCCTTCTCAAGGCTTCTGGCCACAAAGACCTCGGTCACCTGCCCAGGAGGCTCCTGACCTTCTGAGTGAGGAGGCTGAGAGCAGGACAGACCGGTTCCCTCCTAGGTGTGCATTTCACCGCAGGGGGGCAGGGGAGCATGCGCTGGTGAGGAGAGCAAAAGGAAAGGGGGGGAATGGCAGGAGGATCCCATTTCACACAGGGTGGTCAAGGGGGTACACTCATGCCTTACTGTCCAAACCAGGAGAACTGGCAGGGCTGGAGGTGGTGAGTGTTAAACGAATAAACTGGGGCCCACACTTTCCCCACCGTGCCGAGAAGGGCGTATCTAAGCAAAAACCCCATGTCCTGCGAGAGCTCTAGAGCCTCGTATGGAGAAAACCCCGGGAAGAACAAGCGGCCTCTTCCCCAAATACAATGAGCATGAGTGAAGGGTCTGAATCCCCACTGGACCGGCCCTGTGGGTGAGGGAACCAGCGCTGACAGGACTCTAAACAGGAGTGAAGAGGGTTCACAGCAGTGCTCCGGTCACAACATCAGTATCCTGGACACGGAACACACCCCTGCTCCTCACCGTTCCCTCCCTCCCTGCAGCAGCAGAAACCTGTTACTGTCATGTTCCTGGTTTACCATAAACCTACACACCAGACACACCTGCTCCCTGCGGGGGACACAAACAACTGCACCAACATTTACACAGTGAAGTCCCTGCAAAGTGAAGAAAGGGACCAGCACCAGGGAGACACTCAGGGAATTGGAGCCAGGTGGCTGGGGCTTCCTTCACAGAGGGAACTGTGACCAGAGAGGTGTCCCGGGAGGGGGACTCGCATCCACACCTGAGGAGGAGTTCAAGGAACTGGCGGATGGTGCCCAAGGCAGGAAGACGGCAGAGGACGTGTGCCTCCCGCGGGGTCGGATAAGGGGAGGATGGTGCCGGGGGAGGGCGCGACAAGGCCTGAGGCCCAGCTGCAGAGCCCTGGTCTTCAGAGGTGGGCAGAGAATTACCAAGGAAAGCCCGCAGAGAAACAAGCTGCAGGGCAAGGCTTCCCTCCTCACCCCCTCCAGTGGCCTTAGGCAACTCAAACTACCATCAGTGGAGAAGCCCAGGCTCTCCAGAACACGCCCACATCATTCTCAGTGCCTCTGCATGCGTATCCCTACAGCACGGAGGACCCTTCCCACCCTCTCGGCCGGAACCAAAGATGCCCCAGACTCTACCNCTCCAGTGGCCTTAGGCAACTCAAACTACCATCAGTGGAGAAGCCCAGGCTCTCCAGAACACGCCCACATCATTCTCAGTGCCTCTGCATGCGTATCCCTACAGCACGGAGGACCCTTCCCACCCTCTCGGCCGGAACCAAAGATGCCCCAGACTCTACCAATTCAGGTTTCTTTTTCACTCAGCAAACAACTGCTGAGTGCTGTTAATACGTCCCACCATGGAGGATCAAAAAATAATGAGACCCGAGCCTGGCTACAAGAACTAGGTAACAGGAGACAAGCAGCCAGGCAGAGCTGTATGAGTCAGTAGCCACACTGGTGAGGGCAGGGCCCAGCCCTGGGGCTGGCGAGAGACAGAGGGCCACACGCAGAGCAGAGGCCTGAAGGCTTCACAGGTGAAGAAGGAAAGTTCCAGNCACCATGGAGGATCAAAAAATAATGAGACCCGAGCCTGGCTACAAGAACTAGATAACAGGAGACAAGCAGCCAGGCAGAGCTGTATGAGTCAGTAGCCACACTGGTGAGGGCAGGGCCCAGCCCTGGGGCTGGCGAGAGACAGAGGGCCACACGCAGAGCAGAGGCCTGAAGGCTTCACAGGTGAAGAAGGAAAGTTCCAGCAGGAGCAGCAACACCGCAAGAGGCCGACAAGGCCAGCCCAGCAGGGGCCTCTCAGAAAGCGAAGTGCGCACAGAGCTGAGAGGCTGGGGCCTGCAGGAGCTGGGAAGGGGGAGAGAAGGCGGAGGAGAGGCGGGTAGGGCCTCACGCAGGCGCAGGGTGGACGGGACCCACTGAGGTCAGTGTGTGCTGGGCACTCATAAACTCAGGTGTCCTCTGGAAAGCATCTGATTTCTTTGACTGTAAACATGAAGATATCTAGATAGTTACACTGTAACTATAAAATGGTTTATACACTTATATAAAAATATACTTTTAACCTGTCTCCCCCACAAGTCCATTAGCTCCTCAAGCTGTCAGACCACATGGCTGTGGTCCCACAGGCATGGCAGAGGACCAGGAGGTAATTCCCAGCGCAGCCATCAGACCCTGGGAGCCAACCCAGACCCATCTGTTGAGAGAACTAGAATGCAGCACGTGTGCTGCTACAAGAGGAAATGCAGACCAATTCACTGCTTTTGTTGAGCAACTTCTAAGGCAAGTGGATTAGCTAACTCTACATAGAATTTGCTCATTCATTAGGTAACATTTATTTATGCCAATTACTTGTCAAGCAGAAAGAAACTTGACACAACCCCTGACTTTGATAAGCTTACCATCCAGCAAAGAAGAGATCAAACAGGTGTAATACACTATGATCAATAACAATCAACAAAGACTCAGGAGGGAACATCAGAGAGAAGCTGGTTTGGCGGAGACCTAACAGTAGGCTGGAGCTGGCTGCGCAGAGGAAGGAGAGAAGAGCCAACGGCAGGTGCAGGAGGCCTGAGAGGAAAGACTCTGGGTGTCCTGGGCGCTGAACAGTCAACAGAGACAGAGGCCAACGGCCCAGAGCTAGAGACGAGGGCAGAGCCAGACAAGGCACTCTGCAGGCCAGGTGAAGAGGCTACAGCTTCACCTCATTCTAGAGAGACGCCACAAGGCAGTTTTAATAATAACACCAGATTTATGTTTCTACAGAATCCCTCCAGCAGGTATGTGAAGGATGAACATGTGAGGACACAGGAAGACAAACAGGAAGCAACTTCCACAGCCCAGAGAGGGAGAAGGTGAGGAACCGTCAGAATAAAAAGATGGATCCCTTATACATGGAGGAAAGCATCAGAGAGGAACCCTGGGTCTGGTGGCATGATGCACTGAGTGGATGGAGCTTTGACACGATTATACAGAGGATTTGGGGAGGAACTGATTTCAGTGCCAACAAATAAGAAGTTCCTCTGTGGCAGGTATCAGATGCTTATGAAAAACATGTAGATAGCAAGAGACAGCTGACCCCTGGAGTCTGAGACACAGAAGAGAAGAGGGGTTATACCCAGAGGTGGACAGATGAATGGGTGATGTTTAAAATACTGATACAGAAAAAACATGATTTTAACCACAGGATCCAGAATCACACAAAGGAACTATTAATAGTATACTCAATTTCAATCTACCGCTGAAAGACGGGGGGTAGCGGGGGGAGGGAAGCAACAGCACATTTGTTCCTGACAACCAAATCTGACACCTCTCAATCCTGCCTAGTCTTTCAAAGGAACAAAACAAACAATGCACACATTGATATAATCAAAGAACTTTCCAAGGAGGACTTTCTGCACTTAGTAGCCTTGCAGCCAATTACACAGCACTGTAAACATTTACACTTACTTCAACAGTCTGAATTTAAACTGTCTTCAAGCCTAGGAAATTATGACATGGTTGAACACAATTTATAAAGATGTCTTCTTAAATATGTTAAAACATGGTAAAATACACTCTTCCTCGGGTGCAATCTAAGGCGGGTTCCCTAACATTAAGCTCATTAGTACGACAATGTTGTTACAGAAAAGACTCCAGACTCTTAACGATAAAGGTTTCAGTTCAAAGTACACAAATATGGGTCCTATTACTTTTAGCCTGTTCTAGTAAGGATTTTACACATCTTCTTACATTTGGCCATGGCTGTTCTATGAAGTTAATGTGACTGATGAGAGCCAGTGTGAGCTTCAGGACATCCAACTGCAGACCAAGCTTTGGATACACAGTCTCTGGGTTTGAGGTCTGTCTCTATCTAAAAGTAATGATTTTACACTTGAAAATAACCAATTCAGCCAATTCCTGGATAGGAACACTGCCATCTGCATCACACAGCAAAAAATAATCAGGATGAACACCTAAGGGTGAGAGAGTAAGCAGAGAAGGCAGAGGGGCCTGTCCTGAGACCGTGCCTTCGCACTGACAACCATGGGACCCTGGACTCGGTCCCAGGAGTGGACAGGCACAACCCCTCACCCACCCCACCGCCCACGCTGTTTGAACCTGCTCTGCAATAGTCCACCCGAGAAGACACCTGATCCAGCCCTACCTAAGGCAGACGGACCTGACCTCAACACCTTCTCTACTTTTTCCCTCTTGTGTATAGGTGAGCTCTTTTCTCACGCCCACAGCCCACCTCTATCAGAATGATATTCCAATAAAAATGCCTCTATTTATTTACTCTGCAGTCAGCAAACATAATGGAAAGATAACTGCCTGCAATCAATTGCTTTGGGACAAGCAAAAACACTATAATCTCTTCCAAAGTTCATACTTCTAGTAAGATATTTAGATTTTTTTTCAATAATAAAATATTCACTACTAAAGTAAAGCAGCCTACCCATTTTGGTCTTATTCATATGTGAATTATATGCATTCTTAACTTCAATTCTTAACCTCAAACCCGTGTTACAATGAAATGCTACATTTTGTGTTTTTATTTTTATATAACTGAAGCCTCTAACCACATTGCAGGGGAAGGTTATTTATTCACAGCCCTGCCAATACTTAAGAGACAAGCCCACCTTGCAATAACAAGAAGTTTCCAAATAAATATACAA
Source organism: Neotragus moschatus (assembly GCA_006410615.1). Classification (NCBI taxonomy): domain Eukaryota; kingdom Metazoa; phylum Chordata; class Mammalia; order Artiodactyla; family Bovidae; genus Neotragus; species Neotragus moschatus. The sequence goes on from SJYA01001975.1 coordinate 368,945, forward strand.
TCTTTACAGTGAGTAAAGGAAACCAATTTTTGAAATAGGAAAATCTATGTTATTCCTTTTCCTATAGCCCTGTTTAAACTAAAAATTAGTCTCTTTATCCTTTAAAAACTTCCACACGGCAGAATGAATGAGGACATCTTGATTAAAACTCAAAACATGAAACTTTAAGAGACATAGGACAGACTATAGAAAAAAAATATTTTACTCACTTAAATGCATTTTCATAAAAACAATTTTATTTACTATTTGAAATGCTCTCTAAATGGTTTTATGCAATAGTTGCAAACCCATACCAAATAATTTCCATCTTTCCTTAAATTTAACTGTAAATCTATTTGAAATAAGTCCTGACAAACTTTTATCCACCTTTTTAGTGCAAAAGCATGTATCTCAATAAAACTTAAACTGAACAGATTTTTAAGTATTTATACCTTTAGCCCAACACACTGGAAACGGACTACAGCCGCTCTTCTCCATAGACAGCACCTGGGGTTCCAGGGCCCCTTGGCCCACCACTTCCAACAACATAAGCTCAGTCCTAGAAAGACCACGCCAGGAGTCCACGCACCAAGTCCCCGGTCATCACTCCCACCGGACTTGCTTCGATCCACATTCAAGACTAAGCTTCCCCTCTGTGCTCCTTTTTTCAGAGCTTGAGGCAAAACTTGGGAGGTGTTCTTTCTGTAATATTTTCCAGCAGCCTGAAGAATGCCTCTCAGTTACAGAATCTTCTCAAGCTTCCGCAATCTGAAACACAGACCGTCCTGGCCAGATTAAGCTCCTGAACAGAAAGAAACCAGCAAGTAACGTGACCCCAAGGATCTCTGTCCCTAGATTCATTCAGGGAAGGAGGGCGAGAGGGCGGGGAGGGGGGACAGAAGGAGGAGGGACAGAGGGAGGAGCCCCGGGCTGCCAGGAGCCTGCGCCTTATTAACATGCTAATCTCACTCTTCTGTTCAATTCATCTGGCTGACTGCTGTTTACAGAACTGACAGGCAATTCTAAAACTGGGTAAGCTGCAAATCAAGTCTGACCCAGATCAGGTCTGTAGGCGCTTGTGCAAACCATTTTTGTTTTCAAAGTCGTGCTTCTGGCATTTTACCAGCCTAATTCTGACCTTACAGTTAAAAATAATTACCTTAATGAAATTAGAATAATTTTGAAAATAAAATCCTGATCAACACTAAAAACAAGTCTGTAAAAACTATGTCCATAGGAACCCAAATATATTTGAGGTTAAGGTACTTCTTCAGATTGATACTTGAAAAGTAAGCTTGTAAATTTATAAAAACTATCTAGAAAACATATAAAAACAAGAATGCGAGGTTACCAGATACTTTCAAAATTAGTTTAATGGAATATTGAGGGATCCAAAATGCATTTCTTTTTTTAGCTTTAAAATATAATGATAAATTCATACTGAACAAGTAGGAGAGAAAAACACTCTAATAATCTGTAAGAGCAACTTTCTTTAAAAATGCAAAGCTACTTTCTTCATTCAAACTGAGAGATAATCAAGGTCATCTAAAAATTCAGCTATTTGAACACATTCCACACTTAGTATCTGAGCAGTGAGATAATATTATCTTAGCAGGAAGATAATAAGTAACTAGGCTCCTGGAACCTTGCCTGAGCACAGTTTAGCCCTCCTAATATATGGGTAATTTTGTTAGTAGAAAATCCCACAGGCTAATAAAAAAACAAGTACTCTACTTAACTGTGAACAGGACTTCACTAACGACTTCACTAACTTCTGAGGAGGGAGGGGGGGGACTGAACAAAAGCTGTGTCCAGGGATGCCTCAGGGCCGGGTGTTACACTTCAACAGCTACAACAGAGATGCTGCTCTGTCCGCAGGCTTTACCTTCGGGCGCCTAACTGCAGGCCTAACTCAAGTGACTGCCCCTACGCCACAGTGAAAACTATCATTTACCACAGAAAACTCTGAACTCAGGCAACAGTGGGCATCCTAGCCAGAAAGAGAGCAGAAGAAATAGGCAGGCAGATCCGGTGTTTGTCCTGAAAACCAGCCCAGCCTGCCCCGCTACTGAGGCCAGCCAAGGAGAGAAAGGCCCACTGCAGCCACGGGTGCATCGAGGCACATCCCAGGTATCTGGGCGTCCGGTTCAGCCCCACAGGAAGGGCTCAGGGCTTAATCTGAACTATCAACCAACAGACTACAAATGGCTTGAGCAAACTGGGAGTCTCTCTTGGAAATTAAGATTCTCAAAAATGTAAAAAACAACTCAAAGCTACCTTTCCTTGTCACCAACTGTATTCCACACAGCAAATACTGATTACATCTAATCTTCACATTGAAGCAAAAACAGTGCCATCACTGCTTCAAAAGATGAGTGAAGACAGGGCCTTTCAACCAGGCAGAGGCATGGTCACTAAGCCCACCCGCCATCCGGGAAAAGGGTCTCCACCCACAGCCCAGAAGGCGAGGCAGCAGCTGTCCAGAGCAGCGGGTGGGCCAGAGCGCAGGGGTTGGGGGGTGGGGTGTGCAGTGCAGGCGGATGCTGCGCCCTGGGAGAGCAACTTTCTCTCCCTCCAACCAAGCTAACTGATACTTTATTTCAGTATCCAAATGTCACCTTCTGGTGTGCAAGGTCGAAAAGCTGGAAAGATACAGAGAAGCAAAACTTCTCCAAGACAGGAGGACCAGAGGCAGCCTGATGAAGCAGCAGCTACAAGGAAGTTCAGCGCCTCTGGTGGTGGTGGGTCAGTCGCTAAGTTGTGTCCAACTCTGTGACCCCATGGACTTGTAGCCCGCCAGGCTCCTCTGTCCATGGGATTCTCCAGGCAAGAATAATGGAATGGGTTGCCATTTCTTCCTCCAGGGGATTTTCCAAAGCCAGGAAGTGAACCAGGGTCTCCTGTCTTGCAGGCAGATTCTTTACCAACTGAGCTACAAGGGATGCTCTCAGCAGCCTCAAGGCTGCTGAAAAGAAAAAGAAAAAGCCACGGGTGTGAGAGCAGAGAAGGATGCAGGTGCTCTGGGAACAGCAGGGCAGCACCTGCGAGTCAGCCCTGTGCCAGCTGCTCTCACAGGAAACGACTGACTTCAATCCTGAACACAATCCCAACAAAGCATTTCTTCCCCCGTGTCTACAGAAGAGGATCCTGAGGTTCCAGGTGGACCTGCCTCAGGCCGAAGAGCTGAAAAAGGATGAGTCCTAGCCAGCTTGGTGATATCTCTACTCCTGTTTTCTTTTTGCTAAACATTAAAACAGTTCCTGCTTTTAAACTCCCAATCCAGTGACATCTTGAAGAACTGGAAAGGCCTACAGTTAATGGCAACAGAAGTGAAAAAAGTAAGCAATTCCTTTAAGCTCTGATTTATGAAATATTACATGTTAATACAGAAAGTTCTTTGATATTTAAAACAACTTCTTTGTATCTGTCTAGCTAAGAACAACTAGTTAAGTGTAAGTCCACTTAACAAGTAAACTCTTAATTAAAATTCACAAGAAAGATTACTATTTGCTCAGGCCCCAAGCCTTAGTTACCCCGACTCCTCTCTCCATCTCTGAGGATCAAAGCAATCCATCAGCAAAATCCATTATCCTTGCCTTGAAACTATACCTGGGCCATGACCTCTCCCTGACCACTGCCCTATGTCTGCTGCTGTCCTGCACATGGGTCAAAGACACAGGCCAACCCCACTCCCCCATCTCCAATCTGGCTGCCCCATACTCCACTCTCAACCCAGCAGCTGCAACTGACCCTTCCTTTCAAATCAAGCAAGCACACCATTTCACTCCTTTGCTAAAATTCATCAAAAGTTCTCCAGATCCCCAAGCAGGTAACCTATACACTGAGCATGGTCTGCAAGGCCCTGAAGGCTGCCCTCTCACCCACACCTGGGGTCCTCACCAAGCCCACCCCCGGAGTCTTCTCAGCTCCAACCACACTGACCTCCACTCTGCCTTGAGCCCACACCAGGCATCCATGACCACAGGGCCTTTACACGGCCTGTCCCTCTAGGTGGGACACTCCTGTCTCAGACAACCACAAGGTTCAAATGTTACTCACTCCACTCACCTTGTCTAGAAGTCCACAGCCATACTCTAATCCCAGTTCCATCTGCCCCAAAGCACACGCACCTCCTACAGCACCCCCCCCATGACTTACTCCTGCCCTTTGTCCCCTGCCCAGCTGTCCCACCACACTCTCCACAGTGGGAAGGACACCACTAAGTCTGTGCACTGTCCCCAGGGCCTCACTGCTAATACAGTCAATACAATGTATAGGCCGCACTCCACACCTCCTTCTCACCCTGTAGGTAAGAAGGAGATGGCAGAGGGGCAGTCTAGGTTCTAGGTGTGAGAGCCCAACACTAAGCTCCGTGACAGCATGGCCAGCCTTGGTCCTGGGCACTGCTTCACCTCCAAGATCCACCAAAGGAGTTTGAAAAAAATCCACAGAATGAATACGTGCATCATACTTGTTGCAAACCTTGCTTTTCCTCCCAATAAGAATGGAAAAAGAAAAACTGATATGAATTTTAGGAAAACCATATGGAAATGCCCTTCCCCATCTGACATAAAAAATAAACCACACAACTGAAGTATTCTGATACTCCAAACAGAACTTCCACTGCAGATGTTAAATAGAACTAAATGATACTAGTGTGTAAGATTAGAGAAAACCACTGGAAGGCTAGCAAAGAATGCTATCAAAGTCAGTGAGCAAAAGAACACTTCACATACTGTGTAGGTCTGCCCACTCTGGCTTCCCTACAGAAACCTGGCCTGAAATAAGAAAGTCACCAGGGGGTGCTTCCCTGATGGCCCAGTGGTTAAGACTCTGCTCTTTCGATGTGGGGGGAGGCGGGGCGTTATTGTCCAATCCTGCTCAGAGAACCAAGATTCCACATGTCCCATGGTACAGCCAAAAAAAGATTTAAAAGAAAAATTTTTTAAGAAATAAAGAATCTTTAAAGAAAGAAAGAAAAGAAAGTCACTGGGAAAGAACTATTAAGAAACAAACTGCTTACAAACGTAACAACAGTCACTCAAAAAGATACAACCCTGATGTTCAAGTTCTCATACACTTCTCATGGTTTCCACAGTTTGTCTTAAGTTAGACCAAAACTCCTCCGCAGTACTTCTTAGAAGAGTAAAGCACTGGTAAATGGTTTTATGTCAACCAAGAAGAAGAATTTGTAAAAATATATAATGTACTTCACATTATATACACAATTCAAAATTTATCTTCTCTTGCCTTTCTTTATGCCTCATTAATCAAAAGTTACAGATTTAAATAAAATCAACACTTTTACAACATGGTATGTCCATTAGCAACTGATAGGTACAATATACCCAACTTCTGTCAGTTGGGTGCCTGTTCTAAGCTTACTTCCATTCAGACTCAGAGAATTATCTGTTCAATGTCACTGTGACTCACTGTCTCCATCACAAACACAGAAAAAAAAATTTTATGAAAGTTTTAATATCAACAAAAATTATGACTTGGTAAGAACTAAAGAAACTTAGTCTTAACAATGGATATAATTACCTTCTGAAGACAGAAAGACAATAGGTCTCAAAACACAACATACTCCAAAAGGTGATGGTACTGGTATTACTTGTTTTCCCAGCCAAGTTTCGTGCCAATTACCATACCTCCCTTCCGTTACTCTGGAGGAGCTCTGGGGAAGTTGAGGAAGGCACTGACTTGCAACTGGAAGATGCAAAGGAGCCCCAGTTCTACCCGTGGGACAAAGAAAGAATCATTTCACCATCCTGAACCTCAGTCTGTTCACCTGGAAAGCAAGGACAACGACTATCATTTACTGAACTGCGAAAATGTTAGTCACAACACAGCAGAACAGCAACACTAATAATAAGGAAAACATGGTAATAATGATGCCAAGCCAAGCCCAGCACCAAATACTTTTAAAATACTGACTTATTTAGTTATTAAAAACCACTCCCACGAGGCAGACTCTATCACCTCCACTGCACAGATGAAGAAACTGGAGCACAGAGAGATAACTTGTTCCAGGTCACAGGGCTTCTAGGAGCAGAGCTGGAAATCAGACTCGGCCAGCTAGGCCCACAGTCTGTGCTCCTCACCCATCTGCTCAGTGTGCATGCATGCTCAGTTGCTCAGTCATGTCCAACCTTTTGTGATCTCATGGATTGTAGTCCATCAGGCTCCTCTGTCCATGGAATTTTCCAGACAAGAATACTGGAGTGGGTTGTCACTTCCTTCTCCAGGGGACCTTCCTGACCCAGGGATTGAACCCGCTTCTCTGGCGTCTCCTGTACTGGCAGGTGGATTCATTACCACTGTGCCGTCTGGGAAGCCCAATTGGCTAAGTGCCTTACACCTATTTTCTCAATTAACACAACCAATGATGTAGATGATGTTAAAATCCATAAGTGACACGTGAACAAACTGAGGAGAAGAGAAATGAAGCAGCATACCTGACATCAAGCTAGCTGGGTGGAGCTAGGATAGCACCAGCACTCGATACCAGCCAGACCACACCCTTCAATCACCATCCCAGTGATGTTACCTGCAGAGGCTGCAAAGCTTTCCAGAGAGGGGTGGGAAGCAGGCCCCACCTGGTCTCTGGAGGATGACTACTGGGTCACGGTGAGGACCAAAGGGACAAAGAGGAAGAGAAGAAATGTGCCTGAGGGCAGAACATGAGACAGACATGCCACTCTCTCCCCAACACAGCACCCCACGGTGGTCCCTGGTGTCAGCAATCCTGCCCAAAACACACTCAGACAAGATGCTGAACCTGCAGCTGGTACCTGAGAGACGCATCCAAACCACAAGGAGACACCCATCCATCCTAATGGATGAATCCACACTCAAGAGATGAAACAGAGGGAAAATGTCTTCTAAAAAGGCAGAAAGCCCTGAACTTATTATTAATCTAAATAATTCTGAACTAGAGGGTTCCCAGAGACACTGCTGCTGCTGCTAAGTCACTTCAGTCATGTCCGACTCTGTGCGACCCCACAGACAGCAGCCCACCAGGCTCCCCCATCTCCCCTAAGATTCTCCAGGCAAGAACACTGGAGTGGGTTGCCATTTCCTTCTCCACCCAGAGACACTAGTTCATAACCATTCCTTATTTACTTTGCCACATAAAAGATCAGCACTAAATTCCAGGTTAAGAATCAGTTGAAAGTTTATGAGGGAAAAAAGGACCCTGAAATGTGTGAGGAGATGCTGCTATAGTTTTTCAAAATACAATGGGCAGCAGAGGCACAGTAACACAGGGTGAGAGAAGACATTCACGAACCGAAAGTTTCAACCTAAATATATTTAACATGAAGTAGAGGGCAGTTTTTGTGTATATTGACCAAAAAGACACAAATAATCAAAGGCAATCAAGTAATTAATTAATATGTTGAAACTGTTCAACTTTGAAACTTTTATTGAACAGGGATATACATATCCAACTTACCTCATCATTTCATCACCATATATTTTTTACCCTACAAATCCAATTTATCCATAGTTTGACCACTCACCTTATTTAGCAAACAGTGACAGTATCAAAGCACTGGCTCCCCGAATTAGGTAACTGAAGCGGAAAGAGCCCAAATGAACCTCTGGCATCTGGTTAAAAACCAGGCCATGCGGCTACAGGTTGTAAGCAGACGGCTGCAGCTAAAAGGGGCACTGGGGCCAGGGGGACCCCTGCTGGTAAATGAGCCTCTTCTACAACCTACATTCCTGAGCTATAAAGAGGGACACATCAACCAGCTACATTTTAAATTATCCCTCACAGTGCCCTGGAAAAAGAAGGTGTTTCTAGAGTGTAACCCAACAGAAGTACCCAGCATGGATCCAATCCTTCCTCCAGTCATACTCTGAGTAAGAGGCGCCAATGAGGCTTCTCTCTGTCCAAACACAGCTGCACAGTGGCTGGCTTCCTTTGTCTATCTCCCTCCTCCATGCCTCTGGTCTTGTCACACTGGTGTCAACAGATGCTATTCCAACTCAGCCAGAAGCATATACAGTCACTTTTTCAATTCTACCTAAATTTTTTTTTATCATTAAAAAGTTATTAAACTCAGCCATAAAAAAAGAAACAATGCCATTTGCTGCAACATGGATGCAACTAGAGATTACTATACTAAGTGAAGTCAGAAAGAGAAAGACAAACAACATATGATATCACTTCTATGCAGAATCTAACATATGGCACAAATGAACCTATCTATTAAAGAAAAGACTCACAGGGAACAGACTTGTGGTTGCCAGGAAGGAAGGGGAAAGGGGAAGAACCGCTGGCAGTCTGGGTTGGTAGATGCAGACTGTTACATTTAGAATGATAAACAAGGTCCTACTGTACAGCTCACAGATCTATCTTCAATATCCTATGAAAGCCAAAATGGGAGAGAATACTAAAAAAAGAATGTATGTATGTGTATAACTGAGTCACTTCTCTGTACAGTAGAGATTGGCACATTATAAATCAACCATACTTCAATTTTTTAAAAGATATTAAAACTAACACCACCCTTATCGGGATGATTATTACTATTTTAAAAAAATATGAAAATAACAAGTGTTGGCAGAGATGTGCAGAGACAGAAACTCTTGCATACCATCAGTGGGAACGTAAATGGTGAAACTGCTACAGAAAAGAGCAGACGTTCTTCAAAGGAGTCAAAACTAGAACTACACATGATCAAGCAGTTCCACTTGTGGAATCCTGCATCCAAAAGAAATGAAGGCAGGGTCTTGAAGAGATCCGTACACCTCTGTTCACAGCAAGCATCCACAACAGTCAAGAAGCAGGACGCAACCCAAGTGTTCATCGATGGCTGAATGCAGAAATGCAGTGTACATTACAGTGGGAGATTATTCAGCCTTTGAAAGGAAGGAAGTCCTGTGACCGGCGAAATAAGCACAGGTAGGTATGTGTACTGTATGACTCTACTTACTCGAGGCATCTAAAGTAGGCAAGCTCATAGGAACAGAAAATAGAAAAGTGACTACCAGGAAGCGGGGAAGAGGGGAAAGGGGGTACAGAGCTTCAGATTTGCAAGATAAGTCGAAAGATCTGTTTCACAACGATGTTCATACACTTAACACCACTGACCCGCACACTTAACAGCTAAGACGGCAAATTTTATGTTCTGTATTTTTTGCCTATCCCAATAAAAAAATGTTAAAACCACTTTAAAAGAACGCATCTCACATTTCACAACAAATCTGCAAATATGACACAATTATGTCTACCTGTATGGACAAGGGGGAAAGCCTGGAGACATCAGAACGAGCCTGCAGAGCAAGAGGAAGGAAAAAGAGAGATGACAACCTATCCTGGACTATACTAGATACCGGCCCGGCACTGCTGACACTGGCCCAGTACTGGACAAGGGGCTTTATGTGGCTCACAGAAATTAACCCCTGAAGAAAACCTGAGATCATTACTAGTATCGCCATTTTCAAGAAAAAGGAAACAGGCTTACAGAGGTACAGGACATAGGATCTGATGCAACTTTGTAAAAGTCAAGGCCACACATGACTCCAAAGCCAAGACAGTCACCTCTCCATCTCCTTAAGCCTGAAAGCCCCAAGCTGTTCATTCAGTTTGTTTGAAATATTTCTTGAATTCTGACCTTGCCACACAGTAGATATGTGACCTGGGGCACTTTTTTTCTTTTTTAACTTCTCTTTGACTTGGTTTTCTCATCAGTTAAATGAACTTTAAAATGACATCTACCATTCACAGCTGTTAGAAGAATTAAATATCATAGCATAAAAGGCTTTGACATCATCAGGGTATTACTCTGCATCTTCTGGGCTGGCACAGTGACTTAATAAGCACCAGGAATCCAAGAATACCTAGGACAGAGCCCAGGTCCCCAGGAAGCTAAGAGCTCACAGAGGACAAACACACAAGTCCCAGTAACCATGCTCCCAGCAGACTGGTCGAGGAAACCCCCAGTAAACTTCCTGTACTGTTTGAGGCTTAAATGATTCAAAGGTTTATCTGGAACACTGAAAAAACTGGGAACTGCCTCCATGCTGACAAGAAGGAGAATGACCAAATAAAGCCTGGAACATTAAGATGAGTGACTACATACATGTGTTAAAAAAAAACAGTGTTTGCTGAAAATTTTTCATTGATACTGGAAAAGACTCATTAATTTAAAAAAAAGGAACATGTTCTATAGAGAATTAGGTAACTCCCAGTTCTAAACTGCAAGGATTTTCAAGAAATATATTTTAAGTAATAAAAATAATAAATGAACACAAAAAATAACTATTTTAAAGAAATGATATCTAGTAAAGTTTCCATTATTTTCCTAAATAACACACAGTCAAACACATCAAAAGAGAAACTGAAAAAATATTCAGCACAGGATTGACAGTTAAAAACAGAAGATCAAAATCTTTAGGATGGAGTTGAAAGAGTATACAGAGGAAATTTTAAACTTTAAGCACTTATATTTAAAGGGCGAAAATATGAGTTGTCTGGGTTTTTTTACCTTAAATGAGAAAAAGCATTAGCAAATAAAACCCAAAGTAAGTAGAAGTTGAGAGAGAACAAGGAGCAGCGCTGGGGCAAAAGGAAAAATGAGTAATAATGACCATGTCTTCATTAAAAGTTTGGTTCTATCCATCATGGACCTTTTGCATTGATTAACTTTTTTTTTTTTTAATTTTTTACTTTATTTTACTTTACATTACTGTATTGGTTTTGCTATACATCGACATGAATCCACCAAGGGTGTACATGAGTTCCCCATCCTGAACCCCCTCCCACCTCCCACCCCATATCCTCTCTCTGGATCTTGGGGCTGATGCACGGGAATGATTCTTGACTTCTAAAAATACTGCTAAAACATCACTTATCTTGATAACTGAGTGTTTTGGGGTCCCTGAGAAATGCCTTGCCAGAGTCCTGCCCACACCTTCCCATTCCCACACTCCACTTCCACCCACTGGCCCATCCGCACAACCCCAAGGCTCCCCACACCTAGTGCAATCACCTAGAGCTCTGTGAAACTTGAAACACTTCTGCCCAAGGCGTGTTAAGTACAGTCACTCGACTTTAAAAGTTCCCTCTGAAAACGATAAAAGGATTCAATACTTTTTTTTTAAACACGAGAATCACAGTAACTAAACTGTAAAAGCATATCTATTTTCTGGAAACAGTTGCGATGCATTTTTTACACTGAACCAACAAACCCCTGAATTCATTAATGTCTGACCTTAAAAGAAGGAGGCAAGCCCTAAAAATGGGTAAGCAAAATCCAAGCTTGCTTAAGGCTATTTGCACCTCTTAAGAAACAGCAGAAACCCTTCTTATTTAGGTCCTAAGAGCTGGAATAAGAGCAGCAACTGCTCAAATTCACAAGCCACATGGACAGAGCATGACGGATTCACAGGAGATGAGAGTCTGTAATAGCTCACTTATTCAAAGATTCCTCCTTCCCCCTTTTTTTGAGATGTCTGAATCCAAGGGAGGTGCAACAGCATGTCCCCTAGAAAAACAGGAAAACTGCATAAAGTACAATAATCAGAGAGATGCTGGGGAGTGAGAACAGGGGGGTTTAAGACTTCAGAGGGCGAAGAACCACAAAACCGAGCGGGTCTCCTGCAGCTGCTTTGAACTTTGGTGTTTATTTGCCAATCCTGTGAAGAAGGAGGAATGAAGAAGGAGGCTGAAAACCCTGGCTCGGCATCCACAGAAAACTGCTGCCAGAGGTCAGAGAAGTATGAGAGGCTTTGGCAAGCTAACAACCTAAAAGCAAATGTAGTGTCTTTCCCGCCGCACATTACTCAGCAATGAAAGGAAGGGTACCGACCCAGGCTGCAGTGTGGATGAAATCAGAACACATTATGCTCAGTGAAAGAAGCCCAACATAAAAGTGTTTAACATGCATATCAAATAAACACTATGTAAAATTTTCAACATAAGTCCCATGCAAGTTTTAAATCTAAAAAATGATTTAAACATTTTACCTTTACCTACAGCTCTTCAATCCATTATAAGATATTCTAGAGAACAACATTTTTTTTAAACTTCCTAGAAAGATCATCTTTTAGAGAAGAAATTTCTTCAGTTAAATAAAGCCATTATACAGCTTATTCTTCTTTGAGGATATGCCCTGTGCACACATCTTTAACTAATAATTAAGTGGTTCACTCAAAAGCAGAAAGCTAAACATCAGAAACAGATGAAAAGGTATCTAACAAGAACAACTGAAAGCATTCAAATTCTGACTGTAGGGGAAAAAATGAGATCTAATTATAAAACATAGGAACATGGGTCTCCTATAATACAACAGTTACTTAAAATATATACACCAAATTTACACATTTTAAAAAAATCTATTTTGCTTCACATTATGTGACTGGGAGAAGAAGGGCCAAGAATCTGCAAAATACTTTAAATTTTCTTTTTATAATCATTACTGCATACTTTTATAGTTATTTCCCGGGGAAATTTTAATTACTTCAGTTGTGCCTTTGCTGCTACTAAGTCGCTTCAGTAGTGTCTGACTCTGTGCACCCCATAGATGGCAGCCCATGAGGCTCCCCCGTCCCTGGGATTCTCCAGGCAAGAACACTGGAATGGGTGGCCACTTCCTTCTCCAATGCATGAAAGTGAAAAATGAAAGTGAAGACACTCAGTAGTATCTGACTCTTAGTGACCCCATGGACTTCAGCCTACCAGGCTCCTCAGTCCATGGGATTTTCCAGGCAAGAGTGCTGGAGTAGGGTGCCATTGCCTTCTCCGAGTTGTGCCTTTAAATAACTCTAAATCTGATTTTGCTTAAAAAAAAAAAAAAAGTTATGAAATAAATATGTCTGTATAAAATGCATTTAAAGAATTTATGAGAGAACGTGCATTTATTTTTTGCTCTATATACACAGTCTGGATATGATTACAGGTGGTTTAAAGCATGGTCCTCTCACTGGGACCCTTGAATTACCACCTAAGAACTCAGTACAGGAATTTCCTAATGTATATTTCCCAAGCCTTAAATGGAAAACAATTATCATCTTTAAGTAAAAAATAGAAGTATAAATTCATCTAACAAGAACAAAAGAGAACACAAAAATAACAGCATCACCACTCTCAGGGTTTCCTGTAAAATGTAATTACACATTCCGAATCCCAAGATTTCCAGGGCATTTACAGCTCTTTCCATGTGACCTCGAAGTTACCACCTATACTTGCTACAATATGATCTCTACATATAGCTGTAGACTGAAATTCTTTCTTCTGCTGAAAACTATACTCAGAACAATCTCATTCCAACATCCACAAAACTTAGTCAATCTACACCTCATTCTCACTGTTGTCTAAGAAACCCAAGTCTCCTCTGTGTACACAATCTCCTCTCTATACATCTATCACAATCCACAAAAAATCTATTTTTGTCTCCTTTATAGAGTCAGGCACTGCAAAAAGAAGGCACCCTTGGAGTCTGCTGCACAGCTAAGGAAACCACCCTGCCCTGCCATCTGGGAAAGCTCCCGACAGCAGCCGCAACGTGTCCTGGAGTGGCACCACCATCTTGATAACTGCACAAATGCCATGCAAACACCATGCCTTCTACTCTCTTCCCGATAAAATCCACTTAAGAACTGACACCACTTTCACAATCAGAATATCCTGCAAGAAAAGCTACACCCTGCCCCATTTCCCATCTTCTTACCTGAATAAAAGTAAGGTCTGGGGAACTGGGGTTTTGGGAGCAAAGAGAAAGGCAGATACATTTTCTTCAGTCATCTAGAAGTATGCGTCACACAGAAAATTCCTCAGTGCCTGAAGAGTGCAAGTTATGCTGAACTTCGCACCTATCAGGTCAAGTCAAAGTCGCTCAGTAGTGTCCAACTCCTTGCGACCCATGGACTACACAGTCCATGGAATTCTCCAGGCCAGAAAACTGGAGTGGGTAGCCGTTCCCTTCTCCAGGGGTCTTCCCAACCCAGGGATTGAACCCAGGTCTCCCACGTGACAGGAGGATTCTTTACCAGCTGAGCCACAAGGGAAGCTCAAACTAAAGATTTACTCTAAAGATTAAAAGTCACAGTCAAGAGAACAAGTACGTTTTTAGCAATTTTTAAAATCTTTTATAAATTATGACAAAATTAAGCACATATGTGATCCGTTTTCTCAAATATGTTAAATACCCCTGTTACTGACATAGAAGGCAGTGAAGTTCAGCTTTGAACAGTGACAATGCAGCTCCAAGACTGACCAAGTCTCACTTGCCCTCAGCTACCAAAAGAGGATCAATTTAGGATCAAGAGTTTCCACATAAACACAACAGGCAGCCTGCATCAGTGCTGCAGGTCCAGAAGAAAACTATCACTTGAGGACACCCAAATCTTTCCCATTTAAATCTGAAGAATGAGTCTGATCTTGGTGCCTGAAAGTAATATTCACCCCTTGTTCCGGGATATGCCTCATATGATACAGAGGTTATGAGAAAATGTCATACATACACCCAAACACCACTATTCTACCAAGCTTTTCCATTTCAAAACCACTGTCACTAGCAGGTAAAAACTACATAGTAGGCATACACTTCATTTTACGATGCGTCACTTCATAAAGGCTTACATAATGAAAAATCAGTATTTACGCTGTACTAATCTCAACTTCATAAAATAATAAGTTTTTTAAGGGAGATATTATTACTAAAATGTGCATAAAAAACTCCAAGAAGAGCCAAAAATGATTCCAAATTTTCAACCAATCATCTACAAGATTGGGGGAAAACCTCTCCTTCAACAGTGCAGAGCACAGGGCTGGGGTCACGCAGGTGCTGGGCAGTCTGCTGACGGATGAAGATCTCAGGCATCTCCCTTCTCAGGCTCACTCACCATGCCCCAGCTACACTCCCTGATCACTACACTAACACATCGCTGACGAATGGGCAAGTGGCTGGAAGAAGATGACCTCTGCTTGAAGAAGCTGGGATTAACGGTTATGTTCAGGACAAACAACACAGCGTGTGGTAACCCAGATGAGAAAAGCTATTTTGCACGAAACAAAATGCAGAATACACCAAATATCCAATATCAGTACAATAACAAAACAAAATTGAAATTAAACCAAAAGAAAGAACAGGCTTCCCTCTGTCAAAATGGATATTGACTGAGATTCTGTAGATAGTAAAGTCAGTAGCTGCTGCTGCTGCTGCTGCTAAGTCACTTCAGTCATGTCTGACTCTGCGACCCCATAGATGGCAGCCCACCGGGCTCCCCCATCCCTGGGATTCTCCAAGCAAGAATACTGGAGTGGGTTGCTATTTCCTTCTCCAATGCATGAAAGTGAAAAGTGAAAGTGAAGTCGCTCAGTCGTGTCCGACTCTTAGTGACCCCATGGACTGCAGGCCACGAGCTCCTCTGTACATGGGATTTTCCAGGCAAGAGTACTGGAGTGGGGTGCCATTGCCTTCTCCGAAGTCAGTAGCTAGGAGCACATAAATGCTGTATACTGTCACCTTGCTTATTTAACTTATATGAAAAGAGGACATCATGCAAGATGCTGGGCTGAATGAAGCTCAAGCTGGAATCAAGATTGCTGGGAAAAATATCAGTAACCTCAGATATGCAGATGACACCACCCTTATGGCAGAAAGCAAAGAGGAACCAAAGAGCCTCTTAATGAAAGTGAAAGAGGAGAGTGAAAAAGTTGACTTAAAACTCAACATTCAAAAAATGAAGATCATGGCATCCGGTCCCATCACCTCATAGCAAACAGATGGGGAAACAATGGAAATAATGACAAACTTTATTTTTTTTTGCTCCAAAATCACTGCAGATGGTGACAACAGCCATGAAATTAAAAGACTCTTGTTCCTTGGAAGAAAAGTTATGAACAACCTAGACAGAGCATTAAAAAGTAGAGACATTACTTTGCCAACAAAGATCCGTCTAGTCAAAGCTATGGTGTTTCCAGTAGTCATGTATGGATGGGAGAGTTGGACTATAAAGAAAGCTGAGCACCAAAAAATTGATGCTTTTGAACTGTGGTGTTGGAGAAGACTCTTGAGAGTCCCTTGGATGGCAAGGAGATTCAACTAGTCCATCCTAAAGGAAATCAGTCCTGAATATTCATTGGAAGGACTGATGCTGAAGCTGAAACTTCAGCTGAATACTCTGGTCACCTGATGTGAGGAAATGACTCATTTGAAAAGACCCTAAAAAAAAAAAAAAAAAGACCCTAATGCTGGGAAAGACTGAAGGAGGGAGGGGAAGGAGAAGACAGAGGATGAGACGGTTGGATGACATCACCAACTCAATGGACATGAGTTTGAGTACAAACTCTGGGAGCTGGTGATGGACAAGGAAGCCTGGTATGCTACAGTCCGGGTCACAAAGAGTCGGACACAACTGAGCAACTGAACTGAACTGATGGAGAAAGAATGGATAGACAGAACAGGATAGACTCCTGCAGGAAACACTACTCAGCAAGAGAAAGAAACCAACTACACAGCAATATAGATGAATCTCTACTGCATCGTGCTAAAAATCACCTTTCACAGTTATACACAGTGTACCATTCTGCTGACGTAAACTCCTAGAACAGGCAAAAATGACCTAAAGTGGAAGGAACACGGTAGTTATTGGGGGAGGGGAGCAGCGAGTGATTGGGACAGGACTGGGACCATGGAGGGGCATGAAGGAACTTTCTGGGGCCCTGGGGCCCTCCCAGGCACTAAAGCCTTGCTGTGTTCTCCATTTCTTGTTTCAGCCTCCAAGACCTTCCCTGAGTTGCAAAGGGCAGATTCAAAGTTACTAATTAGAGGGGTAAGGGAATGCAGAAAGAGAGGAGCAGCAGTAGAAACAACAGTGCCTGAATAAAGCAGGGTCCTGGTTCCTCCTCAAAGGATAGATAACATGTAACCGTCTGATACAGGTCTTCTACAGCAACTAATGGCCCCACCCAAGTGGAGGATCATAACTTCAGGCTGAGCAGAACCCAAACCGGATGGAAGCGGAAGACTGATGATTGAGAGTCCTTGAACACAACCTGTTACCTCTCACCAGCCAATCAGAGGAGGGTCACATATCCTGCAGTCGCCCCTTCCCCTGGAATTTTGCCCCAAGAACCACCCAGGATTCAGGTCTTTTGAGCACGAACTACCCATTCTCCTTCTTGGCCCTGCAATAAACTTTTCTCTCCTTCAAATTCCAGCATTCTGGTTTGTTTGGCCTCCGTGTGCGTCAGGCACACAAACTTGTGTTCAACAACAAAATGACAATGTTGTCTACATTTTTATAAGTGTATGAGCTGCAAAGGCAATGTTAACTTTTGTAAATTTGATAATTCCATGAATTACATTGTGGTCATTCTTTTATTTTCATACTGTTCATGGGGTTCTCAAGGCAAGAAGGCTGAAGTGGTTTGCCATTCCCTTCTCCAGTGCACCACGTTTTGGCAGAACTCTCCGCCACGATCCATCCATCTTGGGTGGCCCACTCAAGGCTGTGGTCCATGTGATCAATTTGGTTAGTTATCTGTGATTGTGGTTTTCATTGTGTCTGCCCTCTGATGGATAAGGATAAGAGGATTGTGGAAGCTTCCGGATGGGAGGGACTAGTTGTGGGGAAAACTGGGTCTTGCTCTGGTGGACAAGTCCATGCTCAGTAAATCTATAATCTTCTGCTGATGGGTGGAGCTATGTTCCCTCTCTATAGTCTGGCTTTGGCAGAGGTAACGGTGACCTCCTCCAAAAGGCCCCAGGCCAGCACGCTGCACCTCCCAGGACTGCTGCAGTCAGTGTTCCCAGCCCCGCGGCAGGTACTGTGGGCCCACACCTCCACCGGAGATTCCTGAACACTCACAGGCAAGGCTGGCTCGGTCTCTTGTGGGGTCACTGCTCTTTTCTCCTGGTGCACACAAGGTTTTGTTTGTGCCCTCCAAGAGTCTGTTTCTCCCGTCCTGACTCATCGCAATATCTAAGCAGTAAAGGGTGTGACCACTGCAACCTACTCTCACAGTAAATACACGTGTGCATGTACATGGAAAGACAGAAACAGAGGGTGGGGTGGGGGAAGGGAGAGAAGAGGAAAACAGGGCTGGGGGAGGGCATGCAGCACTCTTGCCTGGAAAATCCCATGGACGGAGGAGCCTGGTGGGCCGCAGTCCATGGGTTCGCTAAGAGTCAGACACGACTGAGCGACTTCACTTTCACTTTTCACTTTCATGCATTGGAGAAGGAAATGGCAACCCACTCCAGTGTTCTTGCCTGGAGAA
Source organism: Neotragus moschatus (assembly GCA_006410615.1). Taxonomy (NCBI): domain Eukaryota; kingdom Metazoa; phylum Chordata; class Mammalia; order Artiodactyla; family Bovidae; genus Neotragus; species Neotragus moschatus. Next base: position 387,162 of record SJYA01001975.1, read on the forward strand.
TCCCAGGGACAGGGGAGCCTGGTGGGCTGCCGTCTATGGGGTCGCACAGAGTCGGACACAACTAAAGTGACTTAGCAGCAGCAGCAGCAGCAGCATGCAGGCAAATGTAACAGAACGTTAGTTTAACATCTGGTGAATCTAGGTGAAGTGCAATATTCAGGAGTTCCCTATACTACATCTTATAACTTTTCTATAAAAGAAAAAAAATTTTTCATCTAAAAAAACAAAATACACTGTACACTTGAAACACTGTAAAGCAACTATACTTTAATTTTAAACAATTAAAAACAAAAAACAAGGAGCAGCAAACTAGAAAGGGTGCTGGAGGGGCTTTCTGAGGCAGTCAACCCAATGTAGGCCACTGTCATTTTGTTGCTGAACCCAGTTCATGTGCCCAAAGCACAAGGAAGCCCAACAAACCAGAACATTGGAATCTGAAGGACAGAAAAAGGTTTATCGCAGACAAAAAGGCAAAAGCTGTGTTACAGCACACTGAAGGCGACAAGTGCTCACGCTGCAGATCCCAAGTTACCCAGAAAGGCTAAAAGTGAGTCTGATATCTTTCAGTACGTTTTGTTTAAGAAGACCTGTATCCTTTGAAATATATAGGAAAATAAATACGGTTACATATTTTTTAAGTGTATAATCCACTATTTTTTTCCTATTCTGCATATACAATAACTTTAAGCAACTCATATGAAAACTTCTCAGGAGACACTGCATGTACACTCCACACGTGTGCAGGAACAACACGAGCCAAATCAAAGTGAACACCCTGCAAACCGTTCCCCTGAGTTCATGCAACAGGAGCCCCGCAGCACCTGGAAATGCCGTCAACTTAAGGAAGCACCCCAGCCTTCTCACCTCTGGACCAGGTGAAGTTAATGCGGGGTCCAGAGAAAAACACAGGGATGGAGCCAGACAGCAAAATGTAAGCAGGACAACTTCATGCGCTCTTCTATTCCTCAATACACTGCCAAGAGGCCACTAGCAGATCTTGGCCATGTGCCCACTGTACAGAGGACAACAGGCAGGAACTGCAGTGAGTGGGGCTGCACACACAAGGTGGGAGGCTTTATGTGTCCAGGGGAGAGTAAGGAGGGCTGCAGACTCAGAGGGGCACGTGCAGCGAAGGGGCAGAAACTAGCTTCGTTGTACAGGGACTCTGCTGTAACCAAACAGAGTGGCATCCTCCCATCACAGAATCATGAAGTCACCATTTAAAACAGTGGCCTTCTTACTTTCCAAAGTCAAACAAATTTTGATTTTAAATAAAAATTAAAACCCTCACACACAACCTTCCACTTTAATTTCCTTCCCCACTCTATACATAAACAAGGGTCTACTGGGGAAAAAAATGCTAAATAACTGCTCTGGAGGACATCAAAAAGCACCACAGAGCAATAACAAGCAACTCTCCTGCATGCTTCTAAAAAACTGTACTTACAATCACAGTTAAGTCTACACTCAATGAAGCCTATGTGTATCATTTTCTGTGTGCATTCTTGGTATTTCTAGCAGTGTAAAATATACCTGTATCCTACAATTAGAGCTGACTAAACAAAACAGCTGAAGACTGCTAATTAAATTTGTCTCATTAACCAGAGAAAACATTATTTATTAATTGTAAATGCTGGTAAAACTATTTTTCTCCAGAGCTATAAGAACTTGAAATCCCCTAAAATAATTTAACTTTTAAAACATCTTTCACTTGTGCTAATTACACAACATCTGCAATATACAATCGTGTTACATGAAGATAAACTACATGACAAAGGCTTTAGAGGTCATGAATAAACAAGCACACAAAACTCAGCCAAGGACTCCACAGTTATACGGTTTCAGAAGCTGTGTCTACGGCTAAAATCTACTTCACTTAAACTTCCAGGATACCTCGTCCAGAAAAACAAAGTTTAATCCAGCCTGAAAGAAAACCTGAGCTCAAGTGTGTGCAGTATCTGTGTGTATAAACACAGAAGTCACCTATCTTTGAAGCCTGGGGTCTAATTTCCATACAGGAAAACCTCCAGCTTGGGAGCTCTGACAAACATCCTCTGTGGCGTGGCCACCGCCACGCGGAGGAACAGCCGCTTTCTCTTACCCTGAGGAGTGTCCTCATGTCCCCGGAAAACAGGTCTCCCTCTGGCAGCCCCAGGCAGCCACGCAGCTCATGTCTGCTTCAGGGCTCTGCCTTTACCAGAATGTTACATCAATGGAACCCCAGCAACATGAGCGCTTCATGTTCTCAACAGGCAGAATGCTTTGGAGACACACCACTTTGCTGCCTATGTTGGTAGTTAATTCCTTCCTGTTGCTGCTGCTGAATAGGATTCCACTGCAGGAGTGGACCCCAATCTGCTCATCGTTTTCCAGCTGATGGGCATTTAAGTTGTTTTCCATTTTAAACGATTATGAATAAAACTGCTATAAACATTCATGCACACGGACATAAATTTTCATTTCTCTTGGATACATACCTCAAAATAGGATTACTGGATTGTACGATAAGTATATATTCAACTTTATAAGAAACTGCCAAATTGTTTTCCGAAGTGGTTATACTTTGCATTCCCACCAGCAAACCAAGAGAGTCCTGTTTCACATCTTTGTCACTGGACACTGTCACCTCATGTTGTCTAGTTTTAATGTTAACCATCCTAACTGCGTTGCAATGTTACTTCAATGTAGTTGCTGTCTGCACTTCCCCAATGATTAATGATGCTGAGCATCTTTCTGTGCGCTTATTCTTATCCATATGAAATGAACAAAATACCTACTCAAACCTTTTGGTCGTATTTTCAATTGAAATTTTTACTGAGATCTTTTCTTTAAAACTGAAGTATAGGGACTTCCCTGGTTGTCCAGCAGTTAAGACTCATGCATGCCAAGCAGGAAGTGCAGGTTCAATCCCTGGTCAAGGAACAAAGAGCCCACATGTCACGTGGTCAAAAAATAGGACTTTTTAAAAAAACTGAAGTATAGCTGCTGTACAATATTACCTAAGTTACAGGTGGACAATACAGCAATACACAATTTTTAAAGGTTATGCTCCATTTATAATTATCATAAAACACTGGTTATATTGTTCATTTTGCAACTTACTTTATACCTAATAGTTTGTACCTCTTACAGCCCCACTCTTCTACTGTCCCTCCCCAATACCCTCTCTCCAGTGGTAACCACTAGCTTGTTCTCTGTAAGACTGCTTTTTTTGTTGCTATATTCACTAGTTTCTTGTATTTTTAGGTTTCACATATAAGTAATAACATATAGCACTTGTCTTTCTTTGACTTACTTTATTTAGCATTATACCTCCCAAGTTCATCCACCTTGCTGCAAATGTTCTTTTAAGAGACATCTACCCTTTGGGGAAACAGTGGCTGACTTTATTTTGGGGGGCTCCAAAATCACTGCAGATGGTGACTGCAGCCATGAAATTAAAAGATGCTTACTCCTTGGAAGAAAAGTTACGACCAACCTAGATGGCATATTTAAAAGCAGAGACGTTACTTTGCCAACAAAGGTCCATCTAGTCAAGGCTATGGTTTTTCCAGTGGTCACATATGGATGTGAGAGTTGGACTGTGACGAAAGCTAAGTGCCGAAGAATTGATGCTTTTGAACTATGGTGTTGGAGAAGACTCCTGCAAGTCCCTTGGACTGCAAGGAGATCCAACCAGTCCATTCTGAAGGAGCTTGGTCCTGGGTGTTCACTGGAGGGAATGATGCTGAAGCTGAAACTCCAGTACTTTGGCCACTTGATGCAAAGAGTTGACTCACTGGAAAAGACTGATGCTGGGAGGGATCCAAAATCTACGAAAATTTCCACAGAAAAAGTTGTCTCCCCACTTCTAGGGACAAGAGTGGACCCACTTCCCTAGTTTTCACAGTATTTGGTGAAACCACCTCTCTGCTCAGTCTGAGCCAGGAACCCCGGACTGCGACCCACCGGCAGAGCTCTGCACAAACAGTGGCAATGCAGGTCAGCACAGGCGACATAGACACACCAAGAACACGCACCGCAGTCAATGCACAGCTGACAGCACAGAAAGGAGGCGCGGCACTAAGGGGAGGGCCTGCGACTCTCCCCTGCGAAAGCAGCAAGACCCATAGCAGGACCATCAGGGCAAGGGTTTACAGTAAAGGAAGTTGAGAACTTGATGACCAGCATATGAAACCTTGGGCAAGTATGTCAACGTCTCTAAGTCCAGTTTCTGTACCTTACTGAATTATTATAAAAAAATTAAATACTAATCTGACACAATGACACATAAATGGCAGCTATTATGATTATGACTATTTCCTTCACCCAAATTTCTGAATCACAATGTAAGACTGGAAACATAAATACGCACTCTTCACAGAGCTATGAGCATGAAACTGAAGCCTCACACAGCAGGTAACGTGCATACAGAGGACCCACTAAACTCAACGCAGGGTCTTGATCATACACGAGAACTGCCAGGCATTTACAAAAGAGCTGCCTGGAGCTGGCAATCACTCAGAGTCTTTGTGGACCTTATTTGTCAAGATTTTGCCTCAGCACTTCAAATGCATGATACTTCTTTCAAAAGGATCCAATCTAACCGCCCTGGGTCTTGCATGGCCTCATCTCGAACGCTTCCTTCCCTCCAGGATGCTACAACTATGCCACACAGGTGGGACTGGCACCTGGTGCTCACACACCTTGGTGACATCTCCAATCCCTCTGATGCCCACACGCCCTGATGAAGCCAAACATGGAGCAGCTTCTTAAATGACCTGTTCATGCCTGACAACCAGAGCAGCTCGACAGCACAGCCTGGCTCCACTGACTGCTCTGCACAGCCAGATAGATGCCACCTGTGTTAAGTTTCTGTAACAGGTATTCTATAAGGATTTTTCCCCATGAGTCAATACACGAAATCAAGTTTCAGATTATCACTTGGACTCAGGAGTTCTGGTGTCTCCTAGGCTCAGATTTGGGGACATTAAAAATGTAAAACAAATGTTAGTCAGAATGCTACATTTCCCATGAAGCCTGCTTACATCTCTGAAGGGTGCAGTCTCCGCACCGTCCAGCTCCACCTCTGTGCACTTTCTTCCCTGGAGCGCCCACCCCTGCTACAGCCAGCCCTTCCCATCCTCCCGCAGGCCCCTCTGGGAAAGCACTCTCCCGTGCTCCACATAGCACCACTAGGCTCAGTCACACACATCACATCAGAAAACCAACAAACCACCTAAAGCTGAAGCCGCGGATGACACGGTTCTACATGGAATGCTGTGTCTGGGAGGTAATTTCCAGAAAGTCCACAAGGGAAGACAGTTACAGAGAGGGGTGATGCAGAGTGGAGCTGGGGGCTGGGGAGGCTAGGGAATCACTGCTTCCAGCAGGATCTCGCCCTCTACCATCTACCTTGAATGGTAATTACATGAATTAACAAAAATCCACCCTGCAGTCCTTCCCCACGGCCCTCAGGATAAAGCTCCGGCTCCTTACCTGGTTTCCGCACCCTCCTTCACAGTCAGGCTGCTGACTACCCTCTCGCCTCACCTGCGAACACTTCACCTATAAATACCTGCAATCACTGCTCTAAGTAAACTACACTCACATATCCGCAAAGACCAAGCTCTCTCGCCTGGGCCTTTGCGTGAGAAGTTTTTGCTCCTTTAACGCTTGTTTGCTGAGCCATACACTCTCATCCTCTGGGGTCCACGTGGGCACTGCAGCCCCTGGGGGGCCTGTGCCGACCAGGCTGGTCCTGGCCCCGTGAGCATGGACCCCCCTGTGCTGTCTGCACTCTCTCTCCCCACAGCATAGGTCGGGACCCCAACAAAACCGATGTCATACAAGAATATGAACCATGTCCATCCTGCTTAGCACCTAGGGAAGTCTCAGGACAATGTCTCGAATTCCAGACACTAAAAAACAGGTTTTTTGAGTAAATGGCCCCAAGAACTCAGAGTCCAACCTATCTCAGTTGTACTCAGTTGTCTTGATGCTTAAAAGACATCTTTATTAACAAAATGGGGGTCTTCAGAGGGTCTTGAGGCAGCTTTCCTTCCTGTCTACCACCTTCCCACAAACGTTAACTCTGAAAATAATCTCCACACATATTTCAGTGACTCAACTCCTCCAAAACTTTTCTTTGCTTTCCTAGAATTAAGGTTGCAAAACACCTCCATCCCAAGTTCCTGCCCTCCAGCACACACACCAAATCAAACAAGAACCAAGAACCAACTCTGGCAAAGCAGCTCCAGAAGCCGAGCTGCTCTGCAAGGCTCAGGAGGACCAGGAGATTACGACAGCAGCACACTCAGGGGGACAGGGGTCTGGCTCTTAGTGTCGCAGCTCCAGGCTGACTTTGGGGGAGGCCAGACTGACTCCTTCTGTCTGACCGTCTGTCTGAAGGAACACCAGTAAGACGGTTATCTTTCTGGGCTTAAGTATTTTCAAATACTAGTGGGGAGGGGACAAGCCAGAATCAGTAGATTACCAGCAGTCCTAGTGCTAAAAACTCCACTGAGCTGGGTAAGAGGCCCCTGGCTCATCAGGGCTGGCCTGCCTGACGTCTCACCGCCCTCCCAACCAGGCCTTTCTTCCTCTGCATCGTATTTCAAGAATTCTGAGTGCCTTCTACAAAATATTGCCCCCTCATGTAAATATTGCTCCCTGTGCTGCACCAAGATGAGGTATTTTTAAGCGCTAATGTTGCTGAAAAGCTACACTTGATACTCTGCCTTGTTTGGATCTACTAAGAGGAGTTGCTTTGTGGCAAGCATTAAACATTCCTTCATTCCACATTTAGCAAAAACCACCTATGAATCAAACAAAAGACGCAGAGGTAAAATAAAATTTCTTTTATTTCCAAGACTCTCAGAAACAGACTTGCACCCAAGTGGGCATTACAGTCACAGGAACAAACGTGTCATCTGGAGGGGGATGCAAAGAGCTGGGCTGTGACCTCATGACCTGCAACACCATCACAGCACGCAGCCCAGGCTTCTCACACAGCCAGTAGAGAGCAGGATGAATTGGAAAAACAAGACTAAGACTTCCGGGCCTTGCTCGGAAATTGAAACTGCATGACATAATTTCCCTTCCCTAATACCTAGCCTCTGTAGAGACAGAAGCTGCTTGGGGGAAAAGAGAACAAAGCAGGAAAGTGAGCCAACTCTCAGAAGGAAGTAGAAAAACTTTAACCAAGGCCCTGCCACCTAGACATCCAAGACAAGGACACTGGCCAAAGTGAAATTCAACACAGTTATAAACTGTCATGAGGTCTGAATCCATCAAGTTCAAGTTCATGAGGCTTTTACCAACACAACATATTGGTACAACAGAGTGCTGGCCAATGCCAGCACCCCAGGAGACACACATTCATGTTCTCTGGCTGCCTGTCCTCCATTCACCACCAGACTCACCAGAGAGCAGTCCTCAGACTTCAGACAAACTGGGACAGAACCTCAACTCTACCACTTCCCCACTGTGGGGCATGAACCAAACGCCACAGCTACAAACGGCCACATCGTAAAGAGCCCAGTCTCTCGGGCCCACCTTCCCTCCCAGGGAGTGACCACTGCTGACATCTGTGAGCATGTCACATACCTCTCACCGCATGTGCCTGGGGAAGGGCTATCATCACACCCTTCCCACCTGGATGGGAAAGCCAGGTGTAGGCAGTTAGTAAAGCGTAAGTAGCTAAGCTGCCATCTGAATGCAGAGCCCCTGAGAACCAGGTATCAGAGGAAAGGGCACAGGCCCTGAGTCAGACACAGTCTGCATCCCAACTCTTTACTGGGACCTGCAGCCGCACTGTCCTTCAGTGACACACATGGGAGGGGAGAGGACCCATCGCATACCCTGGTATTTATCAAGTACCAGACCCTATTCTAAGCTGCCCAAGTGACACTAGTGCTAAAGAACTCGTAGGAGACGTAAGAGACACGGGTTTGATCCCTGCGTCAGGAAGATCCCCTGGAGGAGGGCGTGGCAACTCCCTCCAGTATTCTTGCCTGGAGAATCCCATGGACAGAGGAGCCTGGCGGGCTACAGTCCATGGGTTTGCAAAGAGTTGACCCTATTCTAAACCATGTGATGTTATTGTAGTTGTTAACCATATATACAAAAAGGTATATAAAGTATAGAAGGTACCTTCTATATAGATATAGAAGGAACTAAATAACTTCTATTTTTCCTCCCACCTTCTCTGTAAAATTCACTACCTCTTGTTTGTTTCCACTGTGTATCAAAGAAACCCTATGACAGGGGAAAGAAAAATCAAAACAAAACAAAACACCAAGACACAAGTGTAGCAAGAGAATCAGACTCACAGTTCAGAAGGCCACCAAAACTCCGTGAGGAAGTCATGCGATGATTTACAAACACTCCTCCTTTCTCTTTCCTCTTTCCATAGCAGTCACAGAGAACCTGACAAGGAAAGACAACATGCATTTACAAAACCACCTCTCCACCACTTTTTCAAAGAGCCACTGTGTTCACCCCTCTCAGAGCCAGTCTCATCACCTACCACACATGCAGTGCCAGACCTGGGATGTGGGGTAAAAATACGCCATCAAGTCCCTGTCTTCAAACCTACATTTCGGTCAAGAAAACACATGTGAAAACCTGGAGACTACTAAAACATATCAACAAGCATGCATTAATATGACACAGAGTTAGCTAGTAAGCTCAGGGAAAGATCACCAGCAATATATACATCTACTCCACCCTCTCCCACTAAAATTATACTAAAGAGATATTTTTTAAAAAATTGAAAAAACACTGCTCAGGCAGAACTGACAGGGGAAAACGAGAATTCTGGAATCTTTGAGAAAAGCTTCTCACATGGAAGATAAAGACGAAAACAAATGTTTTAGAAAGAGAAGAAGAAGAAGAAAAAAAAAAAACTTGGAGGAAACAGAAACTATGAAAGATTGGAAGCACAGTAAATGACTCAGCAGGCCAAGAAAGCCAGGTCCTAAGCCAGCAGTGGAAAAACTAAGACCCGACTCCACGTTCACAGGGGTGTCTGGAAGGCTCAGAGTGGGCAGCACCGGTGTGGGCAGGAGGGGCCTGGCCACAGGGAGCAGCAAGTCCACTCAAGCCGCAGCCAGAGCCTCAGCCCCAAACGTCNAGAAAGCCAGGTCCTAAGCCAGCAGTGGAAAAACTAAGACCCGACTCCACGTTCACAGGGGTGTCTGGAAGGCTCAGAGTGGGCAGCACCGGTGTGGGCAGGAGGGGCCTGGCCACAGGGAGCAGCAAGTCCACTCAAGCCGCAGCCAGAGCCTCAGCCCCAAACGTCCGAGTGCTGCCCCATCCCTGATGGCCACTCCCAGGAAAAGCAGAGTGGCTCCCGACCAAAGGCCCCCTGCCCAGCTGGACTACACACAGGTGGACTTTATCATCGTACAAAACTCAATGGTGAGTCCTCACGCTCCCCACCCCTCACCCACCCACCCAGCCCCCAGATTTCTGTAGTCAGAAAGAGACTAGAGAATATTCTTGGGGAATATAATCAGACCAAGAAGAAAGACCTGAAAATACACTGGGGATTCCCCAACAAATCGTCCACCCATAATACCCTGATGTAAAAGTCAAAAGGCCCTCCCCATGTCAGACAGAAGGAAGGGGTTCTGGAGGGCTGGGAGGTAAGGAAATAACTTGAGAGAAACAGAAACTACAATCAAAAACCTAGAGGTAAGAAGATGCTGCAATCAATAAACAAAAATAGAATGCTCATGAATATTCAAGAACCTGAACACAGAAGTAAAAAACTAAAAAGAAGGTTAAATTAAATTCAAGACATCTCCCTGAGAGCAGGATAAAAAAACGAAGGAAGAAAGGGAAGGACGGTGGGACAGAAGTATACTGGAAAGAAAGAATAAGAAAAATACGACAGTGAAGATAGTTTTGTCAATAGTAAGACTTCCGGAAAGAAAGAACAAGGAAACAGAAAGGAGAAAAACATCAGCATAATCACTTGAAAAAATTTTCCCAGACTGAGGAATGAAAGTTACTAGAATGAAGGTCCCCACTGAATAAGCAGAACAGTAGATGAAAAGAAACCCACACTTCATGACATTTTAAAAGAAGTGGACAAATTTTTAAATTCCTACAAGCTTCTAAAGATGGGAGGGGGAAAAGTTACATTGAGTAAGAAATTAGAATAAGCTTCTGAACTGAAAACCAGTAACATGGAACACAGGAAGCAATGGATCAGAGCGATGCCGACGGAACTCCACACTAGCCACACCTTAATCACCCTCCTCAATCACGCTCACTCCCTAACCTTCCACTCCAAGCATCCTACCTCAGGAGGCCACTGGAGAAGGTCCTCCACCGAAATGGAAGCATAACAAAGTAGGAGGCAGTCACGGGAGAACTCGAGCTTCAACAAGGACGTGATGGTGGAGGGAGCTTCCAGAACAGGAGCTGTGGGCCAGGAGAGGAGGACAGTCGGAGCAGAGGGGCTCAGGAGGAGGGGACATGGGAGGCGGCCTGGCCTGGCCCTGCCCAAGACCCCAAACATCCTTCTCAAGTGATTCACCTCTGGACGCAGTGCTCGACCAAGACAAAGAAGTCAGTCAAGGAAGACGGAGACAAGGGGTACCCCAAACATGAAACCCAACCCTGGAGAGAAGCTCAAGGGCAAGAGCAAAGAACGACTGGGCAACGCTGCAGGGAAGGCATGAAAACAGCCAGCTGAGAACACGGGAGAACAGAGACCTCCAGGAAGCCAAGCCCAGAAAGAGGACATGAGGAGTCCGTGTGCTTGACCCTGTGGAAGGTTTACTAAAAGGCTACCACAGACAATGTGAAATTAAGCAGTAGGTATAAAGAGAACTAAGAACCTGGGGACTGAGTGCTCCAAGGGAGGTGACGATCCCTCGCACTCCCTGTGGTCTGTCCATGGCACTCACCCTGGTCCCGTCATCAGTGACCTGCTCCCCTCTGCCCCTCACTCACCTGGAGACCCTGCCAAAGGCCATCTCTCAGCAGTCACCTTCCAGAACCCACCACAACGCTTGCTATAACAGTGCACATGAGAGCCAAGGGTGTTTTTCGTTTATTCACATACTGAGAATCTACTCAACACATCTGGCATTCTTCCAGGGAACTAGAAGTCAAGACACAGAAATAGAAGACTCCTGTCCTTCAGGAGTTTAGACTATTTTTACTCCTGAGAAAACAATTATTTATCCTATATTCTCATCTTCCCCCAAAGATGAAAAGTTCACCAGTGGCTCACAGAATTTCAGTACTCCAGCAACCACTAACAGAATGGGACCCCAAGACACAATGGAGCTTTTCTGACACGGCGTGCACCGTGTAACATGAAGTGTCGACCTGAAGTCGGGAACATGCTTCCTGTATGTTAGGGCCTGAGACCCTTCTGGATCAAGCCTAGTCTTAACTCTCCAGAGTCTAACATCTTTCATCGGTATCTCTGAAGAAGCTTACATTCGGGCGAAGTTAAACTACTTCAGTTTACAGAGCATGCACGCCCTTCCTCACACCTCTGTGCCACTGGCAGTCCCTCTGCTGAGGCCTTCCTGCCCGGACTGAAAGGGAGCGCATCTGGAGGGGGCCACACCCCAACCCTGCGCTCCCCCAGTCCTGTCACTCACCGGAGGGGCCTCTGGAGTCACTGACACGTGCCGTGCACAGCACCAGGCACTGGAGCACACATCAGTGAACAGGAGAGACATGGCTCTGCCTCCAAGCACCCTTGGGGTGTTGCTTCTGGTTTAACACGTGTGTGTGTGTGTGTGTGTGCATGTGTGTGTGTGCACGCACGTGCACGCATGCATCCACACACATGTGTGTTAGTCACTCAGTCAGTGTCTGATTTCTCTGCGACCCCATGGACTGTAGCCTGCCAGGCTCCTCTGTCCATGGAATTGTCCAGGCAATGATACTGGAGTGGGTTGCCATTCCCTTCTCCAGGGGATCTTCCTGACCGAGGCATTGAACCCGAGCCTCCTGCACTGCAGGCAGACCCTTTACCACTGAGCCACAAGGGTTCACCCACTAGGGTGGATGTCAAATCCGACCCCACCTGTCGGCCCCTCCCTCCACTCAAACACAAGATTCTAGGAGCAAGACAGCCTCCTTCAACTCTGCAGCCTCAGGACCTACACACTATTAAATAAAGCCAGAGTGAAGTTCTGACTCCAGTTGGTTACAAGAGGTAAAAAAAAAACCAAGTCCTCTTAGAAGCTCTCTGCTTTTTTTTCGGGGGGGGGGGGCTTCTTTTCTATTAAAGGGGTACAAACCTGAAAACACCATTCATTAAAATGCCAGTCTCTTGCAACTGTCTTTCTCCTCCTTGCTGTGAAAGGCAAAACATCCCAGTTACTCCCCAGGTCTGGTTTCTGTTCCCCACTGTATACCCCGATAATATACACTGCCTCAAACACCTAGAGCACTTAATCAATAAACACATGCTTGATGCCTGAGTGACACTGCATGAATGAATGAATGGATGCGCTGGCTTCTAAGTGCTTTACAACTGCTCTTTGCTTCATTGTAGGGAGAATTCAAGTAGGCAACAACATTCCATTTTATCAACAGGAGGGCTGCCCATTTGCCATGTTAGCAGTGGGCGACTCAGTGCCTGCTGTGTGCCAGCACTCCTATTTATCCCATGAGCTAATCTATCCTTATTAAGAATATAAAGCTCTGCGTCTTAGCCAACATACAAAACTGATAAAATATAACCATAAAAATTGAACTAGTTCAAAAAGAGCGGAAAATCAAACATTTCCCAAGCTGTATAATTAAAATGCATAAGTAAAATCTTTTGCTCCAGACAGATAAAGAGAAACTAAACCTGCCTCATTATATAATAAAATATACTACCAGGTCCCTGAAGATGGCTGTAAGGTGGATAAGCTCCAACTTTCTGGCATGAACAGGTGTGTTTTAAGATGGCTATAAATAGACACCTGGGCTACTCTGAACCCCTTTCCCTTTCTAACAATGTGAACTAAAATTTTCCACCAGTCACACACTCTAAACCTATGTTTCTTTCATTAACAGGTAAAATATTTCCTTCTACCACCTTGCTCATCTTGTTCTCCTTTCAATGCACAATCCAACCTGGCCAGCTTTCTGACACCCATCTCTCACTAAGTAAGTCTCAGAATCAACCCTGATCAGCATACAGTTTCCGCCTTTTTCCTGAGCATTTTGCAAGTACCAGCTCCTCACAATCCTAACTGGTTACTATCAGTGTTCCCATTTTACACATAAGAAAGTTACATCTTAACGAAATTAAATTGTCCAGGTCACACAGCAAGCAAGGGAGCAATCAGGGATTCAAGTGTTAGCTAGCTTGAAAGTGTTAGTCACTCAGTCGTGTCCAACTTTTTGCGATGCCATGGACTGTAGCCCACCAGGTTCCTCTGTCCGTGGGATTCTCCAGGCAAGAATACGGCAGTGGGTTGCCATTCCCTTCTCCAAGGGATCTTCCCAACCCAGGAATCAAACCTGGGTCTCCTACACTTCAGGTAGATTCTTTACTGTTTGAGCTACAAGGGGAGCTCAAAACTAGCTTAACAGCACTCTTAAAATCATGGTGCTATTCTGCTTTCCCAAAGTAACCAGATAATTTACTGTTAAAATAATGAACAAGATCTGGGCTTTCCAAAGCAATCACGACAGAAAAATTCTTCCTAAAGCTCAGTAACATTCAACACTTCACACTGACAAATAATAGTTGGCTCGAATTGAGCATATGAGAAGAATTGGTCTCTTTGATGCTAACTGTTAAATAAAGCCCAAACCCACCATTTCTTAACCTACAACACTGCAATAATGTAAGTTAACTGTGAAGGTCTCCAGTGTCCAAAATACACAGCCTCTTCATGTACATCACCCTTCCTCTAAGCTCAGTCAACCAACAGTTTCATACTTAGGCAAGCTGGAACCTGTGTTCTTAAAAAAAAAAAAAGGTCAGAAGCAACTTTCTAAAAACCAAAAATATATAAACAATGTGAATATATTATGAAAATCATCTGGGCAAACAAAAGCTTCTTTATGCTTCAAACTAGTTTTCTAGCCAAAAATACTCTAATACTGCAAGGTGACGCTGCTCACAGGTGGACATGCCATGTCTCAGGCATCTGCGAAAGGGCTGAACACAGGGTTTGCCATCCATCTGTATTAAGCACTGACTAAGTGAACACAGTAACAGGAAAAAAGAGGGGAAGTTACTAAGTTCTGAAAAACCAGCACTCACACCACCACCAACAGACTGCCCCACTTTCTTCTCGACACTCAGATGGCTCCTGCTCACTCTAATCAGTCCATTCTAGAGCCCCCAAGGCTCTGTCCTTTCTCCTGCTGGCCGAGCTTACCTCCCAGGAGAGCTGAACGGAAGTGCTGCCTCCTGCTGACAGTTCTACCATGTGTTTCTCGCGCAGACCGCGGCCTGGCTGTCGCCCTGGACCGACTGCTGCCACCCTGCATCCAGCACCACAGAGAAGCCAGAACTGCTTCCTGCCCCAATTCAAGGCTGGAGGAAACTCTTGTAAGACTGATGAGATGAAGGAGAAAAGTACTCCCCAGAGGCAGCTGTGGGCAGGAGCATAGCTGCAGGTTGACATGGCAGCCAAGACCTCGGGTACGTTCCAAGAAGAATTTCAGCTGCCCCAGAGAGAAACCTCAGGAACCATTTGCTTCAATGCACTGAGATCAGCAGCAGCAGCACCAACTGTCCATATCACCGCTGAGCCCAGAGGGACCTAGGGACGCACTCAGTGTGAGAGCTGCTTCCCCGACCTTCGACCCTGCCAGCCCTTCCAACACAACGATGGACTCTAATTCCTATGTTGAAAAAAACATCTAGAGTATCTTCTGCGTTCCTGACCAAACCCTGACAGATATACTGGATCTGGGACCAGCTGCAAGCCTGCTCAAAGAAGCAAAAGGTTGCCCAAGGAAACTGCACCAAATGCCCAATAGAGCTCAGGCCTGATCTTCCCTCACGAACCTCCTGTGCACAGTCCTCCACGTTTATGAGCCCCCCAAATACAATGGCCAAGGCCACAAACAGTGGACACCACCCCTGACCCTTCCTCCCACACCCCCCACCCATCTTGTCGGCTTTTCCTGCAGAATATGCCCAGAAACTGCCCCTAGTGCCACGGCCACCAGCACCGTGCCGACCTGAGCTGCTGTCATCACTCACCCGAGCGGGAACAGCTGTGGAACAGAGCACCCCTGCAACTGCCCCAGCCACCCCAGCGCTTGTCCTCAACACAGCAGGTGACTCGGCATCTGAGTCAGACACACCACGCCTCTGCTTACAATCCTAGATGGTCCCTCCGTTTACATCAATGTTTGCACAGCCAAAGAAATGCGTTGAGATAAAACCTGTTCAGCACTCAGTAAGAACAGATGCTCAGAGTTGAGGGTGCAGGAAACAGCATCAACAGTCAGTCACAGAACAAGGTAAACGACTCTGGGGGCTTTCCTTGGCTGCTTGTCAACAGATGTTATTCAAGGAATCAATGGTCCTGAGGAACTGGCTTCCAAGAACAATGTATGTGGACTACAGGGGAGAATATTTTCAAAGAACTGGACAAAACACTAAATTTAGTATTACCTGAAGCAGACTACAAATACTGACTGAAAATACATGGGAAGCAGGAAAAGGGTTGGCTGAACAAATTTACAAAGATAGTGAAAACATTAAGATGTTGAAAGCATTTAAACATGGTTATTTAAACTACAGTTATTCACTGGGTTCTTCAAACTACAGTTATTCACTGGGTTCTTCATCAGCAGGTATTCTGTGCAAAGTTTTCTAATCTCTTGCATGTTGTTGAACCAGCAGCATCAACAGCAAAGTTCACTGAAATATTCTGACTTTTCCTTCCACACAGCAATTTAGCAGTTTGGGGTAGGTTTTGTTGTGACTTGTTGACCTCAGAAGCATGACTGAAATTGCTCTGAAAGAGACCCTCCGTCAACTACTGCTATTACTGAACACTGTAGTCAATGAAATTAGCTTTAACTAAAGACTGGCTAAGGGCTTCCCAGGTGGCACTAGTGGTAAAGAACTTACCTGCTAATGCAGGAAACATAAGAGACAGGTTGTGTCTGCATCAGGAAGATCCCCAGGAGGAGGGCATGGCAACCCACTCCAGTATTCTTGCCTGGAGAATCCCATGAACAGAGAAGCCTGGCAGGCTACAGGCCATGGCATCGCAGAGTTGGACACAACTGAAGCTATTCAGCATGCACAAAAGACTTGATAACATTTCTTAATGAACCCAACCTAAAATTCCAAGGCTGCTTATATGAGGCCCTTCTATTGCAATAGTCATTTCAATGACAGCCAACATCTGAATCACAAGGAACACCACGCTTCTTTACACACTCCCCAAGATACCAAAAGTTATGAGAAGTGAGATTTCCATTCCCACACAAATTCACAGCAGATATATTTTCTGAGTTTAAGCTACAGTTCCAGTGGCATTTTTTGAACCTTGATGCAAGTATAATGAAAATTTACATATTTCAAAATCCATTTAACTATGCAGTTAAGCCCCCCTTCAACCATCAACCGGAAGTGATTAATATGCAATATGACGACATGCTAAAAGGCAAATATCAAGAAGAACCTAAGAGAATTCTATAAATGCCTTCCAAGCAATGAATATGCTCCATTAAAATGATATACTCCTGCACGGATATGAGGATCTGAGAGTACCAATCGGCATAAAGACATTTTCAAAGATGAAATACCTCCCTGTTAGATCAGCATTAGGAGACGAACATGTGTGACTGACTCTGATGACAGGCAGCACTACCTTTAAAACTCCAATTAAGAAAAGTGTTATCGCCCCCCCTTCTTCCCTCGAAAGAGAATCCCATTTTCTCATCAGGGGACCGATATGAAAAATCATGCTCAGTTATAATTTGGATTCTGTCCAAGAAAAAAATTCTGTCTTCTCTCTTGTTATAGAAGTATTTACATAATATCCTTGATTTTGTCTATTAGTCTGAAAAACCTAAACTATTTCTCATGTGCTCATTCACATAAAAGCTTGACAATCCTGGTTTTAGTCAACCAACATCCCCTACCACCCCGTCTTCTGCACAGAGGAACAGTTAGGACATATCTCACCCACCCTCAACTTTCTCAGTTGATTTTCTTTTTAAGTCTACCATCTTACATTTATCCCTAATAAATTTTAATTTTACCTTATTGATTTTAGCACTTCATTACAACCTGTCAAAATATTTTAAAATTCTGATTCTAAAAATGAGCTATCTCCCAGCATGACTCCTGATCTTTATTCAAGTTCCCAAGGAAAACATTAGGACAGGTGTCAAGTGTGACACACTTCTGGAGACATCTTCACGTAGGGGTAGAAATTCTGATTTTTTGGTTTTGTAGTAAATTATACCACGTGAAGTTGCAACACATATCGTATCCCTAAAAGCAGTAATTTCTTGAACTCCCTAGTCATGACAGAAATAATTAACTTGTCTAGCGATAATTAGGCTTCACGCAGTAAAGGGTGAACTTCGCCAGAGGAAAGGCCAGGGCCACACACGGCTCCCAGGAAGTCACCTTTGTGCCCCGGCACCTCCTGCCTATGAGGCTGGCTTGGTTTAGCTGGGCCTGAGGTCACACATTCCTGGGTAGAAACTACCCTCAATTTTGGTAATGGCAAATCTTATGTAAAAGGGACACGTGCCCACCTCTCACAGGCATGTGACTACGAAGAGAAGCTTAACTGTAGACTTCAGCTCTGCCTACCTTACAATAGCATGCTGGAAACATTCCGTGCCTGTCAGAGTCCCACACACCTGGTCGGCCTCCTATGTACCAAATACGTGTCTTGCTGTTTGTCTCTGGAGGAGAGGAGAGGTGGGGTAAACATTCTAATGCTGCTAAGTTGCTTCAGTCGTGTCCAACTCTGTGCGAACCCACAGACAGCCCACCAGGCTCCCCCGTCCCTGGGATTCTCCAGGCAAGAACACTGGAGTGGGTTGCCATTTCCTTCTCCAATGCATGAAAGTGAAAAGTGAAAGTGATGTCGCTCCGTCGTGTCCGACTCTTAATGACTCCATGGACTGCAGCCCACCAGGTTCCTCCATCCATGGGATTTTCCAGGCAACAGTACTGGAGTAGGGTTGAGATGGCTCTAAATGGAGTCTAATGGGACTGCATGCATTTGGGGTTTAACTGGCAGTTTGGGATGTATTACATGGAAAGTAAAACCCATGATTCGGATGATTAGCCTAAAGCTTTGCTGAGTGCCAGATGTATACAATCTATTAAGGAGTGGCTCCCCTGAGTGCTGGGCTCCTTCTTAGTAATCCCACAAGAGCCCTCAAGTTCTCTCCACAGAGAAAAACACACAATTCTGCTTACAACTTAATTTCTGGGGCTCATGGACCCAGGAAAGAATGTTTCCTCCTCAAAGCAACCGCGGCTACTCGTATTTCAGAGCAAACAGAGCTTCATGAGTGGGTCACCTCAGGAGAGTTACCTGGGACCCCTCTCGCCGCCCGGCCACGCCATGCGCCTGGTCAGGACCCAGAGATTAACTCAGAAAGCGGCTTCAAATCACCTCCTTCTCTCCAGCTACTCAGCTGCACCCTTGATCGAGGCTTTCCTCACTTATTTGACCACATCATTACATGATTAAAGGAGCGCAGACTGTGAAACTGAACCCTGCACTCCGCCAGTTCCCCTCTGAGCGAGCCAGCCGGGCAGCCATTTCCTGAGTGACAGGCGCCTGCTTCCTGCCTCCCCTCCAGAGCACATCTCTGTAGGACCACAGGGCTCATCCTGTCCCAGCCCTCCCGCCCTACACATCTGCTCTGGATCAGAAGCAAGTGCAAACATTCTGCCTTCCACACCAAGCTCGACGCCCTCCTCCCCAACCAGTGCTGAGCTCCAGATCTGACAGGGACAGCCCACTCCACCCCTGTGGCCCTCACCTCCATGCCTCTGCACAGGGCGCTCCTGCTTCCCACTGAACTCCTACAGATCCTTTCAGACACTCAGAACCTGCAGAAGTCACTGCATCTGGTCCACAGCCAGGTTTTGTGAGGTCCCTGCGCTAAGAATGTATTTTTTTACCTTTGTAAGAGGAAAATTCAAGAAATATGTGGCAGGCCATCTGTGGCCTGCAAAGCCTGAGGCATCCACTGCCTGGCCTTGAACAGAGAAGTCCACCGACACCGGAGCCTCACCCGCACTGGGGCCACATCCTCGGCCCTCGGAGCACCAGCCGTGCCCGTCGCTGACCTGAGCCCGCCCCACGCTGCCCACCTGCATCACCAGGGCTAAGTGCTGCACAAGGCACAGGCAGGGGTTCACAAATGCCAAACAAATAAATGAGTTCACCTGACCAGTTCAAGAAGCAGCCAGGGAAACATGTGAGTGGGCTGGGACCTGTGGTAATCCAGCACTATGTAAGTCTGAAAAAGACTCTGATCCTGGCACTTGACATCTGCCTACACTTTACAAAGTAGCCGCACACATACCCTCAAAGGCAGAGATTACAAACACTAGACTTTATAAGATAAGGGCTATCTGAAACTGAGACTCTGAGAAACTAAACAACTTGTCAAAAGTCACAAGACAAAAGGCAGAAGGGTAACATTTGAACCCAGGCCTTCTGCTTCCCAGATGAGAGACTCCTGTCAATAAAGCTGCCTCTCTACACAAACCATGATCCCTAAACCTCTCAACTGGCAATACCTGAGACATTAAGGGAGGAATAAAATTTAACTTCTGACCTATTATTTAACTTTGATACTTTTCAAGTCAATGCTACTTTTTGTAAACATACCCAAAGTAAGCACGTGGGTAAAAGACCCTGCTATAACCAGAAACTAAAATTTTCTTCCTTTTCTTTTTTTCAGTCAGTTTTGAGAAGGTAAAATTAAACAGCTTAATTAACAAATGCCACTGAAAGGAAGCAGCTGCAGGCACAGCATGAACCCCCTCCGGTCAGCTAAGCTGAAACAAACTGGCAGTTGAGGCAGTCACCTGTCCTCAAGCTTCAGAGTCCAAGAGCTGCTAACGTGCATTAACACCTCAACTTCAGGCTGGAAATAAAACAAGTGTTTCCAAAGGCAGAAGTGAGATGTACCTAGGTGTCCAGAACTTTGAGAGTTAGGGTCAAGATACAGCCAAACTGAACTAGGATTTTGGGCTTCCCAGGTGGCGCAAGTGGGAGGCAGGAGACACAGGCTCGATCCCTGGGTGGGGAAGACCCCCCTAGAGGAGGGCATGGCAACCACTCAAGTGTTCTTGCATGGAGAATCCCAGGGACAGAGGGGCCTGGCGGACTACAGTCCACGGGGTCACCAAGAGTCAGACATGACTGAAGCAACTGAGAGCACACATGCATCTATTAGAGATGACATTAATTTCAAAGACATGGTTCCATACAGAACACATTTTCTTACTACAGTCCCATTTTAGAAATAAGTCACAAGGTACATCAGAGAATATTCATTCATTTGGAATTTATCAAACACTAAAATAAATTATGAGTTATCAAAGGAATCTTTATGGAAGTCAGAAACCACAGGGACGTCCCTGGTGGTCCAGTAGCTAGGACTTGGCACTTTCACTGCCAAGGGCCTAGGCTGCATCCTTGGTGGAGGGGCTAACATCCCATAAGCCATGTGGCATGGCCAAAAAAAAAAAAAAAAGAAAAAGCACCTAAATATCAAACATATTTACTGAATGGAACAATACATGCTTTATGCATAAATAATAAAAATATCTCATAACAAACTATAACTCTTCGGTAAAGAAAGATTCCTTAAATAAGACAAAAAAACTAATCATAAAGAAAAAGATTGATAGAGTCAACGATGTTAAAATTAAGAACTTTAGTTCCAAGACATCTCAAAAGTAAAAAGATAAAATACAAACTGGAAAAATATATTCACAGCTTACAATGACAAAGGATAGTAATCCACACATACAAAACAGCTACTACTCAATAAGAAAAACATAAGAAGAAAATCAGGCCAATGTATTCTCTTCATAAGAAAGAGATATAACCAATATATTAAAAGATTATTAACCTAATTAGTACTAAGAGAAATTCAATGTAAAGCCACAAACAGATACTGTTACATAACTACCAAAATGGCAAAACTGAAGAAAACAGAATCAACTACATCGCACTGGCAAGAATGCAGAGTAGCCAGGAGTCACTTCCCTGCATCAGTGGGATGCGAGTTGGCAGGGTACCCCGAGAGCAATCTGGCAGGAAGCAGGCAAGCCGAAGGCTGGCCAGCCAGAACCGGCATCACACCCCATGTGGGCAGGCGAGACATCCACGCACGTGGGCAGCAGAGGCTGGAAACAATCCAAATGCCCATCAACTGGAGACCACATTACACAACAGAGAAAGTGAACCAACACTCACCACATACAGCCCTCCAACAGGTCTTAACCACAGTGCTGAGCGGAAAGAAGGCCATCGCAGAAGAACAAATGTAGTGTGATTCCCTAGTAGAGAGTTTAACACAAACAAAACTGACACAAAGAAATGATAAACGCAATATTCATTCAGTGACCGCTGTTTTAAATGTTGGGGATACAATGGTGAACATTTTGCTCTCAGATTTTCTGTCACAGTCAAGTGACAAAGAAAATAAAGGTGAGTAAAATAAAAATGATATCAGGGCTTGAAGACGGAGGCAGCTCAAGGGGCTGAAGGAAGATGGCTACACAGGCTTCACAAAGTAAGAGGGGGGCCATGGTAGGGAACAGGTGGGCTCAGGGCAGGAGGGGATTTTCCATTGTTGCAGCTGGCCCACAGCTGCCAGGCTAGCTTTCTTCTCTAAACCAGGGTGGCCGCATTGTTTGTTTTCATACGGCCAATGAGTTAAGAACGATTTTTAACTGCGTAAGATTAAATACATTATTAAAATAATAACAGGCTTCCATAGTAGCTCAGTGGTAAAGAATCCACCTTCCAATGCAGGAGACGGGGGTTCAATCCCGGATCTTTTCAGGAAGATCCCACATACTTCAGAGCAACTAAGCCCAGGAGTGACAACCACTGAGCCTGCGCCCTAGAGCCCAGGAGTCATAATCACTGAGCCTGCTCTCAAGAGCCTGGGAGTCACACCACTGAGCCTGCACCCTAGAGCCCGGGAGTCACACCACTGAGCCTGTGCCCTAGAGCCCGGGAGTCACACCACTGAGCCTGTGCCCTAGAGCCAGGAGTCACACCACTGAGCCTGCACCCTAGAGCCCGGGAGTCACACCACTGAGCCTGCTCTCTAGAGCCCGGGAGTCACACCACTGAGCCTGCTCTCTAGAGCCCATGCTGTAAAACAGAAAAACCCGCACAGCAACAAAAACCCAGCACAGCCAAAAGTAAACTTAAATTTAAAAAAAAGAGTAATAACATTTTGTTGCATGTGGGATTACATGAAATTCAAATTTCAGGGTCCAGAAATAAAACTGTATTGGAACACAGACAACTCATCCCTTTGCCCAGAGTTCACGACTGCTTTCGCACCACAGCAGCAGGGCCGAGTCCAGAGCACAAACAGAAGCCCTAGGTGCCCTCAGAGCCTACATGTTCCCTGCCTCGGCCCCTTCTGCCAGAGCTGGCCAGCACCTCTGTGTCCTCGTGCACCTTTCTCTGGGAGGTCAGAGCACTCTTGGTCTCACACATGTTCTTCTGTATCTCTTCAATGTTTAACAAAATCATTTCCTGAAAAGGAATAACATACTAAGTGCATTTCTCTGATGAGTTTTGTTCTAGTAAAGCTTCATGCTACTTCTCCATCCTAATGACTAAGTTTAAAAAAAAAAAANTCTGGGAGGTCAGAGCACTCTTGGTCTCACACATGTTCTTCTGTATCTCTTCAATGTTTAACAAAATCATTTCCTGAAAAGGAATAACATACTAAGTGCATTTCTCTGATGAGTTTTGTTCTAGTAAAGCTTCATGCTACTTCTCCATCCTAATGACTAAGTTTAAAAAAAAAAAAAGACATACTGCTATCAGCAGCATTAAACAAACACTGCAAAGCAAGCAACGTTTATTTTGACTCAAGTACAAAAAAAACAGAAAGAAAGAGAGAAAGGGAGGGAGGGAAGAAAGAAGGAAGGGCCTTTCCACCCCAGGTTCTGAGGCTGTGGAGAGATCCACGGCCTTGCTTAACATCCAGCTGGTTAGGACTATTAGATGCCTCTGAGCATCACCAACTTTAAAAAGATGTACGGTGACACTTGATCCCTTCCCGTCCCAAAAGAAATGTGTCATAAAATGTTATGTCACATTTCAGCAAGAGCCATGACATCTGGCCAACATAAGCATATATGTTCAAAGCAAGTTCCTTCATGGCTTTTAAATGTAAACCAGTACCACTGATCGAGTTAACAACCTTAATGAACACCATCATTCATTACAACATTGTTTTTGAATATGTCTGAAAACTTCCACAAAGTTTTTAAAATAAAATCGAAAACTCATATTTTAACTTCATCACTGGGAATTAAGTATAATTCCCAGTAATAAACTGAACCACAGTAAACTTAAGAATGTCTCAGGATTTTCCCAGCAGTCCAGTAGTTAGGACTCAGCGATTTCAATGCCAAAGGCCAGGGTTCAAGTCCTGGTCGGGGAACTAAGATTCCAAAAGTCGTGTAGCGTGGCCAAAAAATAAAAGTAAAAAGAACTTCTCTTCATTCAAAAGACGAAAAGAAAAAAAAAAATCCACCATGTCAGTGAAACTGCACGACAAAGTGGGAAGAGAAACTGGAAAAATATATAACCAACAAAGGACCTGTGTCCTGAACATATAAAAAAGTCTATGAATAAATTTTTAAAAACTAACATAAAAATACAGGCACTTCATGAAACAATGAATCCAAATGGCTGGTAAATGTATAGAAAGATGTGTAACCTCATTATAACCAGGAAAAGGCTGTTTAAAACCACAAAGCGGTAATACTGTGGCAGGAGGCAGGCGGGGGAGCCGCAGGAGCCCACGCTGTCATCAGAGGGAAGGCTGCTCAGGGGCCCAGGAGGGCCATCCACAGACACCCACTGAGAAGCTGCTCTTGGCCAGGCATGCCAAGGGCAGTCAGCCCTCCACAGCCTCAGGTCCTCCATGTGAGGCTGAAAATACTGGGGATAAGTCCAGAAAGTTCCAAACAGGGCAACTTGAACTTGCCGCACTGGCAGCAATTTACACAGCAATCCACTGTGCCAGGTACTATAAGTCATCTAGAGATGTTTATAAAGTACACAGGACAGTGTGCACAGTTGTATGTAAGGGACTTGAGCACCCAAGGAACCTGATATCCGAGGAAAGTCCTGGTCCCAACCCCTCAGACACTCAGAGTGGGTAGCTATACATTTAACCAGAGTCACATTAATAGAAGACTGCTAACGAGAACTTTAAATTTCACTTGGCCAATTTTAAGGAGACAGAAATTGTTCCAAAGAGTTCTCTCCACCAGCTCATTTCTATTATTTTTGCCTTCATGGAGCTGCACAGCTGACTGAAAGATCGGGGAAGGGGGCAGAACTCACATGCGAGCAACCTCCTCAGTGTTCTGAGATTACGTTTAATTCCATCTGCCTTTGACAAGTGCTTCTCTACCTCTGTAACAACTTTCACAGTTATAGATCCCCTTCCCACAAACCCCCCACAACAGAGCTACTTGGTTTAGTCTAGGTGATTGACTCCTCCCAGGACCCCAGCAGGAAGTACCATCCTTCCATCATTACATAATTACTGACCGACCATGTAGCATGAGAAAAGACAACACAGAATCCTTGTTCCCAAGCTGACAATATGCTATTTACCAACAAATGCATCTAACTCCGCACAAGGCCCATGGTCGATCCCACCGTGGTACACTAACTTTTACTCAGTCTGCCTCTCAAGAAAAAAGAAAGGCAAAACCAAATTTATGAAATTCAGGTACAAATGTAACGCTAGGCATAGAATCTACTCACACAAAACCACTTCATCAGTCACCCCAAGACTTGGCAATCACCCTGACTCTAGCAAAAGCTAGCCAATTCTTCAGCACCAAAACAAAACCACCAGGGAACGTGTGCCTTCACACTCACATGCACACCCTCCCCTGCTATTTGCCAAAAGGCACAAGTCCGGGAGCCATACAAGCTGCTACTGCAACATGAGATTGTTCATTTAAAATCCACGCCAGGATTCAAAAGAACTGAGTGGGCTCAGCAGAAAACTTTCAAATTCTCTGCACAAAAGGAACTGTGAGGTCTTCTCAAGACTCCAAAAACATATTTAAGAGTACTGTTCGGAAAACAAGCTTGTTAGCAAAGCTAAAGAGGTCAAAGAGACCATACTCATACATACTTCTGCCATGTATGACTTATGTTTGCCTGCTACAACTTGTGTTTCTCTTAAGCCCTCTAAGGCAACGATTCACAAACAGCATGCACCGAAAGCACAGCAAGTTGGAACTGACAGCCGGCCCTGCCCCCAGAGCCGGAGTCAGTGGGTCAGAAATCAGGCTGGAGCCTCTGCACTTCTGACCTGGGACAACCCTGAGAACCACTGCCAACACTCTGGAGCTCCCCGGACTCTGCAGGTGTGTGTTTCCCCACATGGTACAGCAGGACTAAGTAGGAGCTCGATGAAGCAGAACAAACTACTCTCTGCTACCCAAATGTTGACACCCCAAATGACCAAAAGGTAAGGGACCTGTCACGGCAAGGAAAAGCTAGCACACAGTATAACTGGCATGCAGCAACAGGAAACAGCTTTTTAAAAATGGTTTCAGGGCATAATGTAAAACTCCTGTATGGCAGCCAATGAATCCAGCTGATTAGTAAAAGACACACTAGAGCTTCTGGACCAGTAATCAAGGACCTTTTATAAAGCCCACTCATTTTGTGTCACCTTGAGTAGTCTTCTGTGTCTGCAGAACTTAGGATGCCTCCTAACGAACACAAGATCAATTAATACAGGATCAGTTTCTAGAAAAGATCACTTCAAAATCGTAAAGGGGAAGAGCAG
The DNA here is from genome assembly GCA_006410615.1 of Neotragus moschatus. Lineage (NCBI taxonomy): Eukaryota > Metazoa > Chordata > Mammalia > Artiodactyla > Bovidae > Neotragus > Neotragus moschatus. The sequence continues at coordinate 413,169 of SJYA01001975.1, forward strand.
TATGTTTCCCCTAGTCCAAGTATGGTGATAGCAGTAATCTAAAATAAAGCAGACAGAAGTGAAAACAAAGATAATCCAATTCTTCCCTAGTATCGAGTTTTACATGGTTTTAAAGGGAGGTCCTTCACCAAGGCAAGCAACGCCACAGATGACTGGCTGATGTAATAGCTGTCCTCCAACGTGGGTGGCTCAGTGGTGAAGAATATGCCTGCAATGTGGAAGACCCAGGTTTGATCCCTAGGATGGGAAGATCCCCTGGACAACCGAATGGCAACCCACTCCAGCATTCCTGACTGGAGAATTCCATGGACAGAGAAGCCTGGCAAGGTACAGTCCATGGGGTCACAAAGAGTCGGACAACTGAGTGACTAACACAAACACACAACCACTAACAAGTTTCAGTTCTACTCAATAAATATTGTGCTAGGCACTGGTGACCCAACAGTGTGAAAAACCAAGTTTCTGCCTTCATGGTGCTTAGATTCTCATGAGAAGACACACAAGCCACTAAATATATATAATGTGCAAAACTGTAAGCTCTTCCTTCAGGCCAGCAAAGACAATTTTACACGGTGCTTTGGTCACCAGTAGACACAAGCACCACAGTTCACAGCAGAATCCAAGCTACAGGACTTTCAGTATAGACAATGGAGGCAGAAGGGAGATTCGAGGCAGAGAGAGCCCACAGACAGGAAAGCTTAGGTTCTTCTAACCCTTGGTTTTGGTTCACAGGCCCCAAATAAAGGAGCAGAGTATGTGCTGACTCTTGAAAGAAGAATGGAAAATTCTAAGTTGGTGAGAATGAGCACATTAATTTCAGAAACATTTATAGAGCAGTAATGTGTCAGAGATTATAAATACTAGGATTACCACAAGGGGCTCATACCTGTGTGAGAAATGTGCAATTTGTTTTTCCCTTACATACCCCTTGCTTCCCACAAAACTGTCTTCAAACAACACCCACCCTCCCAAAAAAGTTACCAATGAAAAAACTGTAAACGTGGAGGTTACTAACGCACATTTTTTGACAAATAAGAAGGATCAGTCACTGCATCATGCATTATACATTTTATCTACCTGATTCTAAACAGATGTCAAATAATGAAACAATCTTGGTATATTCATCACAACGGTTACCTACACTATGTTCACCAGATGAGAACTTCATAATCCAAAGTGTCAGGTTCAAGTGAAAATATAATTACCTAGACTTTCCCAGACATGGTCATTACATTAGCACTCTACTCCCACCACAGGAGACCGGGTTAGGGTTTCACTGGCTGCCACCCTTCCCACCCAGGAGGCTGCACGCAGGCTGTCAGGAGCTCACACTGCACAGTCCCCCAGGTCCGGCCAAGCTGGGTCCACCCCTGTGGGCTGTAAGACCCAAGATGAGAGACTGTAACTCTAGGTTTCCAGTGTTTCATCTGCAAAAGGAGGATGCAGACCGAAGTACTGCTCCAGTTTTCTCAAGGAATAAAGCAGATAGAGCACTAATAGCCCTCGGCTCTGCCCTGGCACAGGGCGTCTAACACGTTTAGCTTACAGGGCAGAGCTTCTCCAGTACCTAACTCATCTGTAAAAAGGCAGTAATACCCACCAACAACAAGTGGCACCCACACAGGTGCCCAGCGATGTTCTTCCCCTCTCACTGGATAATAGTCAAATATATAACTTAAGTCATTCTTCTTGATCTGAAAAATGAATGTACAGTAAATGGCAAGCTATATAAGTAAGATTTAGGTAGGGCCACTTCAGTTAAATGCAAAGTTTGTAAGCAAAAACCTTCATGTCCTTCATGTCCTTGTGGTGATGCCACTAGCATTTCCCTCTGAGGTTTCCAACTGCTAAAGAGTGGTGACAGTGCCACCTGGGGAAACATTTCCTACTTCCGCCTATAAATCATTTCATTAGTGTTTACACAAATCACACTATAATTAACAGTTTTGCTAAAATATTCCTTTTTTTTTTGCCACATCATGTAGCTTGCAGTATCTTAGTTCCCTGACCAGGGACTGAACCCAGGTGTTCTGCAGTGAAAGCATGGAGTCCTAACCACTAGACCACTAGGCAACTCCCTAAAAATTCTATTTAAACTGAAATTGTAACTATATTTGTGCATCTGAATTTTACTTCCATCATTGAGCCTAGCTAAAAAAAAAATGCAATTGTTATAGATATGAACAGAGGAGGTTCCTCTACTGATTTCCAATCAGAAACACACTTGTACAATCATAAATGGTAAGATTTGGCAGAATTCCTAGAAATTAATACCAGAAACTGGTAAATATGAATTTCATTTCTCTTATACTGAGTTGTCTTTTGGTAGTCATAAAAAGAAGGGGAAAAAAAATCTGCCAAAATGTCAGTAGAGAGAAAAAGCAACAAAGGGCTCAAAAAATCCACTAGTAAACACTGAAGAGGGGGAAAAAACCCTAACTCCTGAACGTGGCTGGGTGAGCAGAAAAAAACACAGGTGGCCCGAGGGGAGACACACCTGCTCTCCCTCCCCTCCCTCACCCAGGGTCCTTCCGAGGATGGGTGAGCAACTGAGCATTTGAAGCCTTCTGTGCCTTCATAAACTTCTTGGAGCTTAGTACTATCAACTCAAATAAAGCCATTTCCTTTGCCCAAACTTTCTTAAGCGAACATTTTAAGTAATCTATACAGATGGCATTGAAAATTCTCAAAGATTCCTACAGTGATTTCTTGCTAATTATTTAAGGGATTTTAGTAAGGGGAAAACTAATGAAAATATGTTCTTAAACTAGAGCATTACGGCAAAGTACTTCAGAAACTAAATTTTTCAGATTTACTAGCCAAAAAAAACACCTCATTTCACAAATATGATAAAAATAACAGAACTTTTTACCAATGGAATTTTTTGCAGATCTAGAGCAACAATAACAACAAAAATTCTAAAAATCTGTATGAAAATACAAAAGACCTCAAATAGCCAAAGCAATCTTGAGAAAGAAAAATAGAGTTGGAGGAATCAGGCTTCCTGACTTCAGACTATACTATAAAGCAACAGTAATGAAAAATAATAGAATTTTTCATGCCACTGAAATTTAAAACCAGATTTATTCTAGATGAAAATATATCTAAACTGAAAATGTTTTATTTCAAAAGTTAAAGATTTATATATTGGATTAATTATCTGAATTGCATCTTTTGTTATCCTTAAAACAATATTTAATTATTTTTTTGAAAATTAAGACACCTCAAAGTACATGAAAAAGGTTTCCATAAAACCTTTAGCGATATGAGCTAAGATCCCACCTCGCTAACTCAAAATAACATGCAAAGATAGTAACTTTCAAAGTTTTCTTTTATTATCCATACCACTTTATTACATCACAGACTATATATGTATTCACAAAATACAACAGAGTAATTTCTTCTGAGGGAACTCACCAGTATTTCTCTTAAAGGGGTAGGCTTTAACAATACAATTTTATTACTTAGACAATTTTGCCAACCTTCTAGGAGGAAAAGTTATCTAGCTGAAGAACCTAGTTTTGAGAATTGGAACATTAATGTCTGTACTTTCCAACAAAGGACACAGCATTACAGAAATAAATTTAGTTAAAAACTAAACTAAACTGGGCTTCCCTGATAGCTCAGTTGGTAAAGAATCCACTTGCAATGCAGAAGATCCTGGTTTAATTCCTGGATCAAGAAGATCTGCTGGAGAAAGGATAGGCTACCCATTCCAGTACTCTTGAGCTTCCCTTGTGGCTTAGCTGGTAAAGAATCTGCCCACAATGCAGAAGACCAGGGTTCAATCTCTGGGTAGGGAAGATCCCCTAGAGAAGGAAAAGGCTACAACTCCAGTGTTCTGGCCTGGAGAATTCCATGGGCTGTATAGCCCATGGGGTCACAAAGAGTCGGACAGGACTAAGCAACTTTCGGTACTCACTAAAAACATTTTCATGATCCTTACTGCTACTCCTAACTCCCACCTTTCCCAGACACTTTATGACCACTACACTAGTGGAACATCACTCCTGATCTAACACTTAACTACTCATTTTCGGGAACCCACAGCCTCAGAAGAGCTCCTGTAAGAGTGCCAGCATTCTTTGCCTCACTTCATAAATACTAGGTTTTGGATTTAGGGTCTTTATTTAGCCAAGCACTTGCTCCTCAATACATCACCTCTGAATGATGTACAAGTCCTTCTTCTGTTCAGTCCTTTCCTGAAGTCTTATGTGAGGGCGCATTTAAAATGGAACGTGTGTTTTAAACAGTACTTGCCGGTGCTCATCATTAAACAGGATTATTTGATAATGACCTGAAAAATTCTCCAAAGAACAATCTATAATATTTATCTTTAGTACATGAGTGTTCAGAAGATGCTAATGGTAAACTTGCCTAGCTTTTCCCCTCCAAAGAGCCAAAAATATGAAACCATATACTCATAAAGATACTTAGTATCTTTATGAATTGAAAGTTGAAACACAAACTTCCTCTCAAAGTTTCATGTGTTTAAATACTACAGGGTTTTAAAAATTAACTGAACAGCACAATTGGACCAAAATATTATCCAGACTACAGCTCAACAAAATAAGCTGAATGCTAACTTACTGTGAACCTTAAATCACCTCATCCACATACTTTCCTCCCGCTTTTCAGAGGTTGTCAAAAGACAGGACGACTAACCTGAGGGCTTGGCTGCGCCATTTCAAAGAAGAGACTTATTTTCATTACCCGTTTGACAAAAAGTTTTAAGGGTGAGGCTCTGGTATTTCATCTCGAACAGTGATGGCCTGTTTTTCCAACCACGAAGAAGTTTACATCCTAAGTAAGAATCCCAATGATGGTCGTGCAGATTCAGATAAGTGCAGATTCTCAAACTCTGACACAGCCTTCAACTTGACCGTATTTCAAGCGGTTCCCATATTACCACAACATTACTATTATGTTAGTCTCACTGCCAAAAACCCAGCTGCAGGCTAACTGAAGAATAAGACACTGTTGAAATGGCTCAAAAAACACCAACAGCAGGACAAACCTTTATCCTTAGTGCATTAAGCTACAAAATGCTGCAGTCAAATAAAACCAAGTACTAATAGCAGCGTACACGTACATACACACACACACACATCCATCCTCCTCTGAGGAAGAAAGAGGTGCCAGGGAAGGACCCGGAGAGAGAGAGAAAGTCAGCTCGCAGCGGAGTTGGGGGCTGGGGCGGGAAGAGGAGGAAACTTGGGAAGCGCAGCGAGTCCGGCCAGGTCTACGGCGGCCGCCGGAAAAGCTCCGGGCGGCAGAAAACTTGAGCGCGGGCCGCGGTGCCGCGGGCGGCCGGCCGCCCCGCACGCGGGCTTGAGGCCCGCCCGGCCCGGCCCCGGCCGAGTCCTCTCCCGGCCCTTTTGTTGTGGAGGCCCTCAGCCCGCTCCGGCAGAGGCCGGCGGCCTCCCCGAGCCCGCGGCCTCCAGACCCTCGGCCTCTCGAGCNTTTAAAAAAAAATCACGGGCAACTTTGCGGTAGGAAATGAAACCAGAAGCAGAGCAACTTTCATTTTTCATAGTGTCACTTTGATCCCCGCCACAAGGCGAGAGGCGGGCTAGGCACACAGTTCTCCTTTTGAAAGGTGAACTCCCTGAAGCTCAAAGAGGTGATCCTCTGTACCCTTCTGAGAAGTTGTAATCCGGTTATAACTAAATCAGGTAAAATAAAATGTTTTCGCTTAGCAAGAGTTCTGCAATTTTTAAATATTTCCTTTTACCGTTCTTTCGTGAATATGTAAGGTTGTTTTTTTAAAACTACATTTAAGATCTTAAGAAATGGTGTCTCTCGATGTTAGCCCCAGGGCCTTTGCCCTGACTGTCTGCTCTACCGGCTGCTTGGATCTTCTTACTCCCTCACTTCCTTCAGGCTCAGATGTCACCTCATTAGATGTCAATAGGAATCACCCACCACCCTCCACCCTTTCACACAAGCTCCACCCCCTCATCTGCTCTGCTGTTGTCCAAAGCACCTATTGTCCATCACAGCCCTACACTGTGTGCTTGTTTATTTCTGCATTGTCTCCTCCCTCCACTAGAAGATTCTCTAGAGCGGATTTGTTTTGTTCACTTATGGGACCCTGGCACATAATAAAATATTTGTTGAGTGGTGAATGAAGCTTTGCGTGGTGTGAAGTAAGGAATTATTTTCAGAAGTATAAGGATGGAATGAGAATAGAAGAAGAGGACTGAAGGACAAAAAGGAGTTATATTAATGATAACTTTGGGGGATTGTGCTTAGTGTGTAGACTAAAAATGGGCACCAAATTTTTTATACTTATCCCTGAAAGAAGTGGAATCTACTTTTTCAGCTGGTACTAGTGGTAAAGAACCTGCCTACCAATGCAGGAGACATAAGAGACACGGGTTCGATCCCTGGGTCAGGAAGATCCCCTGGAGCCTCCTCCATTGCAACCCATTCCAGTATTCTTGCCTGGAGAATCCCATGGACAGGGGAGCATGGCAGGCTACAGTCCATAGGGTCACAAAGAGTCGGACACAGCTGAAGCGACTGAGCATGCGCGCATTTGGACCGATCTTGTTAACTTGCTTTGACCACTAAAATGTGTCAAAGGTGATGTATGATTTCTGAGCTGAAGCCTCAAGGGGTGGTGCAGTTTTCACTGTCTTAAGCCCAAGTGAGCCTAGTGAGTGGTCACTGAGGCACCCAGGCCAACAGGCTGCCAACCAGCAGGAAGATGAGTGACACTGCACTGGGCCACCCAGCCCCAGAGAAGCTGTCTGCCAACTGCAGCCACCTGAGACCCAGAGAGACCTAGAACTTCCAGCTGCACCCAGACTGCCTAGCCAGACAGTTACAAGTGAATAAAATAAAATCTTGGGGTTGTAAGTCTCTCATTTTGTTACACAGCCATAGACAACTGATACTTTGTTTCTTCAACTTTGCCATATTATGTTTGAACTTGATGCTTAATTCTTTCACTTAATAAAGAAAATAGGGAAAGGGTGAGAGGAAGAAGCAATGCAAATGAGAAGGGCAAAGAGGTACAAAAGGAGGAAGGTAAACAGTGAGAAAACAGACCCTGCTTATCCCTGGAGCATACCTATGGTGCCTAATTGCCCAACCTCTGGAGATGGAGGAACAACAGAGCTGACCCAGGCTCAAGTTTACCAGTATCTGATGCCGTAGGTTGCATAGCATCTCTGAGCCTCACCTCTGTAAACAGGGCTTACAAAGGATGGGGAGCAAATGGACCATCCCGTAAAACATTCAGCAAAGTGCTTGGCATTGTATATCCTCAGCGAGTGTTCTTGCTTAGCTGCAGCATCAATGTACAGATTACCAGTCTTGATCACAGACAGGATACCCAAAGGACCCCCCAGAGCATAGTGTTGCCAAAGGTCAGCTGGACTTGGGCTCTGAGAGTCAGATCCTGTAGACACTCTCCAAACCTCCTAGCAATTCTGCCCCATGGATGCTGTGGTAATCATCCCCATTTTATTGATGTGAAAACTGTGGCTCAGAAAAAAAGTGAAGCCATCAGACAAACAGCACGGCTGGATTTCAAAGCCCCAATCTGTCCAACTGTGAAGTCTGTGCTCCTCCCTCTCCCCGCAAGCCTCTGCTGCACTCAGGCCCAGTACAAAAAACAAAACACAGAACACCATTTGGCTTCTCCCTTTCTGCGCTGCGCCAGATGGGCCGAGCGCTGACCTTGTGTGGGAAGCTTTCAGGAAGGGCTTCCTGTGTGGTGGCAGAGCAGCTGCACTGACCCTTGGAGCAGGTCCCCCTGGAGAAGCCCCTCGGCTCTCTCATCTGGAGGGGGCTTGGCCCCAGGAGGGACTCTCTCACCACAGGGAAGCAGAAACAGATTTAAGGTCAGAAGGTGGATGCATGGTAACAAGGGTACGGAAGCTGATGACCGAGTCCCAGGTTACTGCCCACTTCATGGCACTGACCAGCCTGCCATCTGCCTAAAGAGACTGCGGTGACAGAAAGTGGGACCCAGGAGACAGGTGCCTGGCCCACCACTAGGCCCATTGAGATGTGCCCCTGGGAGCTGTGGGCCTGGCCCTCAAGTGCCAAGGATCAGAGACTACTCAGGGACCAGGCAGCAGGAAGCAGGGGAAGAAGAGACGAGGCCAGGAAACCTGGGTTCAAATTCCAGCTCCCCCACATGACTACCCAGTGGTCCTAAAGCAGCCACTCAACCTCTGAGCCTCAACCTCTTCATCTGTAAAATGGGGAGGGCAGGCGATTGCAAGAGCTGAAGGAAAGGGTCGGGGGTGTCCCTAGGGACGATGCCCCGAGGGGAAGCAGGCCAGAGGAGAGGCAGCACGGATAGCAGGAAAGCAGGGTTCCTCCTCCGTGCTCCGTCCTCCTCCACGCTGTCCTCCTCCGCGCCCCATTCTCTTCCGCGCTCCGTCCTCCTCCGCGCTCTGTCCTCCTCCACGCTCTGAGCCAAGAAGAAACGAGATGGGCCCCGACCACAGGGTGCAGCTGTCCCGCGAGGAACCTTCTGGGCTCACAGGACACCTAGACAGTGTATGCATGTTTCACTACAGGTTTGAGGTTTCACTTCCCTAAGGAATTTAATGTAGGAAGTAGGCATGTGGGGTTCTTCTCGCCCACCAGGGTGGGGAGAAAAGGTCACGCCCCCCAGCAGTGCCTCCAGCGGGCACGTCTCTCCTGTGAGCATCTGGGAGCAATTCATCCCAGAGGGAGGAGTGTCCCCAGCTGAAGTTAGGGGCGCCCCAGCTGCCCTGCTCATACAGATCACCCTCCCCACCCCACCTCCAGGCTGTTCCTGGTCCCTCTGATACAAGGAGCACTAGCGGGACTTCTTCCAGGAGCTGCCTCCACACCACACCCTCAGCCTCTCCCATTAGTGAAAGTGAAGGGACCCTGCTTCCAGCAGCCGACACAGGTGAGGTGCCACATCCCAGGGGTTCTGCTCTCAGGCCTGGGCTCCCTGCTCACTTCCCAACCCCCACTGCGCACACACACAAAGGGGACACCCTTCCCCTGCTCTGTGCTGAACAGGTCCAGGCCAGGAACAACCCCTTGCCCCTCCTGACCTGAGGTAGCCCTTCGGCCCAGAATTTGCAGTTAGAGCTCAAACCAGAGTGTCCAGGGCTCCCATGCACCAGCTACTGCCCCTCACCAGCCTCCACAGAAGAAAGGGAGCCATATTTCCTGGGAAATTCTGCTCCCAGACTATCTATTATCACATTTAATTCTCACAACCACCTTGGATACGTCCCAGTAAGGGCATTTTATAGATGGGTAAACTGAGACTAGAAGGGGATGGCTACCCATCTCAAGTCTACCCAGCAAGTAAGCGACAGACACAGGATCCAAACCAGCTTATGTGGCTCTGAAGCTCTCTCAGGCACTGAGTTCCCAGCTCCATTCTCATATTTTCCATTTCCATCGAGATCTTAACTTATGCTAATTCTCAGTGATCCAGAGCAGTTGTTTGGGAAAACTACCTGAAGTAAAAGATCAGCCTTTTTTTTCTTCCAATCCACTTGAACTGATACTTTTGTAAAATGCAACAAAAATAAATTATTAGAAATAAGTGGTTAACAGATAAATGTGTGTGCATGCTCAGTTATATCTGACTCTGCAACCCCATGAACTATAGCCCACCAGGCTCCCCCATCCCTGGGATTCTCCAGGCAAGAACACTGGAGTGGGTTGCCATTTCCTTCTCCAGTTCTTGAAAGTGAAAAGGGAAAGTGAAGTCGCTCAGTCATGTCCAAACCTTAGCGACCCCATGGACTGCAGCCTACCAGGCTCCTCCATCATGGGACTTTCCAGGCAAGAGTACTGGAGTGGGACGCCGTTGCCATTTCTTACTCCAGGGGATCATCCTGACCGAGGGATCGAACCTGCATTTCTTGTGTCTCCTGCATTGGCAGGCAAATTCTTTTCCACTGTGTCACCTAGGAAGCCCAGTTAATAGATATATACTACTGTATATAAGATAAACAACAAGACCTACTGTATAACACCAAGAACTATATTCAATATCTTGTAATAACGTGTAATGGCAAAGAATCCAAAAAAAAAATGTACATTTTTCCTGTTCTTCCAGTCACCAGTATAAACAATTGGTATCTCTTTTGATATGTAGTGCTTCTGCATCCATACAACATGTGTGATATCTGCATATACACACATCTACACGTTTAGAGTAACAGAAATGATGGAATATGGCAAAATATTCTTCAACCTCTCTGTGAGCCATTGTGAATACAACGCTGAGATGGGGAGATGATCGCACAACTCTGAAGTCACTAAAAGACATTTAATTTTACTTTTTCACGAAAAAAAGAGGGACCCGACTCACTTCAGGTCCTAAAACTGCAGATTGAGGCTGATGAGGCCTGACTCTGCCTTGCAGCTCCAGGTTCTGGTCTCACATAGTTTTTCCGTTGTAATAGCAAAGTGGTCCCCTCCTGTCCCCTCAGCAATCTCTGGAGAAGACTCAGCCCCTTTTCCTGTAGTTTCACCCCAAGTCTCAAAGGCTCTGGCTGGCCAGGCTTTGCCAGGTCCCATGCTCACCACGGAACTGAGAGCAAGCAGCCTCGCTCAAACCAGACCTAGAGGTGGTGCAAAGGGAGGGGCTGTGAGCAGGCAGAACAGCAACTGTGTCTTCCTCACCCCTCTCTTCCGGTCATAGGACCCTGCTTGCCCCTCAGGACATGCACTGCCCACATTTCATGTGGTCCGGGGACTGTGGTCCCCTCTTCCTGGGCAGGTGGCTGTCTCCCAGGATATAGCCTTGGCATCCAACAGAGAGGGAAGCAGGCCCAGCCTAGGAGACAGCTCACTGCTGACCAGCCTGCCGTTCCTCTTTCAGTTTTGGGGTTGTGCTGCTCACGCCTCCCTTACATGAGCCAGAGTCAGCATGTAAAATTATGGGCACACAGCAAGCCCTCAATTAAAAATAAATATTAACAGTACTGTCTCTTCCCAAAGTGTCTTTTGACATTGTTTCTTCTTTGGGTCTGATTTTTACAGTTTTAGATTTACAGAACAGTAGTACAGAGTTCCCATACGCCCTGCCCCCAGTTTCCCCTGTTATTAGCATCTTACATTAGTATGATATATTTGTCATAATTCATTAACCAACACTGATGCATTGTTATTAACTGAAGTCTACAATTCATTCAGATTTCCTTTGTTTTCTCCATTTTTCTGTTCCAGGGTCCCCTGTGGAAACCCACGTGGCATTTAGTTATCATCTCCTTACCCTACACTGGAAACTTGAATTCGGCCCTGGTGGAAATAGTTACACCGTGAAAACTGGCAAACCCTACCAGTCAGGGTTCTCCCCTTCCTAAGAGCCTGTAGCTGAACACTTAACAGCACACCACTCTCTGTGTATACGCTGTTTCATCTAATGAGGTGAAATTGTCAGGATTTGGAAACAANTCCTTACCCTACACTGGAAACTTGAATTCGGCCCTGGTGGAAATAGTTACACCGTGAAAACTGGCAAACCCTACCAGTCAGGGTTCTCCCCTTCCTAAGAGCCTGTAGCTGAACACTTAACAGCACACCACTCTCTGTGTATACGCTGTTTCATCTAATGAGGTGAAATTGTCAGGATTTGGAAACAAATAATACAAGGATGTAATAAATGAAGCTTCTTTTTAGTCTGACAAAACAAAATTCATTCTAAGCACCTGTCAATTGTGTACCTACTTTTTTGCTTTCTCTTAGTGGGCCTCTTAATAATCATGCTACAGTTTTGAGCATCTGTTAGATGCTAGGCATATGAATCTATAATCTCTTATCATTACTTTCAAGTTAGATGTTATTATTATCCCAGTTTATGGATGAGAGAACAGGCGCAGAGAGGTTACGAGACCGCCCAAGGTCAAATCTGCTCCTGCCACAGGGCCTCCCATCTCGCTTGGCGTGTACTTGCGCCTTTCTAACCTGAAACCACCTAAAAGTCATCGGATATGTTGCAGCTTTGAATTACCATGGGTCTTCATATCTACCACTTCTGCTTTTACTGAAATGTCATTTATCCTTTGGTTGGGGCTCTTTTCCTTTTCGTCGGCTCCAGCTTTGTGCTCTTGCATTTAACCGTGACAACAATAATGGCTCTTTCCGTAAAGTTATCAAGCCAAAGTCAGTGGTATTCTTTAACCTTCAATGAATAATGAATGTGTATGACAACCTACAGGCCCTGCACACACTTCAGCAGCAGGGTTGGAAGGTATTCACAAGCATCAGAGCAAAAACTAAGTAACAGGAGAAAGGCCTGCCCCCACCCTTGGAAGACACACTCCACAAACATCAGCCCATGGTTCTTACAGCCTCCTTGTCAACAGTATAGGTGGTAGTGAGGTCACTCTGAGCAGAGGCTGAGGCCAGGCGACGTCTGTGGCTCCCTGAGGGCGTCAGCAAATTAGCACCAGAGACATGAGGGGGATAAGAGAAATGGGCAAAGCCCAACAAAGAATGGGGATCACTTCATGCTGAACCCAGTGTTTCCTGAATGACTGAATGAAGGCTTCCCTAACTACTCCCTTCTCCCTTACCTTTGGTGCTCTGACTTTGTACTTCTCAACTTGCCTAAGCTGTAAACTCCTTAGGAGGAGAAACAAAGTGACTTGAGCTTCCTAAAAAGAAAATGGAGCTCCTCTGTCTTCACAATGGAGACTGTTGTCCCAGCTGCCTCCGAGGGGTGTTGCAACAAGTGGACCACGTGTGCACGGGAAAGAACTCCTGGCTTCCTCGTGGTACCTCTCACTTGCATGACACCCTCTGATAGGTGGTGGTCTAATCACTAAGTCGTGTCCGACTCTTGCGACCCCATGGACTGTAGTCCACCAGGCTCCTCTGTCCGTGGGATTTTCCAGGCAAGGATACTGGAGTGGGTTGCCATTTCCTTCTCCAGGGGATCTTCCACCTGGGTTGATCTTCCCGACCCAGGAATCAAACCCAGGTCTCCTGCATTGCAGGCAGATTCTTTACCAACTGAGCTATGAGGGAAGCCCTCTGATAGGAGGCACCTAAGATACCTGTTGGATGGACACAGGAATGCTCAGTGTTAGCAATCATAATTTTTGCTTCACTGTGTCCATAGTTTGTAATTCATCCACAGCGCCCAGGACTCTGACCACCTACAAATGGGCTCTGAAGATACATTTTGACACGGAGAGACTCGTTTGGCAACCCAGAGATGCCTCCACTAGGGGCTGAGAAAATACAGGCTTGCCTGGTTTGGTAATTACCATCTCCACCTGGAAAAAACCCTGGTGACTCAGCTGGGTGGAGATGCCACCTATGCCTCGGGGACACGAAGAAAGCTGGGACTTTGGCCAGCTTTGGGACAAGGAGGCAGCGCCCTAGGGATGTCAACGCGGGTTCCCCGTGCTTTGCAGGAAAGAACACAGCATGGGAGCCGCCAACTGCTTCTCCCGCCCAGCAGTCCCTCAGCCCCCCTCTGTCCATGGACTTCCATGAGCTCCAGGGCGGTTTGGGCCGGGGGAGGACAGGCTTGAGCTCTGAAATCCTGTGAATTCACAAAAGGGTGACATTTAGTCTGTGACAGGCATTAGCGGTCCCCCACAGTGAGCTCTCTGGGGGGAAGGACAGCCTTGTTCTCACACAAATCACAAAGCCGGCAGTGAGTGCACCATAAATAAGCCATTTTGCCTGCTTGAAAACAATGCTCTAAGAAAATTCCCACACCTCCAGTGGACTGACTTGCGGCAGCGGGCAGATTTCGAGGACAAACAAAATCACGAGGCACTTCATGTTACAAACCAGCTGAGGTCTTATGCAGATTAGACCAAAGCCCCAAATCGGCACAAGAGAAAGCCAGCCTTGACACGGGCATCTGGAACAAAGGATGCTGAATTAGGACCATGGCAGGCCAACGAGGCCGTGAATGAGGGATTGTGGGAAGGACTTTGATGTAAACCCAGGCAGAACCGTGTGTACTTATCTCCTAGGGGATCCACCCACTCTGATGCAAGTGGGTGGCCTGTATTTAAATATGGGGATTTGTTTGCATTTCTCAAGAGAACAGAGGCTTTGAGAGCTGGAGGGATATGTCATCCAGTGTCTCCTCTCTGGGCACTGATACACCAGGCCGAGGGCTCCCATTAACATAAGCTTGGTAGTTTGCCTTGAAGGGTCGGGAAGCAGAAGCTGTGACCTTGGAGGACCCCAGGCACCACTGAGACGCCTCCTTCTTTGTCATCCTTGAGGCCTGTCAAACCTGGAGCAACTTCTGCTTCCAGCTTTCCTTCCAACTGTTAAATTGAGCCACAAACATTCATGAACACCCGCTAGGTGTGAAACGCTAGGCCGAGTGCCGTGGAAGGACAAGGAAGTCCGCTGCCTGCAGTGCCCAAGGCCTGTGCGGACCACAGGGGCACCAGCTGGTGGGACAGGGGCAGGAGGGAGCTGCTCCTAGCGGCACAGTCCTCGGCCCAGCCCCTCCCCCTCCATTCTGTGGCCCCTTGTGGGTTCTCACTCAGCCTCCATGGTCACCCTGGTTGGGTGACCCTCACATCGACGACACCTTGGACCAGGCTCTTGGCCAGAATGCCTAGCTGAGGGGCCAAGGGGCATATCAAATTCGACGTACCCCAAAAGGAAGCCCTCCTCTCACACCAGGTGATCCTTGCTCCTGGAACAGCCTCTCTTCACAGTCTCTGTCTCGAATCCCCAACTCCTCCTTCCGCCCCTGTTCCCTCCACCCAACCCGTTACCAGTGTGTCTCTTTTACCCCCAAAATCTTTTCTCATCCATCCCTCTGTTTTCATCCTTAGGTGGTCACCCCCCTGGATCCCCAGGCCCAGTGTGGTTCCTGGCCTGGGTCTTTGCATCTTCCCCTGACATGAGGGCTAATCTGTGTCTGTCCAGTACTCTCCTTCAGCACGAAAATCATCCAGAGTCCCTCACTGTTGCCTGCGCCCAGATGACCAGAATCGGCTCCCTCTCAGGCCCCCTGCACAGCGAGCCCTCACCAAGCTTGGCCACCTGGCAAGTCTCCGTGTCTCCTGGCAGAGACACTTTGCCTCACTCTTCCTTTGCCTCACTCTTCCTTCTGCTTCCTTAGGACAGCGATAGTCCAGATCTCAAAGGCAGAAAGGCTTCTGAGACTCAGTCTGGTCAACTCAGTGGGGGACTCTGCCTCTCGGGAGCCCCGCAAGGCCCTACAAGGACCCCTCCTGTCAGTCTGTGCCCAGACCTGCCTAAGGCACAATGGCAGTAGGTAAACCTCATCACCTGCACCCACCTCATGCCTCACAGAGCATCAGTGCCCAGGCAGATTCTCCCAAGGAATCAGACAGTCCTTGCTGCCGGGAACCAGTTACTGAAGCCACTGCCTCCCCTAGAACCATAGCTAACCGGCCTGCACAACTGTCCAGGGAGCAAGAGTCAGCCTGGCAAAGGGGAAGAGTGCATCTTGTCTCTGCTGCTTCTTAACTGTGTGACCTTGAACAGTCACCTAAGGTTTCTGAGTCCCATGAAAAATTAGTGGCACTTCCTTTGAAAGCAGTTATGAGGAGGGAACAAGGAAAGTCATATGAGGTGCACAGAAGGTGTTTGATAAATGACAGCAATGAGAGGTCCTTGGCAAATGGGAAAATTCCCCAGTTGTCTGCCTCCTACCCCCCGCCCTTCATCCAGGCATTTGAAAGAAGGGCTAGGGGCAACTCTGGCCTCTCTACAGCCTTTCCCATTGAGTGGGGAGCGAGGAGACTGGCCACTGCCTTGAGCAGGCTTGGTTCCCACTCTCCTTCTCTTCCTGGCCCAGCCTGCCCTCTGGTCACAGGAGACGGAGCAATGGACTACGCAGAGTTACAGGACAGGTCCTGGGAAGCCTGGGGCGTGGCCAAGTGTAATTCGTCCCCGGGGTGTATAATGGTGGCCGTGAGTCAACCCTTCTACTTACGTTCAGTCTTACTCATAGTAAACCTGCTATTTGAATCTCCAATGTCTTTCTCACTTGGTCTTGAACTCAGGAGGGAAAGAGGAAAGTGTCACTGATTTAGCAACTACTTGGATAGCTTTAACGTGTGCCAGGCCCTATTCTAAACACTTTAGCAATCTTAACCCATTTTTGGCCTATGAGGTATTAATAGTTAGTACTATTACCCCCTTTTACAGATGAGGACACTGAGGACCAGAGAGGACAGCTGGCTGCAGGGCCCAGAGCTCAGAAGTGCCTGAGCCAGGGTTTGAACCCAACCAGTTGTGAAATGGAGTTATTTCCTGCCATATCAGTAAACAAGGATGTCACAGTCATCAGTGATTCCAGCCCTCCAAATGTGAATTCCTGAGCCCAAAAGGCAGTCCGGAAGGAGAACACCTGCGCTATCTGACAGCCAGCCCTAGGGCTGCAGCCACTTCCTACCGTTAACTCAGGATGTGAAAACACACNCCATATCAGTAAACAAGGATGTCACAGTCATCAGTGATTCCAGCCCTCCAAATGTGAATTCCTGAGCCCAAAAGGCAGTCCGGAAGGAGAACACCTGCGCTATCTGACAGCCAGCCCTAGGGCTGCAGCCACTTCCTACCGTTAACTCAGGATGTGAAAACACACAGGATACTGGCCCCAGGTAGCCGAAATGCATATGCTTGTGTGAATGTTAGCCACTCATTCATGTCCACTCATGTGATCACATGGACTGTGACCCACCAGGCTCTTTTGTCCATGAGTTCTCCAGGCAAGAATACTGGAGAGGGTTGCCATTTCCTCCTCCAGGGGATGTTCCCAACCCAGGGATTGAACCCAGGTCTCCTGCATTACAGGCGGATCCTTTACCGCCTGAGCCATCAGGGAAGACGCATATGAGACGACAGATTTCCCTGAGCCTAGACTCTTGCATCTTCCCATACATACAAAAGCACTAAATTCCTCAACTTGAGATATCTGGTTTTCTCTAATTCACAAAATATTTTTGATGTTCAGACACCCTGCCCTTTGTTGCAAACTTCTATGTAAACTGACTCCTCCCCCACCTCCTCTGAGCAGTTCTCTCAGGGTCATTTGAGATGCTGTCTCCCGGACTTGAAATCCTAAAAACTCCCACCAAATAAAACGTAACTCTCAACTTTTGTTAGCTGCTCGGTCATGTCTGACTCTTTGTGACCCCATGGACTGTATGTAGCCCACCAGGCTCCTCTATCCTTGGGATTCTCCAGATAAGAATACTGGAGTGGTTTGCCATTTCCTTCCCCAGGGGATCTTCCTGACCCAGGGATCAAACCCGCATCTCCCGCACTGCGGGCAGATTCTTTACAGTCTGAGCTGCAGAGGAAGCCCACAACTTCTAGGTTGTGACTATTTTTTAGTTGCCAGGCCCAGCTCCCGAGTCCACCCTTTTTGCCACTGCTTCTCTAACATTGATTCAATCCACCAAGCATTTTGCCCTGGAGAATACATTAGTCTTATATATATCCCTCTTTTAAGACAAAGCAGAGGCTGGGAGGAAAGAGATAAGGAACACGTGCTTCCTGGATCTCTGGGTCTGGCAGACTCTGCCATCAGTGAGAATCAGAGTAACTCTGAGCAGGAGACGGGTAGGCTCTGAGAGAGGGGTCACAGGAGCACGCGGGGGTCCCCGCCTCGTCTGCATGCCTGCAGACGAGGCGGGGACCCTCATCTTTCTGTCTGCACGGAGGCGGAAATGACCAACTGGACATCAAGATACAAATTTAATAAACACATGGAAGTACAGCAGAAGAGAAAAGGGAGGAAACCGCACTGCAAACCAAGGGTCGGCAGCAGTGTGAGCAGGGGCTCGGGACCCCGGGTCCTGGGAGGAAGCCCCTCAGAAATCCTGATGCCACGGAGACAGGTTCGCTATTCAGAAGCATGTGCTCCTTTTCCCTCAAACAGTTAATGCAAATCAAGCGGCCGGGTGCACAGGCACAGGGAGGACTAGCAGCAGCCTCTGCAGAGAGAAAAAGCTGCGCTGTGACTTCGCTGGCCTGGAGCAGGGTGGGCCTGGAGCACAGAGCTGGGCAGGTGTGACGGCTTTGCCCCTCGCGCTCTCGGCTGCATGACCGGGAATCTCCAGCGTCTCCATCTGGGGGGAAGGGCCCTCTAGAGCATGGTCCACACCGGCTGTCATTGTGGCCTCACTCTTCCTGCAGGTCTGGAGGGTGTGGTTCGAGAGGAGGAATGGAATCCAGTCAGACTGGGTGGGGATAGGAGAAGTGTTTCCAGCAGGACCTCAGACTCTCTGGTTGTTCCTCAGGAGCCAGAGAGGCCCGAGCAAACAGTGACCTCCTGGAGCGTGTGGACGAGCCCTCACAGGGCACTGCAGGGGCCTGGCCACTGGCCTGCCTGCCATCCTGATCAATGGGCATGGCCCCAGGAAGCAGGCGGCCCGGCCCAGGCCCACCCTGTCTGGGCAGAAGGCTGGCTGGAGGGCTGGCTTCCTGCGCGTGTGACCAGTGCAGTCCCAGAGGGCCGTGTGCACCAAAGAGGGATTCATGCCTGGAGTTCAAGGCTCTGCAGTCACCGGTGCTGAATTCTCAATAATTTTATCTTTAAACCTGTGTTTTGTAAGTGACATCCAGGGATAACAAAGCAGGCTCCAGGGGAGAGGCTCACACAGCCCATCCCCTGCCCACTCCCTCCGCTCCGGGCCGCACGCTTCCCCAGTCACCTCCCTGCCTCTTAGTGCCCAGGGCCCAGTCCAGCCACATCCTTCCTGCCCCCACCCCCGAGGGTGGGGCACAGTGGTGGCTGTCCCTGTTCTCAGCTGGCAGTACCACAGGATCCCCCTCTGCTCCAAGTACCAAAAGTGTCCCCGGGCTGAGAGTACCTCCTGTGAGGGTTGGGGTGATGGCCCCTAGGAAGGGGAGAGAGGTTTCCTTTCATTTTGCCCTGGGCCCTGCAAATTACTTAGCCGGCCCAGTGTGGTGGGGCGAGACAGAGGAGCCACCACCTTAAAGGCGACTCGTGCTGTCCCCCTCTGGAGGGAAGGCTCACCCTCTACCTCT
This sequence comes from Neotragus moschatus, assembly GCA_006410615.1. Lineage (NCBI taxonomy): Eukaryota > Metazoa > Chordata > Mammalia > Artiodactyla > Bovidae > Neotragus > Neotragus moschatus. The sequence goes on from SJYA01001975.1 coordinate 432,147, forward strand.
CCGCAGGGCAACAGGGTGGCTCATCCCATAAAATCCTCAGCCTCTGCTTGGAGCCACCACTGGGTCATGTCCACACGCAGAAGGACGCTTCCTAGGGCCTATGCAGACTATGTTACAGCTTCCAGGAGGAGCAGTGCCTGACCAGGCTGAGAAAGGTGCTCTCCAGGCTGGAGGAACACTTGCTTAGATTCCTAAGCTTGGCACCTTCCTGGTGTTCAGGGGATCTAATGCTGGGCTGGACCAGACTATGGCTACATGGCAAGGGAAGCTGCTGACGAGGCGGAGGAGGACAGGGCCAGACTGCGTGGCCTTACACAAGAGCCACAGAAGTTTGAATTTTATCTTTTTGGCCAGTTCTCAAACTTCATCAGCCGCCCAGGAGCAGAGGCCAAAGTGGCTTTATTGAAACAAGACATTTCCTTGAAGTTTCATAATGTTTCCTGACAAATATGTGAGTCATATTGCATAAGAGCCCCGAGCTTTGTTTTATTATAAAAATATCTGGAGGGACAGAGTGATGCAGGTGCTCCAAGGGAGAAAAACCTTCCTCTCCTCTAGGAAACACTTCTTCTCATGGGAGAAGCCCAGGGAGGGGTACGAGGGAGAGTGATGGATGGATGATCGACACAGTCAGGAACTGGTAGATCCATGCAGTCATAAACAGGTGTTTCCAAATATGGCCATGGATGGGCAAAGATGCATAAGACATAGTCTCTCCATAAGATGCTGACATTCTAGTAAAGGCACAATCCCACGTGTGCTAATTATATTCATTTCTTACAGCTGCCATAACAAAGGACCACACATTTAGTGGCTTAGAGCATCACAAATTTATTCTCTTACAGGTCTGGAGGTCAGATGTCTGATATGAGTCCCAGAGGGCTAAAATCAAGATGCTGGTTCCTTCTAAAGATGCTGGTTCATTCCAAACGCTGCAGAAGAGACTCTGATTCCTTGGCTTTCCGGCTACCAGAGGCTGCCTGCCATCCTTGACTCATGGACTCTTCTTCCATCCTCCAAATGCATTGCCCCAGACTCTGCTTCTGATCACATCTCCTTTGCTGACTGACCCTCTCACTTCCCTCTTATAAAGACCCTTGTGATGACGCTAGGCCACCTGGATAATACAGGGTGCTCTTCCCTTCTCATGGTCTGTAGCTTACTCTCATCAGCAGAGGCACTTCGTTCATGTAAGGCCACATCTCCACATGCCCAGGGATTGGGACATGGACCTCTTTGGAGGATTATCGCTGTCTACTGCACTCAGTATGACAAACAAGTCAAAGTATCAATGTGGGACAAAGAGATTTAGTGGTCCAAAAAGGGAACCATGACATTTGACTGTGGTGATCTGGGAGGACTCTGTGGAGGAGGTGGTCTCCGAGCTGAGATGACAGAGTGGTGAGCATTCTGGGCAGGAGGCAGCCCACAAGCCGGGGTGGGTGCGGAGGTGGGGAGGCCGAGACTGCCATGGGAGAGTGAGGCGCTGTGTATCCAGGGAGTAGAGAGGATTCACAGGCATGCCCATCACTGCTGCTGCTGCTGCTAAGTCGCTTCAGTCGTGTCTGACTCTTTGTGACCCCATAGACGGAAGCCCACCAGGCTCCCCCGTCCCCGGGATTCTTCAGGCAAGAACATTGGAGTGGGTTGCCATTTTCTTCTCCCATGCCCATCACGGTGCCTGACAAAGCCCCAGCTGGTGAGAGCAGGACAGGGTGGGCAGCTCAGGTTCAGGGACAAACCCATGGGCTGGCCGTGCCACCAGCCTGCTGTACCTAGAGCCTTCCAAGCAGGCCAGCTGGTCTGTCCCAGGAGCTTAGGCTGGAGTTATGGAAACAGCGCTGGCGCTGGTGGTGGGAGCAGAGTTCAGATGCTCCATAGCGAGCAACCCTGAGGCAGGAGGGGCAGATAGACCAAGAGGAAGGAGCAGGTGTAGGAAACTTCGGGTGAGAAGGCCGCTTTCGGCAGCAGGAGCCCTGGGAGGAGATGGGGGCCCCTGAGTGCCCCTCTTGGCTCTGGAGAAGCCAGTTCCAAAGGTTCTGTGCTCTCCTCAGCCTCCTGGTGCTCCTGTGTCCCATCCTGGTCCAGCCCCTTGGCAGCCAGAGTAGGGCACTGATCCTGGCGACCTGAGACACCCAGTGAGCAGACTAGGCAAGGAGGGGGAGAGCAGGGAACCCACGGGCAGGCTCGTCCTGACGGCCTCCCCGCTCCCCCGACACAGACAAGGCCGTCCCTGCTGCCCGCAGTGACCACCAAGGCCCTCCTCGCTCACGCCCTTGGCTTGACACTCTGCTCCATCCCTGGGTGTGTGTGTGGTGCCTCTGGAGCTGAGCCACACTGGAGCCCTGCTTCCTCCGTGGGTGCTTTAAAGCCGCCTTACTGAGTAGTTACACTGTCCTCATTTTACAGGCTAGGAAATCAGGTAGGTGACTCTCCCAGGGCCACATGGCCATAGAGAAATCTCTTTCCAAGGGACCTGCCCAGAAACCTACTGTGATTTCAGAATGTGCTAGTTCACTAACTCTGTTCACCCAATGTTATTAGTGTCTACAACGAGCTAGTCATGGAGATATCTACACACATGCTACACAGTTGCTACTGGAGCTTATGCAGATGGTTTCAGAAACTACAAAGTGCTATAACTAATGGCAAAGGACTCTGGTGGGGACCGACTGGCAGTCAGGAAAGCCTTCTCTCAAATAAGTCTTTTGAGCAAAGTCCGGAATATTGAGAACAAGCCAGCTGGGTACAACTCGGAGACAAGAGCATCACCCGCAGCTCACTAAATGTTTATTCATCTATTTATTATGGGCACAGGTTAAATCAGTGGTATTTAATTCCCGGGCTGCACTTAGAGTGACTTTGGGACTGTAGTCAGAAGTGGCTGTTGAGGGAGGGGCAGTAAAGAACCACAGAAGCCAGAGAAGGGGCCTCAGCCTGGCTCCCCAGCCCCACTGGCCTGTGCAGTGGAAGCTCCCACCATGCCTTGCAACCCCCCTGCCTAGTGCGCCCTCTGCCTCCATGCCTGGTTCAGAGGCATCGCCCCTCCTTCCGCAGCTCTGTTAACACAGGTGCAGGGCCCAGATCGACTCCCTCCCACACGCCACGCCTCCTTCTTTCTCTCTGCACACAGACTTCCCACCACCTGATTCAAGGCTCAGGATGAGTGTTCCAGAAGCTGGCGGGATGCAGAGTTGTCTCCCGCACACACAGACTCCATGGCAACTGCAACTCCGTGACAACAGCAGAGGAAGCCAGGCTGGAATTTGCTAGCCCAGAGAGCGGACCATCTGGGAGGCCAAACCCTCCACATGCTACCCCATCTCGGTGCTCACATCCAGGGAACTTCTGCACAAAGCAGAGGTGACATTTCAGTGGCGTAAGTATAAACAGTGGGCGCCTGTGAAATCCCTTGAAAGTGCATTTACTGTCCCAGTGTGACAGAAGAGGAAGCAACAGGGACGAGATTTGCACTGACAGGCAAGGTAGGTTTTAGTGATGGGATTTTGTGTCATCCACTAGGGGAGGGATTCGGCATACAAAAATATCGGTCCAGTTAGTTTATCTCCAAGATTCCATTTTCAAGCCCATCAATCCCCTACTTTCAGCTACTTTTCACGGAGGAGAAAAAAAATCTGTGTATATTTGAATCAAAGGCCCCAATATATTCAAACTTCTGGGTCTCCATAGGCCTGCCCTTCATTCTAACAATAATAATCATTTTCCTACAGAACATATAGCATGTTCTGGGAACTCCAAGAGGCCCTTCACACGTATTATCTCACTCTTTGCAACGGACTTATGAGGAGGAACCACAATTATTTTCTTTTTAAAGATGAGAAAGGGTGCTAAGAGGTGTTAAATCCCCAGGCTCATCCAGCTGGAAGGAAAGGGAAGAAGGAAAGGGAAGAAGGAGCTGAGGTGAGCCCACCTTGCTCTAGAGTGTGAGCCCTTGACCGTCACTAAGGGGTCAAAGCAACCTGACTGATGTGCTGGTACAAACGCACCTCTGAAGTTCTCGTGTGTGTTGGGAGGACTTCCTGAACCCCATGCCGCTGCGGGTGGAGGGTCCAGCTGTCTGGGAATGCTGAAGTCCAGCCTGGCAGACCTCGAGGCTGTAACACACACTGTAAGGGGATGGAGAGAGAATGCTAGGGTGGGGGTCAGTCGGGCGGTTGCTCTGCCTCAGGTGGCCTAGCCCTTCACACGTGGCTCTCCTGGAGCCCACAGGCCAGCCCAGGCCCTACTTGGTGGTCTTCCCCTTCCCCCTTCTCCAAGCCTGAGTCTCGCTGCCAGAGCGAGACGAGACAGAGGTTGGGGGAAGGTGCAGCCTCCCAGGGCCCAGTCGGCTCCTTGTGCAAAAACGGATGAGAGAACATGGGAAAAGCAAACCCCGCTTCTGTGTGCCTGACCTGTGACCCCATCTGCTAGGAAACGTGGCCCGCAAGCAGACGTAACCCAAACGTGAGAAGCACCCACGGGCCCCTTCCACAGCACCTGGAGACTGATCGGATAGCAAGGTCTGGAGCAGGGGTTTGAGAATGACCCTGAAGTTGGAGCCCAAGGGCCTGCACATGTCCACATCCCTCCCCTTGGCTGCCCCACCTGACCCAGAGACAGACCAGGGGCAAGGGTGGGGAAAGGTCTTGAGAGTGGAACTGGAAGAGGGTCTGGTGAAGACTACCTCTGGGCACCAAGAGTGGGTGGGGCAGCCAGCCAGAGCCTCCTGGTACCCAGGACCCAGTAGTGGGGAGCCCACGGGCCAAGTCCAAGCTCAGGGATTGAAAGGTTCTCGCTCAGCACTCAGAACTTGCTGGAAGCAGGACAGAGGGAGACACCCAGGGAGGATTGTTTTTTCTTTGTGTGTGTTCAGTTGCTTCAGTCGTGTCCAACTCTTTGCAACCCTATGAAACTGTAGCCTACCTAACCTGCTCTGAAAACCCTAGCCTTGGAGGTGACACTGGGACCAGTCATAGTGAGCCCCGGGGGCAAGGCAGCAAGTTCCCCTCTGTTGGGAGAAGTGTAGTTGTGGATTTAGGTGCAAAGAGACACTCCCTGCAGGGCTGAGAGGCCCGGGTCATCTCCCCACTTCCTCCTGGCTCTGACCGCAACCGACCGCAGACAGCACTTTCACCAAGATTGCTTCCCCTCGAGGTGGGCAGGTCTGCAGAGGCGAGGAAGCTGGGGCAGTCCAGCTCACGGCTCGCTTGGCTGCAGCTGCACCAGCCTGGGCCAGCTTCTGTCCTGTTCAGGGTGCAAGGAAGGGAGCTGAAAGCAGGGTCAGGGACACCTGCATTCTGTCACTTATTCGCAGCCTGGTGACACAGCAATGGGCCTGGGAGTCTGGGAGTATCCATCCTCAAAGCTGCTGTAACAAACCCTGAGAACTGTGTCCTGCTGCTGACCTGGAGGCCAGAATCTGAGACTCGGACTCGGGACTCAGGCTCCAGGGTGGGCTCCTGCCCTGCGTCACCCCAGCCTCTTTCCCGTCTTCACAGGTCTTCCTCCCTGTGGGTCTGCATCCTGCCTCTTTCCACAGGGACACCCGTCGCTGGACCCTAAATCCAGGACCGTCTTAAGATCCTTAACAGACACAGGCTTTTTCCATGTTCAGACTGGGGGGTGGTTAGGACTTGATCATATCTGTGGGGAGACACACTTCAGCCCACTGCACGTGGGGGCAATGATCTGACGCCTGGAGAATCCCACGGACAGAGGAGCCTGACAGGCTACAGACAAGACTTAGTGACTAAACCACCACCACCACCACTGTGGATGGGGAGGGGGCAGGGCGGGAGAGGTGAGGCCGAGAAGCAAGAGGGCTGCTCCACACCTGCAGGAGGAAGGGGTTCAGTGTCCCCCTCCCCCAGCAGAAGCCCCCTGCCCCCAGGATCCGCCAAGCACGGATCTGCCTGCCCTGCCTCTCCCCTGCCTGTCTCTCTGCACAGCAGGCGCGCTCCTGGGGTGTGGGGGGTGAGGGTGCCTCTCCAGGCAGCTCTGTGCAGGGCGTGGGGGGTGCAGCCATGCAGGGGCTCCAGCCTCACCTTTCCCTGCCCCATAGTGCCCCCCTTCCTCTGTAAATTCCCGGCTGTCTCCCTCCTCCCTTCCTTCCCCCTGCCCTCTCTCAGCTCCCCTTCCTGGCCTCTCCTCTTTTTCTTGCTCCAGGCAGAAGGTGAAGGCTGTCCACCGGGCGCCCTCTTGGGAGGACCCCAGTGGTAGTGAAGGGCAGAGGGAAGGTCACCCTGTCCTGAGCTTCCGGCCACAGCCACCCATGGTCACTAGGATGCGGTGGGCCGGGCCGGCCTCCCCTCGGTCAGCACCCCTCAACCTCACCGAGGCACCTCCTCCCTCCATTGGTGCATGTCTCCTGAGCCCCTAGCATGCCCAGCAGTTCCCTGCCAGCTCAGTGACCCCCTCCTCCTGCCCCAGTCCCCACTCCAGACCTCAGCCCCCTGAAGGCTCCAGCTCCTTTCTTGTACCTGTTAGCCTCTCCCCTCCGAGGGGTCTGTGGAGGCCGGCGACTCCACTCTTGAGGTGTGAACCCACCCTGCTTCTGCCCCTCCAGGCAGCAGGACTCCTGGCTCCTTCCTGGGGGGTTACCTGGAACTCAGGGACCCACCTGGTTCTGAGTCAGAACTTCTGCTTTCCAACAACAGAGTTGGTCCCTCTCTGTCTCCTGACTCAGGCTCTCAATTGATTCAGAATGCTGAGGGGAGGCAGGGGAGCAATCACCTCCGCCAGCCACCCCACCTTGGGATTCATGGCTGTTTCTTTTTCTGTCTCTGTTTATTTTTATCTGTTTTCGTGGTGGAGAAGGAAGAGGTGCAAGAGGGCAGGCCTGGGTCTGGGTGATTTGGGGTGGCAGCGCCTAGATGCACAGTGATCTCAGGGTGACGCCTGTCCCTTTCAAGGGGAGGGAGGGTGCAGCCGGGGCCATGGGGCCACACAACCCTCAACAGGGGGCTGCACACGTCCCCCGACCCTCCTGTGCTGACTCTGACCTCCAGGCTCAAGAGTCAGCGCTTCACAGGACGAGGGTGCCCTGGGGAGGGGCCACCCAGTGCGGCCTGTGGTGCTCAGGGCCAGGGGTAGTGGGCATCCAGGATTCCCCACCCTCCTGCCTGTCCTTCTGGCCCCTCTCCAGCTCGCTCCAGTGGAAGTCATGTTCCCCTCCCTCGGGTATCACTTCCTTTGGAGGAAGCCTGCTTTATCCGTGGAGGTGCAAATCCGGCTGGCTGCAGGGAGGCCTCTTGAGGGCTATTGTTTGGCTCTTCCGTCTTGGCATGGGGCCTGGGTTGCAGAGCTGCCCAGGGTCTGGACTCTCCCAGAGGCTCCCGGTGGGGGGAGTGCACTACGCAACCAGCCAGTCGGTTAGTCAGTCAACACACAAGGGCTGGGGACCCTGAGATAACTGTGACTCAGTTCCTGCCCCCCCCTGGAGATAAAGCTGTGATGGAAGACCCCGGGGCTAGATCACTTGGAACCATCCAGAACTACTCAGGGGCCTCTTCCCACATCCACGCCCACAGACCCTCCACACCCATAGAGCCCACCCTGGCTGTTGTTGCTTTAATTGTGGTGAAATACAATTGACGTAGAGTTTGCCATGTTAACCATGTTAAGTGCACAGCTCCGCAGCACTGAGGGCACTCACCTTGTGCAGCGGTCACCAGCCTCCACCTCCAGAACTCTTCCGTCTTCCCACACTGAAGCTCAGTCTCCATTAAACACTGGATCCCCATCCCCCCCCCAACACCCAGCACCCCCATCCTCTTTCTTGACTCCATGAATGTGTCTGCTCTAGGGACCTCACGTAAGTTGGATGACAAGTATCAGTCCTTGGGCGACTGACTCATCTCATTGAGCACAGTGACCTCAAGCTTCATCCAGCGCCAGCATTCCCCTGCCTTTAAAGGCTGAGTAATATTCTTTGTGTGGCCCACTTCTGTGAGCCATGGACATTCGTGTTGTTTCACCTTTGAGTGTTTGTGGATAAAGCTGCTGTGAGCACAGGGGTGCCTGTAGCTTTGAGACTCGGCTTTCACCTCTTTTGAGTATATACCCAGAAGTGGGATTGCTGGATTGGATGGGGAGACAAGGACAGAGGCAAAGATGGAGAAAGATAAACAGATAGACGATGGCCTTTCTGTTGGTGTGGGAGGTGCTGGTGAGAGAATAATTTGAATATTAAAATAGCTCTGTTTGTATCTTAAGCTGGTAGATTTGGTGGAACCTATCTAAGTAAGTAAATACCTCTTGAGCTTCCCTGGTGGCTCAGATGTAATGCAGGAGAACTGGGTTCAGTCCCTGGATCGGGAAGAATTCCCTGGAGAAGGGAATGGCAATTCACTCCAATATTCTTGCCTGGAAAATTCCAGGGACAGAGGAGCTTGGCAGGCCACAGTTTTGGCGGGTCACGAAGAGCTGGACATGACTGAGCAACTAACACTTTGCCTCTTAACTTTAAATACCTCACAGGCTGGTGCAGGAATTAAGTCAAATGTCGACAGCAACACCACAGGGCCTGGCCGGAGAGGGCACCCCACACATTTTTTTTTCTTTAATGTTTATTTATTTGGCTGTGTTGGGTCTTAGGATCGAACCTGAGCCCCCTGCATGGGGAGCACGGAGTCCCAGCCACTGGATCACCAGGGAGGTCCCCACATCTGTTTCTTTTCCATTTCTTCCTCAGGCTTCCACCACCTTGAGCATCCAGTCTGTGGCCCCAGGGCCGAGCCAGGGCTGACACACAGTAGGTGCTCAGGCAGTGTCTGTCAAATGAACAGCCAGCCTGGGTACTGACCAGCTCTGCTAACGAGGGAGAGTGGCGGGGCCCTGGCTGGTCACCTGGACCAGGCCTGGCTTTCCAGCTCTTGCAGGTGCGGGTGCAGAGAGAGAGAGACAGACAGACGGAGAGAGACAGAGATGGAGAGAGAGGGAAGGAGACGGAGGGAGAAGGAATGAGAAAGACAGAGGAAGGGAGGGAGCGAGAGACGGACAGAGGGTAACCCTGTCACTCCAGACTGCAGGCGGCAGACCAGCGCGTGTCCTTCCAAGCCCCCCTTAGGCAGCCTCGGTGGAAGGTTCCTTGTTTCCCACTCCCTCACCTGTCGAGCTCTGTAAAGGCCTCCTTTAAGTCTTGGGGTGGAAGCAAGCGCCAAACGCTGACATACGAGGTGATGATAACCACGTGTGGTTCAAAGAAACAACCTAGCGGAGCCTGGCTAGCCCTCAAGCCAGCACCAAGCACTGGGTGTGGACCAGCTTGTGCTTAAGGTTGGTTTGGGCAGCTTCCAAGGGCAGTTCAAGTTGCTTTGGCTTAAGAGACCTGCTCATGCCTCTGTGTGTGTGCATGCATGTATGTGTGTGTGTACTGTGTGTATATACATGCGACATGTGTGTTGTGTGTGTGTGTGTGCTGTGTGCATATATATGACGTGTGTGTTGTGTGAATGTGTGTGTATATATGTGATGTGTGTGTGTTGCTGTCAACAAGGCTCTGACCTCACAGCCCTTACTTGGACATTGACAATTACCATGTGCACAGCAGTTTTTCTGTCTCCGAATCTTTCCATACTGATGACCTCATCTGAGCCTCAGAACCCCTAGGAGATGTTTTGTAGATGGAGAAACAACTGCTTACAAAGATACTCAAGGTCACAGCCCTGGGACAGGGAGGCTGGGACTAGAATGCGGGCTCTAGGAGTCCAAGTCCTTGGGTTATTCCATGACCCAAGATTAAGATGTAAAATCTTACATTTTCACTCACCTGATAACATACCCTCAAGAGATATAAAGAAAAACCTAGCACCCTAAGGTTAAGGATTAGGATATAGGATCAGAGGAGCCAGCTCTAATTGCTGCCAGGAGGTTAACAGAGGCTTCACTGAGGAGGAGGGGTTTCAGCTGGGTCCTCAAGGCTGAGCAGGAGTTTTCTAGATGCATTTACTGCTACTGCTAAGTCACTTCAGTTGTGTCCGACTCTGTGCGACCCCATAGATGGCAGCCCACCTGGCTCCGTCGTCCCTGGGATTCTCCAGGGAAGAACACTGGAGTGGTTTGCCATTTCCTTCTCCAATGCATGAAAGTGAAACGTGAAAGTCAAGTCGCTCAGTTGTGTCCAACTCTTAGCGACCCCGTGGACTGCAGCCTACCAGGCTACTCCATCCATGGGAATTTCCCAGGCAAGAGTGCTGACAGCAGGAGTAATGAGAACTATTTCCTGAATCCTTTACTTACACCACGTCACTCAACTCCTACAACAATCCTGTGATGTGGGCTTGTTAAATTCCCAGCATTTAAATGAGGATGCTGAGGTAGTTTGACGAAGATGATGAAGCCGGTGAGTGATGAGTCCAGGGTTTGGACGGAGAGCTGTCTGCTTCCAGAGCTGGGTGCTTTACCTGGAGGCTACTCTGTCTCATGTGTAATAGGAGTCATGTTTGCTTGTTTTAATCACTTGTTTGACTTGTGTCTGAGAGTCCCTTGGACTGCAAGGAGAGCCAACCAGTCCATCCTAAAGGAGATCAGTCCTGGGTGTTCATTGGAAGGACTGATGCTAAAGCTGAAGCTCCAGTACTTTGGCCACCTCATACGAAGAGTTGACTCATTGGAAAAGACTCTGATGCTGGGAGGGATTAGGGTAGGAAAAGAAGGAGACGACAGAGGATGAGATGGCTGGATGGCATCACCAACTCAGTGGACATGAGTCTGAGTGAACTCTGGGAGTTGGTGATGGACAGGGAGGCCTGGCGTGCTGCGATTCATGGGGTCGCAAAGAGCTGGACACGACTGAGCGACTGAACTGAACTGAACTGAACTTGACTTGCGTCTGAAGTATTTATTTGAGGAAGACAAGAAATTGAGCAGCCTCAATTGGGCTATCAGTTGTAAAGAAATTCTCAAAAAAGTCGAACTCTTAAGAGATGACTTCTTACCTGAGAGACAAAACACATACGTTCCAGAATACTGATATGCCTACTGCCAACTAGTGGCGGCATATATAATTGCAAGGAAAGTGTATGAGAACGTTTTACCGAGTGTAGTAACCAAAAACCTAAATAAAGAGACAGTAAACGTTGGAACCTGGCATCAAGTTGGTCAGTAAATATGAAGAGATCTTTGCCAAGTGGTCTGCCACTGGTCTTGTTTCACAGTCCCTATGATTTCTTTCTTCCTTATTTTAAAAGTAAGTTGTTTTCTTTTAGAAATTAAAGGGGGTGGGGAGAAATCATCCATCATCTCATCATCTCAGTACTCAGTTTCCACTATTAATTCTGGCTGACAAGCTTGATAAGTTTCCTTCCCATCTCTCTTTTTAAGGAAAAATAAAGTCACATTAAAAAATAAATGACACCTGTTCATTATAAAGAATTCAAAACACGCTGTAAATCCCCAAAACAAACAAAAAACCAACCCAAATCCAACCAGCTGAAAGCAACCACTAGAAGGGACCTCCTTAGGGGTCCAGTGCTTAAGACTCCTTATTTCCACTGCAGGGGGACGGCTTTGACCCCTTGTCAGAGAGCTAGTACCCTGAATGCTGCGTGGCATGGCCAAAAAAAAAAAAAAAATTAACATTAGATGAACATCATTTTGAACAACTCCACAAGTATACAAAAACCAGAAGGGTGAGTAAGGGACAGATGGGTGGAAATGATTTTATAAAACCAGAAGACTCATATCTTGGATTCTATTTTTAATCTAATTTTACTTGAACATAAGAAAAAGAAAAGGGAGTTCATAGAATTGCTGAATTCACATAAATATTCCCTCTATAGAAGAGATGTTTTCCTTTAAACATCCCTCTGAATTTAAGAAAGGAAACTGTGGAGTTATTAAAAGGCTGAAGTCCTTTATGACATCTTTCAAGGTCATATTTCTATTTCTGTTTGTATAGACTCTCTGCTTGCCGTGAAAGATGGGCTAACTGGGCCAAACGCATGGGCGTGAGCACACAGTTCTGAAGATCCTGAAGTCCTTGTGTGCCAGTTGGGAGATGTGGGCGGTGGACTCTCTCCCCAGCACTCTCCCTCTGTCCTGGCCACCCTGATCCCACCCCAAGGACCAGTCCCAGCCCCCGTCTCCCCAGGATCCAGAGCTACAGAGCAAATGGGACCCTGGATCCTTCTCCCAGAGCCCCCTGCAACACCCCCACCCCAACCCAAATAGCTTGGTTTTCATCTGTTTCAAGGGATTGAAAGCACTTGGAAAACCAGTCCTCTGGGCTAGCACACAGGCCTTGCAGCTTTGCGTGATCCCTGAGTTTCGGAAAGCAGAGACCTTTCTGCCTAAGCCCACGTAGCCCATTAAGAAGTGGAAGAGCATGTCTGTAATCACGGTGTAATTACCTTGCCTCCTAATTGGTAGCAGACGCAGGCCTGCAGGTATGGAAACTCCCTAGTGAGCTAGCTCCAAACAAATGAGGCAGAAGGTGCAGGCGGCCAGGAGTGTGTGGAGGCTGAAGGAAGGGGGCGAGCTCTGCTGGGGCTCCGCTCCGGCCGGCCCAGAGCCCAGGTCCTCATGCTCAAGATCTCTGATCCTGTGAGAGGTGTCCACTCGAAGCTGTCTCCTCTGTGAAGTCCTCCCGGACTGCTCCCACAGGCACACCCCTGCACCACATTCGTCAGAACCAGTGCCTTATTTTGTGGTGTGTGGTCCTTGTGCTTGTCTCCCCATTAGACCAGCGACTTTTGGTGGCAGGGGCCTAGCACAGAGTCGTGAGAGAATGAATGATGGAAGGAATGAGTGCACGGCCACCTTTGGGTCTGGGGCCTAGCTTGCGGAATGCACTTCCACAGGAGGTGGAGGGCCGGGGGAAGGCAGCCTCTCTGGGGCTTTGCCATGACTGTCTCAAGGTGCAGAAGCACCTCAGGTCATCGGATGTTCATTTTCTTTTCATCCCCGGTGGCTCAGACAGTAAAGAATCTGCCTGCAATGCAGGAGNGCGTGCTGCGATTCATGGGGTCGCAAAGAGCTGGACACGACTGAGCGACTGAACTGAACTGAACTGAACTTGACTTGCGTCTGAAGTATTTATTTGAGGAAGACAAGAAATTGAGCAGCCTCAATTGGGCTATCAGTTGTAAAGAAATTCTCAAAAAAGTCGAACTCTTAAGAGATGACTTCTTACCTGAGAGACAAAACACATACGTTCCAGAATACTGATATGCCTACTGCCAACTAGTGGCGGCATATATAATTGCAAGGAAAGTGTATGAGAACGTTTTACCGAGTGTAGTAACCAAAAACCTAAATAAAGAGACAGTAAACGTTGGAACCTGGCATCAAGTTGGTCAGTAAATATGAAGAGATCTTTGCCAAGTGGTCTGCCACTGGTCTTGTTTCACAGTCCCTATGATTTCTTTCTTCCTTATTTTAAAAGTAAGTTGTTTTCTTTTAGAAATTAAAGGGGGTGGGGAGAAATCATCCATCATCTCATCATCTCAGTACTCAGTTTCCACTATTAATTCTGGCTGACAAGCTTGATAAGTTTCCTTCCCATCTCTCTTTTTAAGGAAAAATAAAGTCACATTAAAAAATAAATGACACCTGTTCATTATAAAGAATTCAAAACACGCTGTAAATCCCCAAAACAAACAAAAAACCAACCCAAATCCAACCAGCTGAAAGCAACCACTAGAAGGGACCTCCTTAGGGGTCCAGTGCTTAAGACTCCTTATTTCCACTGCAGGGGGACGGCTTTGACCCCTTGTCAGAGAGCTAGTACCCTGAATGCTGCGTGGCATGGCCAAAAAAAAAAAAAAAATTAACATTAGATGAACATCATTTTGAACAACTCCACAAGTATACAAAAACCAGAAGGGTGAGTAAGGGACAGATGGGTGGAAATGATTTTATAAAACCAGAAGACTCATATCTTGGATTCTATTTTTAATCTAATTTTACTTGAACATAAGAAAAAGAAAAGGGAGTTCATAGAATTGCTGAATTCACATAAATATTCCCTCTATAGAAGAGATGTTTTCCTTTAAACATCCCTCTGAATTTAAGAAAGGAAACTGTGGAGTTATTAAAAGGCTGAAGTCCTTTATGACATCTTTCAAGGTCATATTTCTATTTCTGTTTGTATAGACTCTCTGCTTGCCGTGAAAGATGGGCTAACTGGGCCAAACGCATGGGCGTGAGCACACAGTTCTGAAGATCCTGAAGTCCTTGTGTGCCAGTTGGGAGATGTGGGCGGTGGACTCTCTCCCCAGCACTCTCCCTCTGTCCTGGCCACCCTGATCCCACCCCAAGGACCAGTCCCAGCCCCCGTCTCCCCAGGATCCAGAGCTACAGAGCAAATGGGACCCTGGATCCTTCTCCCAGAGCCCCCTGCAACACCCCCACCCCAACCCAAATAGCTTGGTTTTCATCTGTTTCAAGGGATTGAAAGCACTTGGAAAACCAGTCCTCTGGGCTAGCACACAGGCCTTGCAGCTTTGCGTGATCCCTGAGTTTCGGAAAGCAGAGACCTTTCTGCCTAAGCCCACGTAGCCCATTAAGAAGTGGAAGAGCATGTCTGTAATCACGGTGTAATTACCTTGCCTCCTAATTGGTAGCAGACGCAGGCCTGCAGGTATGGAAACTCCCTAGTGAGCTAGCTCCAAACAAATGAGGCAGAAGGTGCAGGCGGCCAGGAGTGTGTGGAGGCTGAAGGAAGGGGGCGAGCTCTGCTGGGGCTCCGCTCCGGCCGGCCCAGAGCCCAGGTCCTCATGCTCAAGATCTCTGATCCTGTGAGAGGTGTCCACTCGAAGCTGTCTCCTCTGTGAAGTCCTCCCGGACTGCTCCCACAGGCACACCCCTGCACCACATTCGTCAGAACCAGTGCCTTATTTTGTGGTGTGTGGTCCTTGTGCTTGTCTCCCCATTAGACCAGCGACTTTTGGTGGCAGGGGCCTAGCACAGAGTCGTGAGAGAATGAATGATGGAAGGAATGAGTGCACGGCCACCTTTGGGTCTGGGGCCTAGCTTGCGGAATGCACTTCCACAGGAGGTGGAGGGCCGGGGGAAGGCAGCCTCTCTGGGGCTTTGCCATGACTGTCTCAAGGTGCAGAAGCACCTCAGGTCATCGGATGTTCATTTTCTTTTCATCCCCGGTGGCTCAGACAGTAAAGAATCTGCCTGCAATGCAGGAGACCCGGGTTCAGTCCTTGGGTGGGGAAGATCCATTGGAGAAGGGAATAGCAACCCACTTCAATATTCTTGCCTGGAGAATACCATGGAAAGAGGAGCCTGGCAGGCTACAATCCGTGAGGTCGCAAACAGTTGGACACAACTGAGCGGCTAACACTTTCACTTTTTATTTTCAGTAATAATAGTGACACCCATTCTTGGTAAAATTCAGAAAGTCACAGAACTGTGCAAAGTGAGTGCTGCGCACCGTCCTTTCCTCCCAACCCTGGTTCCGGTTCTGTCTTCAGAGGTGACCTCTGCCGGACCTACTTGTGTTCGGTGGAAAGTCTGGGGAGACCGATGGGTCTGATCAGTTCTGCTCCTCACTTGAGATGGGTCCAGCTTGCAAGAGGGGCTCTGAGGTGCCTTTGCCTTGGCCCACGTGTCCCTCTCAGCACTGCCTGTGCCCCAGCTGGCTGGCCCCATGGCCGAGGGCTTCTGAGCATAACCTGCTCCCCCTCTCCAGGTGGCTGGCGCAGAGTCTGCTTGTGGCCTGTGACCTTGCCTCCCTGACCCCTGGTCTCTTCATCTGTAGCTCTTCAAACTAGCTGCCAGGGTGGTTGCGAGGGCTGAGAGGCACTGGGTATTAATGCCCCGCTCAGACCTTGATAAATATCCATCTTTTCCTCCCTTTTCCCACCTTAAGCCCGCCTGTGACCTATGATGGACTTGGAAGTAGCAGGTCTGCTTGGGCTTCAAGTCTTGCGAGGTGTTGATGAACGCGTGCATTTACAGAAGCCTCCTGAACCCAGCGATGGGTTCAGTTCAGTTCAGTGGTTCAGTCGTGTCAGACTCTTTGCGACTGCATGGCCTGTAGCCCTGTCCATCGCCAACTCCCAGTGCTTGCTCAGACTCAGGTCCATCGAGTCAGTGATGCCATCCAACCATGGTGACAGTCTGTCACCTGTTGATTCCACTCTGGACCCTCAGGGAACAGAGCCCAGTAAGCTGGGACCAGGGAGGAAGCTGTTGTCGGCCACAGAGGGGTGAGATCTGTGCTGGGAAGTGTGAGGGGCAACGGTGAGCAGGAGCAGCCTGCTTGGGTGAGTCCACGTGAACGTGGCAGGGTGGCCTGATGGATTTTCCTGCCTCCCTCCCTCCTTTCCCACCTTGTGTCTTCACTGAGCCTCTGCCTGGCTCAGGGGCTGGAGGTTCAGGAAAAGGCCGACAAGGAAGTTTGTATCCCTAAGACCTCCTGATCCCATGGGAGCGTCGGGTCCACGTGCAACAAGGAAATGGCTGTGATGAAGGCGGGTGTGGGAGGCAGCGGGAGCCTTGAGACTCAAGGAAGCCAGGACGAGGAAGGGCATTGCAGGTGGAGGGAACTGCAGGCACAGAGGCTGGAACCAGCCCGCCTGGCCTGCAAACTGCCCAGGACTCTTCCCTGTGAGCTGTGATGGGGAGTCCGGCCAGTTCAGTGGGGAGGTTGGGGGTGGGTGTCTGGAGCCCTTGCTCCGGGAAGGGGCTGGGCCGGAGTCCTGTGACTCACGTCCGGGACCCTCTACCTCCTTGACCTCCTGTGCTCCCTGGCTGCTTGGGGAGGAAGTAGCCAGGCCTCAGCTGACAGAAGGAGGCTTTGATGTTGGAGAAGGGAGTGAGGAAGGAGGGGCTGGGGTGAAGTTCTGGATGCGTTTCAGGAATCTGCTCCTCCTCCTCCTCCACCATGGCAACCAGGCGCAGCTGGGGGATCTGCCTGCTGGGGTGGGAGCTTTGGAGCTGATTGGATGGGGGTGAGCTGGGCTGGGGGCAAAGACCTCTTGCACTCACTCCTGGCCCGCCCAACCCAGGGAGAGGGAGAGATAGAGGGCAGCTCTGGGGGCTGGGCATGCCGCTCCCCCTGTCTGAGCCTCAGTTTGGGGGTCTGTAATATGGGGGTAACAATGCAGTATCCAGCCCAGGTCCTCTGGGAAGCAGATATCCCAGCAGGGTTAATTAGGAGAGTACCCTGAGTGGCCCTCCCCTTCCCTGAATCTCAGTGTTCGGGGAGGGCGGGCATCATCGTAGGGAAGACCTTGAGCCACGTGGCCACGCAGAGGTCTCCAGGGGAAACAGGGTGTGGCTTGAATGGAGCACTGGGGTTCAGAGAGGGCAGGCAGGTCCCGGTAGGCCACCCACAGTTGGAGGTCTGAGTGGGGGTCTCCTGGGCGCCCCACTGCCCAGATCCATCCCCCTGGCCAGAGTACCAGAGGTGAGGAGATGGGATAGGGGTGAGCCCTGTGTCTGTCCTGGGGCTGCTGAAAGAATGCCTGAGACTGACTTGAAAAGCCAGAAATTTATCCTTTGGAAGTTGGAATCTGAAATCAAGGTGCCAGCAGGACCCAGTTCTCTCCGTTAGCTTCCAGGGCACGGTGCTTCCTGCCCCTCCCTGGTGGCTGAGGCCACCTCACTCGAGGCCCTGCCTCTGTCCTCACGTGGCCTCCTCCCAGGTCTCTGTCCCTCCTCTTCTTACAAGGACACCGGTCCCTGGATCCAGCTCCCGCCCCACTCACTCTGACCTCACCTTAACCACTGACATCTGCCAAGGCTATTTCCAAATACAGTCACATACTGCAGTTCTGGGTGATCATGAATTGTGGGGGCACACTCTTCAACCTACTACAAGCCTCATTTGGGCAGCATGGGTGGGAGCCCCAGGCCAGTGTGAAGCCAGGGTCCTGGGGAGGGGCTCTTGGGATGGGTGATGATCAGGGGTCCCAGAAGGTGGGCTGGAGTCTGTTTTTTGAGGTGGGAGTGGGTCAGCGTGTGTCTGCATGGAAAGAACTGGCAGAGAGAAGGTGGGACTGAGCCAGGAGTGTCCCTGTCCCCACCTCCCCACCCTGCCACACACACTTGTACACACCCACACACACATGTACACACACGTACACAACCACACATGCATACACACGTACACACGCGCGCGCATGCGTGTACACAAACACACGCACGCAGATACACATGTACACGTATACACATACACCCATATGCACATGTACACACATACACACATGCGCGCGCGCGCACACACACACACACACCCCGAGGCACACAGGGCAGTGTCATTTTCCATTTTGCCTGCCAGGGCCAGGATCTCCCTCCTGCTGTCCCTGGAGGCTCCTCCCAGGCCCCAACGAGTGACCCTGAGGCCCGGGGCGACCCTGGGTCCCAGAAATATGGGTGCTTCCCCTGGACGGGGGGGTGGGTGAGAAGGGATGTGCCCCCCAGGCCTCCCCCCTGGAGCCGCAGTTGCCTCCTCAGTGAGATGGGGTAACACTGTGAGGGGCTGCAGGCTCCACAGGGTGACTGGGTGTGGCTCCAGTCCAGGAGCAGCCCTGCTCCAGGAGGGATGAGGGCCCTGTGAAGAAGCTGGGGCCCCCCAATGCGGGGGCTGAGGAGGCAGAGTCCTGGGTGCAGCCCCTGGCCCGGGGGGATGCCGGAGCCCCTCTATGAGCCTGGCTCACAGGAATTTTGCCTCCTGGTCCCACCAGCTCTGCACACACACTCACTCACACACTCACCTGCACATGTAGATGCCCTATTACACTTATTCTCACATGGAACGCTTATACACGCAACCACACACACTCACACTGACCACTCCCTGGGGTCATTCAGCCAGACCTCCAGGAAGCAAGTACAGAAACAGCCCCTTCTCAGAGGCCCGGGCTCCCCTCCCCTCCCCNGAAGAAATGGCAGTCCCTCCCCAGCCCCTCCTGCTCTCCCCTTCTTCATTGGGGCCTCTCCTGCCCTCCCGCCCTCCTCCTGCCCCAGTTTCCGGTCTTCCCAGTGGAACTCAGAACAGGCAGCTCCCGGCCCACCCCACTGCCTCCCTTCCTCCTCCGTTTCCAGGAAGGTCTGGGAACGAGGCAGAGTGAGTCAGGTGGGGCCCCCGTGAAGCCGGGCGGACGTGGGCTGCACACAGTAGGGCCACAGGAGTCCAGCTCCGGGCTGCCAGGCCCCTCCCAGGCCAAGTTCATTTGGGGAGGCCCGGGGCACCCCAGGTTCTCACCTGGCCTCCCACAGCCTCCCTACACCCAGCGCCCCCAGCACAGCCACCCTCCCCTGGCCCCGGGCCCCCATCCCTGTCAGTGCTAACAATGACAGCAGCCCCCAGCAGGGCCCACCGCTCAGCCCCAGGTGCACCGTCTGGGTCCTGAGACGCTCTCCTTGGTTCCTGTGCAGGAAGGCAGTGGCCAGGGCGGGGCAGCCTGTGAAATCCAGACCAGGGTCCCGCTCCCCACCCACCTGGAGCTGCACTATCCTAGCAAACGGATACTCCGCCCCCTGACGGCCGAGTGGGGACCTGTGTGAAGGCCTAACCACTGACACTTTGGAGATATTGGGGTGCTGGGTCAGAGCAGGCCTCGGCTTGGCCCAGCAAGGGGAGCCCCTCCCTCACCCTGGCACCTAGGAGTCTGCCCTCTGTCCCGCCCTGTCCCCCCAGCTGGTGCCCTTGGCAGGCCACGCTCTGGTGAGGTGGGGGCCTCGCTTGGAGACCGCCCCCCTTCCCTCTCCATCTGTGGCTCAGATGACGAAGGACCATTATTTATTCTTTGGCTTCCGCTTGCCTGCTGCTCTGGCAGATTTTTTTTTTTTTACTTTGAAAAGAAGATCGATTCTGGATCCTGCACAAACCACCCAGCTGACTTCCTGCCCTAACTGAGGAGAGATGATGCCTGGTGGAACTGACAGCCTGCTCCCTGGAGGAGCCACAGCTCCTGCGGGGGAGGAGAGGGCGGGATCCGCAGAGGAGAGGGTCCCCATGCATTCTGAGCCCCGATCTCCTTCCCAGGGCCGGCTGCCTGCTGCCCCTGGAGGTCCCCCTGCGGCCTCTCACTAAGTTGCCCTTGGCCGACCTCTCTGTCGCTGGTCACCAAGAAAGGCCTGACCAAGGAGCTTGCCGACGGCAGCTAGAGGGTCCAGAGGCTTCTCTGTCCCCTACCTGGACTGTACTGGCCTTTCCACTGGTCCTCCTGTCTCCCCTCTGGCCCCCTCCAGTCCGTCTCCAGCCCGAGGCCACAGGGAAGGTTCCAAGCCCAGCACTGGCCTCTTCACCCCACTGTGTTCAGCCCGCCAGCGGTTCTCCATGACTAGCAGCCTCTGCATACCCCCTCCAGAGCCTCCCCACGCCCCCTCCAGAGCCTCCCCCTGGGGCAGCAATTCTGAACTCCCTGCGCCTCTGCTCACTCTTTCATGCCTCTGGGCCTCCGTTCATGTGGTTCCCTCTGATGGATCGCCTTTCCTGTTCTCCTCACCTCCTTGCCCATCATCAGCACCTGTCCTCGAAGCCAGGGCCGCTCCTACGGGGCATAAGGCAGGACGGTTGAGTCTGACACCGCCTATGTGCTCACCCCATCTCTGCCCCTTACTGCGCCATCTCAGGCAAGCTCCCACGCCTCTCTGTGTCTCGGTTCCTCATGGGTACACGTGAGGATGACTGCCCCCATGGGCTGCCAGGCGGCTGCGGTGAGTTAGGCATGTGTCTGCACGTGGGCAGCTCTGCAGAGCCCCAGGTGTTGTTACCATCAGAGCCCGCAGCCTGTGGCCCTGGGAGATGATGGCCCCGAAGGGGTCGCCCCTGGAGGCAGACCCTGGCCTCCCCCAGCACTGTGCCCAGGGCCTGGTCTTGAGGCCAGCGGCACCCCAGAGCTCAACTGGGACCTGTCCACACGTGGCAAGGAGGACGGGCCTAGGGCAGCGCAGTGACCGCCTGACTCCAAACCAGTTTTCAGCCTCCCATCCCCTCCCCACCCCCAAACCGTAACTGTTGCGGTTTCCACCCCTACAGCCCACCCATCTCCAGTCTCTCCTGATGCAGCAGGGAGCGGCGTCCCCTGGTGGCTGGTGCTCCTTACTGCAGAAGGTTTTCACCAATGAATGAGGACCTTGGCCAGATATATTCATTTCGTAGGTAAGAACCAGGCCTGAGAGCCGCCAGCTCACACTCAGTTGGAAAGTGGCAGAGCCTGGGTTTGGAATCAGGACTGATGCCCCAGCTGATACGAGGGTTCCTGTTTTTGCTTCCCCAGTAGGCTCTGAATCCCTCTGCCTTCCCTGTGTGCTAAGTCTCTTCAGTCAGACCCTGAGACTGTAGCCCACCAGGCTCCTCTGTCCATGGGATTCTCCAGGCAAGAAGACTGAAGTGGGTTGCCATGCCCTCCTCCAGGGATCTTCCTGACCCAGGGGTTGAACCCACCCACATCTCTTACATCTCCTGCATTGGCAGGTGGATTCTTTACCACCAGTGCCACCTGGGAAGCCATCTGCCCTCCCTTCCTCTTGCCAAATGTGCCCATCCCCAAACCGCCCCCCCCCCTCGAGTCACATGCCTGTGCTGGGCATGAGCTCAGGCTGACCCAGGGCTGCTAGGAACTCCTGGAGAGTGGGGGTCAGTGCAGCCAGAGATGAATGAGGTGCTGTCCTGCTTCTGGGGTCACACTCTGGTGATCAAGTCAGTGCAGGAGTTGCTCAGGATGCTGGGTGGATGACTACATGGCTAAGTACGTGTACTCAGTGACTGGCACACAGCTGCCATTTCTCCAGTTACTAAACTCTTACTCATCCGTCAAATCCCTGTTCAGGGTCACCTCTTCCAGAAAGGAAGCCTTTTCTGAAACTCTTCAAATAGGTCTCCAAGCGCATTTCACTCTAGGGGAAGACACCGCAAAGTGCTGGGGGTGGGGCAGCCTGGAAGGCGGACATATTGGCGGGTGGTGATGCTGTGGAGGGGACTGGGTAAAGGAGCTGCTCACCTCGGGTTGCCCACAAAATACCACAAACCAGGCGGCTTAGGGTAACAGAGACTGACTGTGTGAAATCAAGTGTTGACTGTGTTCTCTCTGAAGGCTCTGGGAGATGATCCTTCCTTGCCTTCTCCCGGCTCCTGCCCGCTGCCAGCGGCCCTTGGTGTTCCCGCCCCGGAGCCGCTACTCCACCTTCTCTCTCCTCCGTGTGTGCCTGTGTCCACATCCCCCTTATAACGACAAATCCATCTTCTAGGGCCCACCCTGTTCTATTTGCACATGTGCATTCTCAGTGGTTCCATCATGTCAGACTCTCTGTGGCCCCATGGACTGTAACCCATCATCTGCAAAGACCCTACTTCCCAATAAGGTCACATTCAAGGTACCAGGGGTTACCTTTAGCGGGGAGGAGACACAATCGGACCCGTTACAGTAAGCAAAGGTAGTTCACATGTGAGAAGAGTGGGGGTCAAATTGGGGAGAGCCAAAGGAGGCAGAGTAGGTGAGTGAAGATGCTGGAGATGTTCGGGGGTCATCACAGAGGGCCTGATGCCCTGGGGCTGAGGCACTGGGGGAAATGGGGTCAGCTAGGAACCTGGAAAGGCCAGACGGGATCATACCAGCCCCAGGGCTTAAGCCCTGATGCAGAGGTGGGCTTCAAGCTCATTGGTCACTTGTGTCTCCTCATTTAACCTCCATGACGGCCCCTTGCTCCTGCTGCCGCTGCTGGTGCTGCTGGTGCTGCTAAGTCGCTTCAGCTGTGTCCAACTCTGTGTGACCGCATAGACAGCAGCCCACCAGGCTCCCCCGTCCCCAGGATTCTCCAGGAAAGAACACTGGAGTGGGTTGCCATTTCCTTCTCCAGTGCATGAAAGTGAAAAGTGAAAGTGAAGTTGCTCAGTCGTATACGACTCTTCGCGACCCCATGGACTGCAGCCCACCAGGCTCCTCCATCCATGGGGTTTTCCAGGCAAGAGTACTGGAGTGGGTTGCCATTGCCTTCTCCGATGATGGCCCCTTAGATGGCTGCTGCTAGGCCCCAGTTTACAGAGAATGGGGCTTCTCCAGTGACTCAGTGGTAAAGAATCCATCTGCAATGCAGGAACCACAGGAGACCTGGGTTTGATCTCTGGGTCGGGAAGATCCCCTGGAGAAGGAAATGGCAACCAATGCCAGNTGATGGCCCCTTAGATGGCTGCTGCTAGGCCCCAGTTTACAGAGAATGGGGCTTCTCCAGTGACTCAGTGGTAAAGAATCCATCTGCAATGCAGGAACCACAGGAGACCTGGGTTTGATCTCTGGGTCGGGAAGATCCCCTGGAGAAGGAAATGGCAACCAATGCCAGTCTTCTTGCCTGGGAAATTCCATGGACAGAAGAGCCTGGAAAGATACATATAGTCCGTAGGGCCACAAAGAATCGGACGTGATTGAAGTGATTTGGCATGCATGCATGTACAGAGGAGGAGAAAAGCTCAAGGGCCCACACTTAGAAGTGCTAAACTAGGTTTGAACCCGCTGAAACTCCAGGCTGGTGTGCTGTGTCATACAGCTGCCCGGAAAAGGTTAGGATTTCATGTTTGATTTGATGACCTGTATCCTTCCTGTATCCTGAAGCCTTTGCTTCTTCTTGATTCAGACCTGGAGATGTCACTGGAGACAGTGGCCTCATATCCCATGACTTGGTTTATATGCCCTCAGAGGTGTCCCATGTGGTTGGTTTATTTTTAACCTGCTTTGTGGGCATTGGTTTTGTCTGGCTGGCTGAATTTTGAAGGAGATTCAACAAAATCAGCAACAGCTCTGGTCCTCAGCAGTGAGGGAGCTGGCTGGGCCCCTACACACACCAGCTCGCTTAAATCTCCCAGAACTGTGCAAAGTCGGAGAACCAGCTCCACGGAGCTCCTGGTTCCAAGTGTCAGAGCTGTGCACCAGGATCTGTGTGATGCCAAGTCCATGCTCATGGTCCTCATCCCTACGGATGACCTCTGACCAGCTGAGCCTGGCTGCCGGGGACAGTCCCCCTCCCCTCCTGCAAGGATCCAGGAGAGCTGCTCTGTCTATGAAGCCCTCCATGTCCCTTGGCTTCACTGTGGAGAACAGTGTGGGAATTCTTCAAAAAATTAAGTGTAAATCTACAGAGCCCCCTTCTGAGTATACACACAAAATCATTAAAAGCGGGGACTCAATCAATGTCTGGGCACCTGTTCACAGTGTCATTATTCACAGTGGCCCAAAGGCGGAGACAACCTATTTGCCCACAGGTCAATGAATGGATAAGCAAAGGGGGTCCACACACAGACCAACGAGTGGATGAGCAATGGGGAGCCACACACACTAGAAGATATTATTAATATTCAGTCTTTAAGAAAGAAGTTCTGGCAGATGCTACAGCCCGGATGCACCTTGAAGGCAGTATGCTCAGTGAGATAAGCCGGTCACCAAAGGCCAGATGCTATAGGATCTCGCTTACATAAAGGACCCAATGTAGTCTTGTTCACGGAGACAGAAAGCAGGATGACGGGGGCCAGGGACGGGACAAGGTGGGGCTGGGGAGTTAGTGCTCCGTGGGGACAGAGTTTCAGTGTAGGAAGATGGAAAGTCTCTGGAGGACAATATGATGAGGGCTGCACAGCAATGTGGATATCTTTTTAAAGTAACAATGTGAATATACTTAATGCCCTTGAGATGGATACTTAGACATGGTTAAAATAGTACAGTTTGTGTTATGCGGGCTTCCCTGGTGGCTCAGCTGGTAAAGAATCCACCTGCAATGCGGGAGGCCTGGGCTCGATCCCTGGGTTGGGAAGATTCCCTGGAGAAGGGGACGGCTACCCACTCCAGTATTCTGGCCTAGAGAATTCCGTGGGCTGTGTAGTCTGTGAGGTCCCAAAGAGTTGGACACGACTGAGCGACTCTCACTTTTTTGTGTTATGTATATTTTGCTTCGATAATAATGAAAAAAAGATCCGTGAGTTTCAAAAGCCCATCTTAGGCTGAGTTTTCCTGAGACTGGCAACGGTGAACCAAGCCTCTCACCAGCAGAGTGGGAGGGTCCCCAGGGCAGCCCTGGGCTGTTACTTGGAGCCCTGACCTTGGGGCAATGACCGAGGTAAGGGAGATCAAAGCCCTCCTCCTGGGCCTTGTGGCGGGGGAGTGGGGTGGGGTG
>SJYA01001975.1:457582-471982 GCA_006410615.1 Neotragus moschatus
GGGGTGGGGGGGTGGGGGGGATGGGGGGCAGATGTAACTCATCCCCAGGGTTATGAGCGTCACTTACTCTCTGGAGTCCCCTCCTGGGGCCTCCCCTGAGAGCCCTCCACTTGGCATCTCCCTCCCACTTTCCACCCCCGTGTCCCCAGGAATCGTCTTCCAGGGGGCACTGCTGGGGACAGGAACCAAGACCCCCAGCGCAGCTGCATGGCCTGGCGTTATTTCCATTGTGCTGACCTGACTCTGCTTATTCATTCGACGATACTCCTGCACACATGTCGTCTACATCATGGGGCCCGTGTGCCTGTGGACATGCTTTCCTAGAAGTGGGGTGGCAGGGTCAGAGGAGACTGAAAGCTGGACTGTGGGGCTTAGAGCAGAACGACCCCGATTCAGGCAGCCTGGCTCTTCTCTCCACCCCCACCAGGGGGCGCAGCCTCCCACCGTTAGAAAGGGCAGGCGGGGGCGGGGAGGCGGGGCCGGAGCTGAGAGGGCGCTTGGTCCCGTTCTCCCCTGCGGACCTGTCGGGGCTACAAGTCTCGGGACAAGTAAAACGAGGTGTTTTACATTTGCTATTTAGTGCTGTTCTAAGTAAAGAAAAGTTAAAAAACTTACCTCATTGGCATTTTGAATAAATACCAATAAAATTGGTACCAATAAAATTAATAATACCAGTAAAACGAAGTTTCACATTTTTTGCCGTTCGTCTGTGTTGCGCTATGCACACTGTGCAGTGTTTAGCTTGTACATGGGCTCATCAAAATTACACAGTTTGTATTTGTTTGTGTGTGCAGATGTATTTCGTTTTCACCAGAATAGCAGTACACAAAACTCACTCCAGTGCTTCTGTTGGCAGGCACATGTTCTACTCACAGGTGGACGGATGGAAGGTGGTCAGATGGGTGCATGGATGGACGGATGCTGAAAACAAGCAGGTGGATGGGCAGAAAGTGTGTCCAGAGCTCTGTGCTCAGACGCCATGTGCACGCAGGGCACCAGAAATAAGTGTCCTGCCTGGGCTTCCCCTGCTCCCGTGCCCCTTCCATCGTCCTGTCAGACTCCACTCATGAAACACGAGCTTAAAGGAAAAATTATCAAAGATTTCTCGATGCTGACAGCAGACGAGTTGCGGGGTGTGGGGCCAGTGCGACTGGGCACACTGCACGTCCGTGAAACTGGTCCTGTCTTGAAATGTCCAGGAGGAGAAACTAAACATATCCTTATACAGAGGGTGCTGGGACTCAGTGGAGGGATAAACATGTGCGAGTTGCTGACATAGATTCAGTGACAGACTCCAGACGAGTAGGAAGGGTCTGCACTTGAAGTGAGACCCTTGCCAGCTCTACCACTGACAAGCTCGTAGAGGCAACTCTCAGCTGTCCACTCATCTACACTTCCATCCACCAAGTCACCCATCCCTACCCATCTGTCTGCTGACTCATCAATCACCCACCCAACCACCTTCTCTCCGCCCACCTGTTCACCCACCCGTCCACCCATCTACCCACTTACCTATCCACCCATCCATTCACCACCCACCCATCCACCTGACTACCCACTCATCCATCCCCCCACCTATTCATCACCCATGTAGCCACTCAGCCACCCACCTTTCATCCACTCACCTATCCATTCATCCACATGTCTGTCCATCCATCATCCATCAGTCATCCATCTACCAATTCAACAAATGTTTTTCAAACTCTTTTAGGAGCCAGAAACTGTGCTGACTATGTGATAAACCTGGTCTTTTCTGTAAGGTGAGGACGACTTACCTACAGTGATATCACAGCTGCTGCTGCTAAGTCACTTCAGTCATGTCTGACTCTGTGCGACCCCATAGACGGCAGCCCACCAGGCTCTCCCGTCCCTGGAATTCTCCAGGCAAGAACACTGGAGTGGGTTGCCATTTCCTTCTCCAATGCATGAAAGTGAAGTCGCTCAGTCATATCCGACTCTTCGCGACCCCATGGACTGCAGCCTACCGGGCTCCTCCATCCATAGGATTTTCCAGGCCAGAATGCTGGAGTAGTGTGCCATTGCCTTCTCCGGATATCACAGCAGGGTCACGCTATAGGATATCTGGCACAAAAAAGGCTCAGAGCGGGAGTTTAACACGGAGATGGGCCCTGACTCCACAAGGTACTCTCCAAGAATAACTCAGTTATTCTTTTCTCCTAAATCACTAAGCAGTAACACAGATCCTCCCATGATTCAAGGCTTTGATTTCAGCTTTGAGAGAAGAGCACAGCCCCAGCTTTGCTCTGGGCCAGCTCAGGGCCTTCTGGAAAGGGGTGGAGGACAGGTGGGCAGGGCTGCAGAGGCAGAGGCTGGAGGCAGAGCTGTTGGCTCTGTGTGGAAGGGAAGGACTGGGGACAGAGGGTCCTTTGGGCACGGCCACATGTTGGAAGAGTGAGCCCTATCAAAAGCCCTGGGAGACGGGCCCCGCTGTGGCCACTTTCAGAGGGTGCAGTGCCCACTGCTAAGTTACAGAGCTGAGACTTGGCTCCAGGCTGAGGGATGAGCCCTGTTCCTGGCCGAGGACTCTTGATCCTTGCGACCTCCTCTCCTCTGCTTATAGGGCCAGCTTCAGCAACAGCCTATTTCAGGTGCCAGCTGCTACAGGGTTTGATCTTGCAGCCGGCAAACAAGCACCACCAAAGTCTTGCTTAACCCTGTGAGCAGCGAGGCAGGAAAAAGGGAAGGAAATGGGGCCTCTCTGAGGACACGAGTACTAAGCCCAGGAGGGGAGCCAGCACTCATAAAAGCCAGAGGTCCGTGCCTTCACTCCATTCTACAGGTGGGAAAACTGAGGAGGCTCCTGGAGGTAAAATGAGCTGCCTGGACCCCTGCATCTCTTGTACTCCATAGCCCAACACCGCTGTGACCAGCTGCACCACCGTCTTGCTTTCCTTCCTGAGTTGAACTGATTGCCCAGCGATGAGATAACCAGAGAGGAAATGAGAGAGAGAGACCAAAGAGGAGAAGCCCCACAGCTCCCTGCTGCTTGGTTCTTCCTGGGCTCTGTCCACATCCAAGCCACGTGTGGAGGTCACATTAGTCATTGTGACCCTAGGTTGCAGGACTGCTTTCAGCCAAAAGCCCCTTCATTTCCCTGTGGCCACACCAGCTGTGCAGGTTTTGCAATAACTACATTTTTTTTTCACATTAGAAATTCTATATAATTTTTGCAAAAAAAATACTTTAAAGCAAAAAAAAAAAAAAATCACTTATAATCCCATTGCCACCCAGTGGTAAAAATCCTTTGTTCATTTATCCATTCAGAGTTTATCCACATTTATTGAGGTCCTACTATGTGCTGGGCATTGTCAAATCTGGAAGGGATGGCAACAGAAGGAACAAGCATTCATTTACAGAGAGGGACTCTGCTATGACGTCACCTCATCCAATACGTCATGGCGCGCTGCCTGTGCGTGAGTGCTCAGTTGCTCAGTCGTGTCTGACTCTTTGTGACCCCACAGACTATGTATGGCCCGCCAGGCTCCTCTGTCCGTGGGATTTCCCAGGCGAGAATTCTGGAGTGGGTTGCCGTTTCTCCTCCAGGGGATCTTCCTGACCCAGGGATCGAACCGCATCTCCTGCATTGGCAGGCGGATTCTTTACTGTTAGGCCACCTAGGAAGCCGGTGGCTGCCTCGCCTGGGGTATCTCAAAGCAGAAGGCCCCCAGGCACCTCCCTGGTGGGTGTCATTTAGACAGGGGTCAGGAGGGGCTACCACATGGCAGATTTCCTGGCCCAGTGCACCGAGGCGCAGTCCCATCTGCCCCGGAGCGAACCCCAGCTGTCAGGGTGAGTCTAGGGTGTGTGGGTGACATACTGCCCTCCTCTGGGCTCTGGTTCCCCATTCTGAGACCCTCTCAACTTTGCTCATCTGAAGGCACCTGCTTCTGCGGTCGGGCACCTCCTCTTCAGAGGCGGTGGGCTGCCAGCCCCCAGCCCAGGCCTGTAGGGTGGGTGAGGGGTGGCCCAAGGCTCCCCTGTAGACCCAGGACAGGAGGGAGGGGTCAAGGCCTTCACCCAGGCTGTGAAGGGGCCAGCTAGAGGCTGTGTGGTTATGATCGCGCCAGGGGAAGGAGAGGATCTGGTGCAGCCCCAGCCCCAGGGCAGCTTTCCCAGGGGGCGTTCTGAGCCCCCAGTCACAGATGCAGAAGCGGGCCTGGAGTCTAACTGAGTCCCGGCGGCACTATCTGCTCCCTCTGGGCTCAGGGTGCGCCCCTCGGGAGAATGAAGGAGTGGATGAATGAAGGAGGGGGCTTCCTGCGGGCACAGCAGGAAGGTGGCCGGCTGCCAGGTCCACATGCCTGGGTCCGGGAGGGGTGGCTGCTGAGCAGAAGCCTGCTCTCTGTGACCTCGGTCACGTTACCCCACTTCCCCATCTGGCAGGCTGCTGGGTGAGGTTCCCCGCGTTCTCAGGGTGATTGAATGAGACGCCCCAAGGGCCCTAGCACAATGTCCCCGAGCGGCGGGTGCCCTACGGATGCTTGTCTGCACCAGTCTCCACTGTCAGGGGCCGTCCATGCAGCCCCTCCAGCAGGAGGCTGATGGAGAGCTTGTGAGATGCCTTTGCCAGGCATGTAAGAGTCCATAAATGAAAGGTGCAGAGCCTGCCCCCAGAGTCTGGGAGAGAACTCAGGCATGAGCAGGGGCACAAGGGAGCATCCCCGGAGGGCCAGTGCCAGCCCCGAGATAAAGTTCCTAAATCCCTCAACCAAACTTGCCAACACGTCTGTGAACACGCATGTGCACACACACATATGTGCACACAGGCAGCCACATATGTATACACATACAAGATATAAATGCACACACATAGACACATGGACACACACACTGCCAGATACACACAGATGTACATACAGGCACATACACAGGCAGACACATACGTATACACACACACACATACAAGCAGGCATACGTGAACACAGAGACACATACATACACACACAGATACAAATATGTACACACTTACAGGTACACACACAGATAGATTCCTCTCTCCTGCTTTAGTTTTCTGCTCTGCACGTGTCACCATCTAACACACTGTTATTTAACGTATTTTTCACAAACTCTGGTTCACACCTCCCAGGTCCATAGGCTGGCTCGGACACTGCTGCTGTAACAGAATGCCACAGACTTGGCGGCTTAAGCAACGATGTTTATTTTGCCGGGTCCTGGGTACAAGCAGCCCACAGTCAGGCTGCCCTCATGGCCGGGTTTGGTGAGCCCCTTCTAAGTGTGCAGGCAGGCTAGCTCCTCCTCCGCTTTGATGGAGGCCCCGCCTTCTTGACTTATGACTGCCCCAAAGTCCCACGTCCTCATACCATTCCATGGGGGTTAGGGTTTTGGCACAGAACTTAGGGGACACAAAACTTTTGGCACAGACTTTTGGCACAGACTTTAGGGGCTTCTCAGGTGATTTAGCTGGTAAAGAATCCGTCTGCAATGCGGGAGACCTGGGTTCTATCCCTGGGTTGGGAAGATCCCCTGGAGAAGGGAATGGCTACCCACTCCAGTATTCTGGAAAATTCCATGGACTGTATAGCCCATGGGGTCACAAAGAGTCAGACCTGCCTGAATGGCGTTCACTGTAGGGGACACAACAGNCCTGGGTTCTATCCCTGGGTTGGGAAGATCCCCTGGAGAAGGGAATGGCTACCCACTCCAGTATTCTGGAAAATTCCATGGACTGTATAGCCCATGGGGTCACAAAGAGTCAGACCTGCCTGAATGGCGTTCACTGTAGGGGACACAACAGGCAGGCTATAAGAGCCGTGTACCAGCTGTACTGGCGCCATGTGAACCAGGAACTCCCACACTCCGGGGCCTCACCTCCCAGCTGCTGAGTGGGGACAAGAATGTACCCCTTACTGAGCTGTGACTGTCACAAGACTTAGTGTAAGCATCCTCCCAACTGTGAGCGTTAATGCCAGTCTCTCTGGTCGTCTGTCTCCCCTACCAGGGTGGGACCCTCCTCAGCCTGCTCTCTGCCGCCCCCTCACCCTGGGAAGGCCCCCTCACAGCTATGCACACGCAGAATTTGTGGAGTGAATGGGCCACCCCTGGCAGCCTCTTGGGCTTGAATTGAGAGTGTGAGGGGCCCAGGTAGCCCTAAGGCCCCTCTCGTCCAGCAGGAAGTAAAACCTGGCCCAGCCTGGCTCAGGTTGGGAGTGCCAACAACTGGGTCAGGCCAGACCCTGGGGAACTGGTTTGAGAGGCTCTTTCTGTTCCAGTTTTTGGGAAGGTCTCTTCCCAAAACTCTGGAAGCTGAGCCCTGCAGCCTGCAACCTCAGTTACACCCTGCTCCCTTCCCAAGTGGCATCAGGCACCTTGTTCTGACCCCAGCACCCCTGTGGCCTGCCCAGACCATGAGGCCACCTCTGGAACAGCCAAGAGGCAGGCTGGGCTGGGGGCCGGAGCTCAGTGGACATGTGGGGGAAGCTGGGTTCCTGGATCAGAGAGAGAATCCCCAGGTCAGACCCCAGTTTCCCCCACTTTCTTGCTGGGTGGTCCGGGCAAGTTGCCAGGCTCCCCGATCTGTCGGACAGAGGCAGCCCATCCTCCATGGTTGTTAGTGGGGTTTCTAGTTCTGCAGACGTTTTTGGGGAAAGCTCTGGGGCTGGACGCCATGTGGGTGGTTCCTGACTTTGGCGCTTGTCTCAGTCCCTCTGGGGCCACTGCTGTGTCCTAGACTCTGCCCCAGGGGCAGGCCATGGGGTCTGCCCAGATGTCTCACCTGTCTGAGTCTCACCTGTCCTGGCTGACAAATGCGGAGATGGCCCTGTTCTGATCACCTCTGGGCACAGGTGCACACCTCTGGCTGTGCACTCTGGGTTGGACATCGAAGCCCCTGTGGGGTTGCCCCTGCTGTGCCACTCCCGGGGTCCTGGGGCCCTGTGCTCTGCCATGGTGTTGTTTAGTCACTCTTTGCGACCCCATGGACTGTAGCCCACCAGGCTCCTCCGACCATAGGATTCTCCAGGCAAGAACACTGGAGTGGGTCGCCTTCTCCTCCTCCAGGGGATCTTCCTGACCCAGGGATGGAACCTGGGTCTCCTGCATTGGCAGGTGGATTCTTTACCACCTGAGCTGCCTGGGAAGCCCCCAGATACAGATGTGACTCAGGCCTGGAGTGAAGGCCCAGCTTCCCATCTGCCCTTAGTTTCCTCCAGATTTTCTGCGGTGCTGTCACAGGGACTTGGCTGGGGGCAGGGCAGGGCTAGGCAGGCCCTGCCTCTGCTGGAGCATCCCGGCAGGGTGGGTGTGGAGCCTGGGGCACACACGCCTCATCTATGGGGCGCTGCTGAGCCTGGAGGTGAGAAGCGGCCCTGATTCAGCTCTTCCTCTCCCCGTGAGTGGCTCTGTCATCCCTTCCCCAGGCCGGGAACCTTGAATACTCGCCCCAGCTGTAGCAGATCCGGGAAGGCTCGTGGGTGCAGGAAGTCTGGGGAAACCCGTGGTGGTTAATATCTCAAGAACATCAGCCCATTTATAGCACCGACTCAGATGTGGCCAGAGAGACTGGGGTGAAAAGGGACAGCCCAGGCAGTGCTCCTGAGGGGCCNCCCCAGCTGTAGCAGATCCGGGAAGGCTCGTGGGTGCAGGAAGTCTGGGGAAACCCGTGGTGGTTAATATCTCAAGAACATCAGCCCATTTATAGCACCGACTCAGATGTGGCCAGAGAGACTGGGGTGAAAAGGGACAGCCCAGGCAGTGCTCCTGAGGGGCCCGATCCGCCCCCCACCCAGGGACCGGCCCCGTTCTCATTGGGGGTTGGAAGCCCGCATGGATATTGAATGGGGGCGGGTGCTTTGATGGTCCAGGGAGAGGGCACAGAGCCTAACTTGGGCAGTGGCTGGTGGATGGGGGGTCTGAGTGCAGATTCAGTAGGGAGGGGCAGTACAGTCTGAGTTACTGGGAGAGTCAGGCACCTCCCCGCCTCCATCCTGGCCCAGTGCCAGGCGCACAGTAGGAGCTCAGTAAGGGAGGTGCGTCTGCTGGCTCCCTCAGTGACAGGCTTGGTGCAGGTGCTTTCACAGCCCACGAAGTCATCTCTGGAGGTAGAGTCCTCCTGGCCTCACGCCTGGCAGCTGGTTGATCATCCCTGCAGGATGATAAGGGGGAATAAATGGCAGAGGCATCTGAACTGGACAAATAATTAGCTGCTGCTGCTGCTGCTAAGTCACTTCAGCTAGCAAAACCCAAAAAAGAATAGTGTTTAAGAACAGACTTGGCCAAAGACTTCCTTGTGAGCCCCAGATTACAAGTAGGTGGGAATAATTACAGGGTTTTCAGGTTCTGCCAGGAAAGGGGGCTCTGGTCCCTCTGACCTCAGTTTACCTAAATCTATCTGCAGTTTCACCACCCACCCCAGCCTGGGGCAGCCTGGGAGGTGAGTTGACCAGGTTTTTCCAAAGGAGACCATATCTGCATGTCAGGTCTCTACATCCAAGTGGGAGGAAGGAGGACATGAGTGGGCAGCTGATGGGCCTGAGAGCAGGTGAGCCCCAAGTGACCCCCTGCAGTGTGCGTGGTCGCCTGTAGCACAGGGAGCCATCTGAGGACAGCCGCTCGAACCGCAAGGGGCCTCACCCATCTGAAGGCAGGTGGAAGGGGCTGCAGGGAGCTATGAGGGCTGGGCCCCCTCGAGCCCCCAGAACTGCCAGCGCGCCCTCCAGGTCGGGGTCCACACTGACAAGAAGCTGCTGGAAAAAGTCAGATTGAGCAGGATCGGGACCAGAGACAAGAAGGAGAAGGAACAAGTAAAGGAGAGGGAGGGGCGAAAAGCTCAATGATCTCAGAAGAGTGTGGGGCCCCGCTTCCAGATGCTACGTGACGTGTCTTGAAGACTCCAGGCTAGATAGGGAACTGTCCTGGGCCACAAAGCTTAAAAACTTAACAAACAACTAAAACCACACAAATATAAGCAAGATGAAAGCACTGAGAGAAATCCCACACAGGGTTTAACACTTTTTAAAAATTATTACTATTTTTTGGCCTCAAGGTGTGGGATCTTAGTTTCCCATCCAGGGATCAAACCTGCACTTCCAGGAAGTCTCTTGAGTTATTTTTTTAAAAGATAATTAAGGACAGAATAATATCCTTAGTAAATAATGATAGAATTCTGGGAAGACACAATAGATGAAAATTGTCCTAGGTGTGCAGAATCTGAAAATACTCTGTGTAACATGAGGAAAGCAACAAAGTAGCCATCTGTCCAAAATGAGCTAAAAGGTGTTAAGGAAATAATAAAAGGCAGGAAAGAACAATGTAAATCAGAAATGGGACACAAAGAGACACAAAGAGAATTCAGGGAAGACTTAAAAAAAAAAAAAAGGAAAGAGGAATTTCAGAAATAAAGACAACACTAGAAAGAACACAGTAGATAAAGCCTTGAGAGAAATTTAAAAAGTGAACGGGAGGAACATTTTTTAAATGAGAGAGACTCAAAGACACAGACGAGAAGTGCTGGAGAGAAAGCTAACCCCTTGCCTCTTGAAGTTTGGCAAAGCAGATGAAACACTTGAATATTAGAAGTCCCCAGGGAAGACACTCATGAAGAGGGACAGACGGACACTCACCACCGTAATTTCAGAAAACCCTACCGAACTAGGAAGGTTTGGAACTACGTGTTTCAAGATCTCACCACATATTTGAGAATCTCCAGCCAGAATAACCAACACCAAGCTATGCTCTAGTAAAATTGCCAAGCTTTAAAGGAAAAGAATCCTTTGGAATCTAGGTAAAGAGAGCAAGGAACTTGTGAAAAAATGAAAATTCAATTGTCCTTAGACTTGGCCATAGCAATGCTTTCTGCCAGAAGATGTAGAGAAACGCATCGAACATTCAAGAGGGAACACATGAGCTGAATCCTGTAAAGCTGGCAAAACAGACTTTCAAGCGTAAGAATCATAGGCAACGGGCGGCCTGTAAGAAATCAGGGAATGTTATTGTAGGGTAAGGGACCTAGAGAAGGCGAGGTTCGGAAAAAGAACCAGACCAGCACTTTATAGGAACAGTTCACCTTTCATGAGGCGAGGAGGGGCAGCAGTCAGATTAGGGAGCTGCAGCACTAACTCAGGAAAACAGTAAGTATTTGTAGGCTTGTGTGTGGAAATCTACTGTCTTTAAGGGGGCCTGTTCTTCTCTAAGGTTGTTCGGAGTAGTTGTCTCTTAATCAACCTTAATGTCCATTTTTTTCTTTGGGTGAGCGAGTTCTTTGTTTTGCACAGAATGGTGGGGAGGTCCCGGAGGGGAGTTTTAACTCCAGGCTCAAGGAGGGGAGTTTTAACTCCAGGCTATTTCGAGCCGTGTAACTTTCCTTCAGTTAGAACCACAGTCCCAGGGTCCTGAGGATTCTATCAGAGGCTGAGTTTCAGGCAGGGGATGTAGACGGAGGCTGGGTGAACAGACAGCAATACCTGACGACGACGACTCGGGGAGAGGCCAAAGGTGCGGAGGGAGGGAGCAGAGAAGGGAGAACACACCGGAAATGCCATTGTTTCAGCAACCGTATTTGTCCTGCTGATATTAGTATCCTCATCCAAGACTGCTGAGCGTGTGGGTGTGGGATAGAACAGATGAATAACTGTGAGATAGCGTATATTTGTATATTTGATTTTATATTTGTATTTACACCTGACCTGCCTCTTGAGAAACTTATATGCAGGTCAGGAAGCAACAGTTAGAACTGGATATGGAACAACAGACTGGTTCCAAATAGGAAAAGGAGTACATCAAGGCTGCATATTGTCACCCTGCTTATTTAACATATATGCAGAGTGCATCATGAGAAATGCTGGGCNGATGGGCTCTAGTACTCAGGAACCGGACAGAAGCCGTGGGTCTGGGGTCATGCACTGTGACCTCTGAGCATCGGTCAGAGTACTTGCCAAACGGCTAGATTCAAGAAGGGGTGCAGACCCCTCAACAGGAGGATTGTCAAAGGTTTTTCAGTCATTTAAATAAACAGCCACGCTGACATTTATCTGGTCCTTATTCTGTGGGAGGCCCTGTGTACACGCATGAGCTTACACAGCTGTCCACACGTTCCTCCCAGGAACTATCGCTAAAGGCTTGTGAAGCAGTGATGAGGATCAGTCTCCTCTTACAAAAGAGGAAACGGAGGCACAGAGAGGTTAAGGAGAGCCCAACCCAGGACCAGCAGCTGGAAGATGCTGTGACTAGACCCATGTTGCTCTGCTGGCTGAAAACCACCCATTTTTTGAGCTGCACTCAGATTAAACGTAGCCTCTCACCCTGCCTGGAAAGGCCTTGCATCAGCTGGTCCCATTGTCCATGCTCACTGCCCTGGTCAGTCATGAAGGACCCAGCAACCCCCACCCCACCCTCCCAGCCCCATCAGTGTCTTTGCCCGGCAGTTTCCTCCTCCAGTAGCCCCCTTCTTAGGTCTTCTCCTGGCTGCCCCCTTCTCATCGTCTGCATTTCAGCTCAGGGGTCCCCTCCCACTTTCCACTGCATCCCAGCCCTTGATACAAACTGAGGCGATTCCATTGCTGTATTGGTCTTATTGTTGGCCTCCAGCCACTAGGAAAAAAGATCCATGAGAGGCAACTGTGTCCTTCTCATTTGTTGCCGTTCTCTCCAGCGACTAGGCAGGCCTGGCACACAGTACATACCCGGTACGGAGTGGGCGCCCAGTAAGTGGAGATGAGTGAGCATCTGACTCAGGGCCCAGGCTCCCATCCACTGTGGAATTCTGCATTTGCCCCATCTGTTTCCATTCACGACGTGTCCACATGTCTCTGCAGACTACTGATTTTGATCTATTTTAGGTACTATTTTCGGAGAAGGCAATGGCACCCCACTCCAGTACTCTTGCCTGGAAAATCTCATGGACAAAGGAGCCTGGTAGGCTGCAGTCCAATGGGTCGCTAAGAGTCGGACACGACTGAAGCGACTTAGTAGCAGTAGCAGCAGATACTATTTTAGATAGATAGAGCATGTACACTTTTAGAGCTTCAAGTTCATCGTGTCCAGTTTTCACCATGACCCAAGCTGCTCGAATCTGCTCATTAGACAGATGGAGAAACTGAGGCTGTGACTTGCCCGAGGCTATGTGGCTGGCCATCGGTGGCCCCAAGACCATCACTGGAGTCCCCTGGGGGTCCTCGGGTCCACCCACTTTACCACTTTCTCCTGTTTCCACATCCTGGTGGGAAGTGCAGTTCTAAGAAGCCAGTGACCTGAGTGGGGTCCCTCGGGTTGTAACTGCAAAGCTGAGGCCAGGATCTGTCCCTTCTGTGTTCCTCCAAGGCCTCCCAGACCCTTCCCGCCAGACTCGCTCCCCCTGACTGCACTGTGAGCCGGCCTGCGAGAAGCCCTGTGAACCTGGGCCTGAACTCCGGGAATTGTCGCTAAGAGCAGCCAGAACTGCTTTAAAGAGAAAAGACCTCCATGAGAGGACCTCCAGCTCCACACTAGCATTTCCTGTTTCTGGAGCACAGGCCAGCGCCCTACGTGAGCCCTTTCGGAGCAGCAGCTGAGCGAGGTGCTCCCAGGGGATGGGCGAGTCGTGGCCTTGCAGGTTCTGCAACAAAGCAAGGAAGCGTGATGTCACCAGAGAGAGGTAAACAGACGGGCACTTCCTCTTTCGCTTCCACGGGCTCCTGTCTGACCCAGAAGGTTCTCAAACTACAGAAAAATTTTCCTCCCAGCCTGGACAGAGTATCAGTTAGCATTTCTGGAGTTGTCCCTTTGTGGAAAGGGGAGGGTTCAAACCAAACCATCGGGAAGTCCCAGAATGGGTTGTGCTGGAATCCCAGAGGTGGAAGCCAGGAAGGGATCTGACACCGGCCCCACCCCTAACCCCACTTTACAGGCGGATTTGCTGAGTTCCAAAGGATTCAGGTGAATACAGAAAGAGGATTCATGACCATGGTGAACAGACAAGCCCTCAATACTGTGGTTTTGCAGGAGAGGGGTCAGAAAACTACCCATCCCAAGTGGGATCTGGGCCGGAGCGGAAAGGGACCAAGGCTGGAGAGCTGCCGGCCTGCCCGGCTCTCTGCTGGCCGGTCCTCTTACTCTGAGCTCAGTCTCTGTGCCTCTCCACTGGGGTAGTGGCACCTGCCTCGTAGAATGACTGTGAGCACGAATGAGACAATAGATGTCACAATCCCAACTACCTACTCCAGCATTCTTGCCTGAAGAATTCCACGGACAAACCTGACAGGCGATAGTCTATGGGGTCGCCAAGAGCTGGACACGACTAAGTGACGAGCACTTTAATTTTTCACACACATCCCCAGCTTGGAGACTGGCCCATACTAGGTCCTCAGCACTGTTTTCTAAAATAAAGGTAAGAGTGAGCGCTTCCATAGCCGCCAGGAATAGATTAGGCAACACATGTCAGAAAATCTCAAATAACAATGGTTTAAGCCAGATAAAAGCTCTCTCATGTTAGAAAAATCTGGAACTACACAGTCCAGCGTTGGTGTCGAAGGCCACAGTTATCAGATACCCAGGTGCCCTCTAGCTTTCTGCTCGGCCATTTTATCACCTTGTGATGCAAAGTGTCTGCTAGAGATCCAGCCACCACACCCCAGCTCTGGGGGAACAGGAAGAAACTGGGTAGTGCATAAGAACCTTCCTAGAAGCTGTACCCAATGGCTCCTCGCTCACTCTTTTCAAAGAAGGCTGGGAAGTTTCCTTTTTCTGGCTGGGCACTTTGCCATCCTCAGTAAAGGTGACTCACTATAATGTACACTTGTAAAGGTTCTGTTAGTAAGGAAGAAGGGAAAAGGAATTAGGGCGATCAGCTGTGTCTCACGCATCCTCCTTACCGAGTGGTTTTATAAAACAGACATCGTTGTCAAAATGGCACTTTATGACCTGTAACCATGAGTCAAATATAAGGAATGGTTATCTGAATATCAGGAAAACATTAAAATAGGCTTTTAAAATGACCCCTTTCCAATGAAGATGGCTCTGAAAGTGAGGAAGGAAGTGCCTCACTGCCCCAAAATCACAGCAAGGGCTTGGAAGGCCCAGGACACAGAGCAGCAGGGCTGCTCGGCCACCAAGAGAAGAAAGGTCTGCAGGACCACCCGCCTTGGCAGCCCAAACCGCTCTGCAAACGTGCCCCCAGGAGCCACACCTCTGAGCCCTGGGTGGCGGAGGAGGGATGGAATGGTGGCTTAGAAGGACCTGGAGAGTTCGCTGCTACTGAAGTGGTACTGAAGCCAGTCTAGTTCTGTGGGAGGTGGGGATGGGCAGGAGCTGAGACTGAACAGGCCAGCCTGTGGGGGCTGAAGCGCTGTGCTAAGGGGGCTGCAGCAGCAAATCCCCCTGAGCAGGGAGGTGAATGACGACCCTGTTGTGTGCTGCCCTGGGGAGAGCAAGGGGGCAGGGGTGGGGGGT
>SJYA01001975.1:473225-613762 GCA_006410615.1 Neotragus moschatus
AAGGGGGCAGGGGTGGGGGGTGGGGGGCGGGGCAGAGGCGGGGCCCAGAGAGACCTAGGGGCTGGAGTGCCACCACCCCCACCCCCACCTCCAGCCCTGGCCTCCAGCTCTGCCGCATTGGCCCTGAGGATTCTTCCCACAGGAGGCAGCGGGGCTGGCCTGTCTGCCAGTGCATGGCTGTGTGGGGGGAAACGGCCATGAGGGGCTGTCCGGCTCCCTGGGGCTACAGTGTCAGCTCAGGTGAGGTCACGCCAAGGCCCTCAAGCTGGGTCCTGTCCTCAGGGAGCTCCACCTGGCCAGGCTGAGCAAGGAGGGCAGCCTGGGGGTGGTCACCAGTAACCATGGCCGGGGGGCAGGTGGGGCCCCTGCCCAAAGGCCAGGTAAACATAGATGCTCTGAGCTGAGGTGGTGGCAGGAGGGAGACACCAGGCTTTGGCAGCAGCAGTCAGCTCTTCATTCAGCTGCACCGGAGGGCTCCCTGGGCCTCTGGTGGACTCCCAACTCTGCTGCCCGTGGGGCTCCTCTCTGCCTGAGTTTTATCAAGTAGGCCTGGTGAGGATCTTGGCCCAGAGCACTGAGTGGGGTCTACAGGAGGAGGTAAACTAAGAACCCACATGCCACGGCGCATGGCCAAAAAAAAACCCCCAATAACAAAAGGGACATTCATTCTTATCTGGCGGAGTGTAGTGTGGATTCAGCGATAAAGGACGCAGATAATTCTAAAGTGACAAGGGGTACGGTTATCGATCTGCAGATATCACTTCAAACACCAGTGTTTAAAAAAGAGCTCTGTGAGCAGCTTGTGGTTGCCAAGGGGGAGGGAGGGAGACAGGTGGACTTGGAGCCTGGGGTTAGCAGATGCAGACACAGATACAGAGAATGGATGGGCAACAAGGTCCTACTGCATAGTGCGGGAAGCTATATTCAACAGACTGATAAGCCACAGTGGAAAAGAATATGAAAAAGAATGTATATATACATAACTCAGTCACTTATCAACTTTAAGTTAAACAAAATTAAAATTTTGGTTTACTTCAATTAAACAAAAATTGGAGCTCTGCTGTTTTGCAAGTTGTGATACCTTGTATATCTCATATATATAATAAATATATTGTTTATATGTGTATATATATTAATAAATGCAGGCTCAGTCATTCAGCCATGTCTGTCCAACTCTTTGCGACCCTATGAACTGTAGCCCACCAGGCTCCTCTGTCCATTGGATTCCCCAGGCGAGCATACTAGAGCGGGCTGCCGTTTCCTCCTCCAGGGGATCTTCCCCACCCAGGGATCAAACCCACATCTCTTGAATCTGGCCACTGAGCCACCTGGGAAGCCTATATATATATATAATTTACATGTTTCTCTCTAATTTTTCCCAATTAGAGTACAGTTGAGCATCTGTCAGGTCTGAACGAGCCAGGAAGTGTAACCAGGGCATGGATGTTCTGCTTTCATGATAAGGTAGCAAAAATCAGGGTGGAAGTGAGACGCTTTCCTTTCCGAAAAACCATCCCCCAGGACTCGAGATCTCTCGCCAATGGCAGCCAGCACGGTGACACGACAAGATGCCCTTTCTGACTGGCTTGGGGATTAAACAGACTTGGGGAGACATCACGGCATGAGAGGAACTTGGTCTATTCAAGAAGAGCTTATTTTTCATAAACGAATTTTAGTCTAAATAAAGATTTCACCTTAAGAGAAAGAGCAGAATTGCATATTGACTCGGCACCTTCATTTACATGTCTTTATAAAGCGCTCAATAAAAATAGGTTCGAAATGATTGTAAGAAGTCCGCCACAGTGCACACTAAACTATAGGCGCCATCTTTAGAATTCCTCCTCCCGCTTTTATGTTTGGTGGGATGGGGTTCCAGTCCACGGCCCAAGATGCCGTTGGGGGCTGGCCCGGGGAATATGCATCACTTACCCTAGCTCAGGGTCCACGTCAGCCACTGAGATGATCGCCCTGTTGGACTTAAAGAGAAACACAGAGGCACCAGACAGCCACTCAGGAAGGGAGAGGCATAGAGGGAACTTGCTCCTTGCCGGCCCGTCTCCAAGAAGGGAAAACAAACACCCACACCGAACAAGACTTCAGCACGCTTGGGGGCAAGCACGTGGAGCAGCCCCCGAGATGTGAGTCTGAGTCCTGGGCCCCCACTGCCTTGGAGCATCGCCTTGGTTAGGTACCTGGCCCTCTAGGGAGGTTCTGGAGGGTAGGAACCCAGCTGGCTGTGTCTGCCTTCCTGACACATAGTAGATGTCAATTAGTATCAGTGTTATGTGCACGGATGAATTCGTCTTCTGAACTTCGTTTTCAAGGATCATTACAGATTAGGGCTGTGCAAGAGAAACAGAAGGCCAGCCACAGACATAATCCTACAGCCGCGTTAAACACAGTGAAAAGACACAGATGACATTCATTTTAATAGTTCGTTTATTTAACTCAACTCATCTAAAGTATTACCATTTCAGCTGGGATCAATGTATAGATCAGTAAGGAGGTGCTTGATATTCTTCTCCCGTGCTGACTTTGAACTTGGGAGCAGCTCCCTTCACCCCTGCCGGAGGCAGTGCTGGCCCACGTGTGGCTGTTGTCCTTTAAGCTGGGCAGTGCAGAACTAGAAGAA
This sequence comes from Neotragus moschatus, assembly GCA_006410615.1. Taxonomy (NCBI): domain Eukaryota; kingdom Metazoa; phylum Chordata; class Mammalia; order Artiodactyla; family Bovidae; genus Neotragus; species Neotragus moschatus. Next base: position 475,858 of record SJYA01001975.1, read on the forward strand.
CCTAGTGCTAAGTACCAGTGAGCGTGGGTGGAGGGACAAGGGCAGGGCCGTGTGTAGGCACCGCATTGGAACGGAGCAGCAGGAGGCAGACCTGCCAGGCGGGGCCCTCTCCTGACCCCCTGGAGCTCCACAGCCTGGCCTGGAGGCCTCTGCTCCTCTCCGGTTCCAGGACCTGGTCCAGAGCCTAGCCTGGGGTGGACAGCAGCTGCTGAGGAATTTTTGCAGTAAGAACAGCAGGACCTGCTTGAGGGACCCCTCTGGGGCCAGAGGCGAGTGAGCACTGCAGCCGCGCCTCCCTCCCTCTCCAGGGCTTGGCGTGGGAAGGAGCTCCCCAAATGGAACCTGCAGTGGGGCAAGGGCCACGTCTCAGGCAGTGACATTTTAAGCGGACCCACTCTCTCTCCCCAGGCTTTCATCTGAGGCTGATATCACACCCGGCCCTCCCCCTGATTCTCCAGTAGGGAGCACTCCTAGATGTGGGAGCGGCTCCTTCCTTCCGTGAAGACCTGTGTGTAGTTCCTGGAAGGATTCCAGGTGCTTGGAAAGGATGTCTCAGAGGGCCACCCTGGTGGGCGGGGGCCGGGGCCAAGGAGACTCAGGTCCAGGGTCCTTCCTTGCCCTGGCCACCCTCCACCAGGGTGGCTGTCAACACCCCCAAGCTCACACACACACATACAGACACACACGCACACATGCACACCAGGAAATGGGTGCTGGTGGCTCCGTGGGTGGCCAGCTGAGACGAAGGGGACTGGGCAGTAGCTGGGCCTCAGGCCACTGCCCCTCCCGCCTGTGGGCTCAGCCTGGCTTGGGGTTTGGAGGTGAAGCGGGACGGAGCTCGGAGCTGCCCCGAGCTTCTCTGGGGAGAGGGAGGCTTCTGTAATGAAGCTGGAACTGCCCCATGAGGCTGGGCAAGCCAGGCACCCTTGGAGAAGGTGTCCTTCCCTCTAGTGGGCACAGGACCACCCTCTGGGCCGGTGGGAGAGCACGTCCCTGCGCAGGACTTGCCTCCACAGACTCCTTAAGAGGCTCCATGGGCTAACTCCTCTCTCAGGAATCTGTCCTTGTGATGGGAAGTGGGTGCTTCCAGGTTTGAACTCTCACTGCCCTGGGAAGTAAGAGTTGACCAGGTTTGGCCAAATGGTCTAAAAACCTTGTCTAATGACAACGCTCCGGCATGTGAGGCCTTAATAACTTCCAAGCAAGCACCGCTTGCAGAGGGGCCTGTGTAGGGCAGGTCCGCGCCCGGTGGGGGCCTGGGCTCTCACAGGTGACCCACTCAAGGACATCTGCCTCCCCACGAGGACTGCTGTGTGCTCGGGGGTAAGGGGCTTACCTTGCCAGGCCGTGAGTCCTGTCTGCCAAATGAGGTGACACCTGGTCACGGGCAGTAGGGGTGATGGATAAGAAAACACGCCTGTGCACATCAATCAGGTGTGTAGTCGGCGGCCACTGGCGCACCATTGCTGTGGGTGGTCTCTCGCCTCCCTCTAACCTGGCCAGGCTCTGCAGCGTGCTGGGGTCCCAAGGAGGGGAGAATCTGGGGCAGAGTGGAGCCGGGCATCAGCGTTTCCCAAGGGTCCCCTTTGCCCTCACCCCAGCCTCTTGGGGTTGGCATGGCCATCACCCTCGAAGAATGGAAGCTGAGGCTGGTCATGGGTCTTTCTGCATCCAGTGCAGGTACCCTGTCAATCTGATGGGTGCTGGGCAGGACCCTCTCTCAGGAGAAGTTCCCTTGTGATGGGGGGCTGACTTGAGGCTCTGGAGCCAGAATCAACCGAGAGGTCAGGCTGGTTCCAAGGTTGGAGCCCGAGGGTAGGCACAGGGCATATGAGCCTCATGGTCAGAGGGACCCAATGAGATTTCAAGAGAAGTAATGAGGTGGGGAGGGCCATTGCCCCAGCCTGGGTGCAGAAAGCAGGGAGGGAGGGCTTCCTGGAAGAGGAGGTATCTGAACCAATGAAAGGTAAGTCAGAGTTATCGGAGAGAAAGGAGGTGGGGGGGAGCGTGCATTCCAGGGCAGTGGGAACAGCAGGTGCAGTGGGAGACAACCTTGAGTGACCTTGGGCTTCCCTCTGGGGCCCCCGAGTGGGCTGGTACCTGACTTCTCTTTTCCCACCCATTTACCGTCAGCTATCTATTTTTCTTTGTCTTGATTCCTAGTCCGGATGAGTTAAGACAGCTCTCACATCTGTCACCTTCCTCTCGCCCGAGCACACAGCAGCAGCCGGACCGCAGCTTCCTGTCTGCCTTCGCGCAGAGGAGGACGAGTGCCGTCACCTAGCCATGCAGGCCCCAAGCCCGCGCCTCCCGGGTGGCTCTGGCTCTGCAGCCGCAGGCGTCTACACAGGCTCCCGGCACTGGAGCCACAGGTTCCCGGGTCTTCCTTCTACCATCCTTTCCTGCCTAGAATTTTCTTTAAGGGAGACGCTTCTTGGGGGGCGATCTAGTTTCAGAGTGGACATCCCTTGGGCCATCAGCCCGCTGGGGCCCCAAGACAGCCCCCAGAGGCAACGGACTGTATTCCCTGCTTCTTTTAGAGGTCACTCGTTTCATCTTGCTTCTGTCCTATCTCAGCCTTTCCCTAGCTGCAGGCCACCTCCTCAGGGGCCTGGGGTAGTTTCTTGGTGATTGAATTTAGGGAAGTATCTTTACTGTAATTGTATTATGTTAAACACAATAGAGTTCCAGAAATAGATGAAACCATTGACTTTCTCTTTTTTTTCCTGATAAGGTGTTTACAAAGGACGCGTCTATCCATCCTCATACAGACACCCCCAGCTGCACCCACTGAAGGAGCACAGACCCAGCCTTTCCCTGCGCTGAGGTTGCTGTCCCCACACTCGGCCCTCCAGAGTTTCCTTATATGTGTGTGTGTTTTGTCCACGCTTATTAAATGACATCATAGTGTATATTTTCCTGTGACTGTTCTTTTTATTCACTATTGGGTAAGTGAAATCACTGCTAAACGTCACCCCACTGTACAGGTGGACCCTGATCAATGGTCAGCGGAATTTTATGCTTTTATTTGTCAGCTACTCCTTGTGCACTGGGTGCTTTGTGCCAGACACAGAGCTGGGCACTGGGAACTGAGATGACGGGGTGAGAACAGTGTGCCTGGGGTCATCCGGCCATGAGCACCGGGCAGGATCCTTGTCAGGGCAGATTCTAATTCAGCACTTAGTTGTTGTTCAGTCCCTAAGTCGTGTTCGACTCTGTGTGACCCCATGAACTGCAGCATGCCAGGCTCCTCTGTCCTCCATTATCTCCCAGAGTTTGCTCAGATTCATATCCTTTGAGTCAGTGATGTCATCCAACCATCTCATTCTTTGTTGCCCCCTTATCCTCTGACCCTCAATCCTTCCCAGCATCAGAGTCTTTCAATGAGTCAGCTCTTTGCATCTGGTGGCCAAAGTATTGGAGCTTTAGCATCAGTCCTTCCAATGAATATTCAGGGTTTATTTCCTTTAAGGTTGACTGGTTTGATCTTGCCATCCATGGGACTCTTCAGCCCTCCTACTAGCTAAAATTGTTGCGCATGACCGTGGTCAGCATACGGTTGGCATAAATGTTTATTGAGCAGAGCTAAAGGTTTTTATTTGTAGGAGGGAAGTCTATTACTTCCATTTTGCAACTGACAAAATGTAGCATCAGCTCAGTGATTTTGAAGCCTGGCTTAGGTCGCTCAGGGTGACTGTAGGACCACAGCTGCCTGGGTTCAGCCAATGCCCGGTCCTCCACAGCTCAGGGAAGGGCCTGGCAGAAGGGTTTGTTGAAACATTCCATGGACTCCTTTCCTGCAGCCAACATGAAGAGACTGTGCGCACTCTGCAAAATTCTGCTAGATGTTGAGGGCAGACTGGGCAGTCTCCATGTGGTCCTGGGCGGTTTTCATTCCCAACATACGGCTTCCTCTTNTCCACAGATTCTGTGTCTCCTGGGTGCCGGGGCTGTTCTAGGCAGGTCATAAGGATGTTTTTGGTAGATTAAAGGACCGCCTTAATGTATTTTGCATTTAGATAGTAAGCGATGAAAGGAGCTGTTTTTCGCTGTAAAAACACTTTACAATCCGTCTCCCCCTGTTCTCTGCTCTGCACCCTGGTAGCCGAAGTGGCAAGCTCCTATCCCTTTCTCTGGGATGGCAGCTTGAGACATTCTCCTTGTTTCTTCCCTGTATTCTCACTTTTTCTTAGTTCTGGAGCCCTGGCTCTCTCTGGAGTGGGTCTACGGCCCTCTCCCTTGTCCCAGATGCCTGTGACGCTGTCATTTTTCTCTTGTTAGTGTCGATGCCCGGTGTGTTCAGAGTCCCTGACCCTGCTGCCCTTACCCCGGCAGGTCCTTTCCTCTGGTTCCAGATGACATTAAGGAAAGGCAGAGAAAGGCATTTTAGTATTTAAGGCTGCCGGGTTGAATGGACACTACCCAGAGGTGCTAAATGTTGTCAAATGATCCTGATGTATGTCTGGTAATGGCTTAGTGGTCTGTACTCCTTGGCTTTAGTATAAGGCCAATTTCCACGATTTCTGCATTTCCTTCCTCCTCTCTCAGTCACCCCTCTCAGTCTGGGTCCCTCTTTGGTCTCTTGTGTCCTCTGACCCTTGTGGATTGAGTCGAGCCATCTCCCTGCCTCTCAGTGCCAAGTGGCGTTCCTCCCTTTTTCTTCTGACGGGAAATGACCTGGTTTCGGTTGTGGTCTTCTCTGCAGTTAGGCTGTCTTGTGTCTCTAGTGATTACAACACTGTCTCTTAGTTGCTATGATGTGAAGGGATGAATCAACTGGAATATTTACAGTGGTACTTTCCTGAGCTAAACAGACTACAGCATCTCCCAAGGCAAGTGGGCAGTTGGCCATTCTGCATTTGAGTCTTCATCCTCTTTTCTATACTTTGCTTCTGTTAGGGCTTGGGCAGAGGGTGGAAGGAACAGTGGTTGAAGGAGCAGGAGAAAAAGCAGTGTTGTGGGGTGGAGTAACATCCTCCAAGACCAACATTAATGTTACAGGTAACCAAACATAGGATATCATTCATTCAGTTCTATTTTCAGCTGTTATATTATTTTGAATGTCCAAGTCTTTCCAGTTCAGTTCAGTCGCTCAGTCGCGTCTGACTCTTTGCAATCCCATGGACTGCAGCATGCCAGGCCTCCCTGTTCATCACCAACTCCCAGAGCTTACTCCAACCTATGTCCGCTGAGTTGGTGATGCCATCCAACCATCTCATCCTCTGTCGTCCCCTTCTCCTCCTGCCCTCAATTTATTCCAGCATCAGGATCTTTTCAAATGAGTCAGCTCTTCACATCAGGTGGCCAGAGTATTGGAGTTTCAGCTTCAACTTCAGTCCTTCCAATGAATATTCAGGACTGATTTCCTTTAGGATGGACTGGTTGGATCTCCTTGCAGTCCAAGGGACTCTCAAGAGTCTTCTCCAAAACCACAGTTCAAAAGCATCAATTCTTCAGCACTCAGCTTTCTTATAGTTGAACTCTCACATCCATACATGACTACTGGAAAAACCACAGCTTTGACTAGATGGACCTTTGTTGGGAAAGTAATATCTCTGCTTTTTAATATGCCGTCTAGAGGATGAGATGGCTGGATGGCATAACTGACTCGATGAGTGTGAATCTGAGTGAACTCTGAGAGTTGGTGATAGACAGGGAGGCCTGGCATGCTGCGATTCATGGGGTTGCAAAGAGTCGGACACGACTGAGCGACTGAACTGAACTGAGGTTGGTCATAACTTTCCTTCCAAGGAGAAAGCGTCTTTTAATATCATGGCTGCAATCATCATCTGCAGTGATTTTGGAGCCCCCCCCAAAATAAAGTCTGCCACTGTTTCCACTGTTTTCCAAGTCTTTTAAATGAGGTTTAGCTTTTATTTCTTAAAAATCATAATTTGTCTCTGATTCAGTCATTCTTATTTGGTGACACATGAAAACAGAAGCCCAGAGATATGAGACATAACCAGCTTGATGTTAGGACAGTGTAGTGTCCTAACTTTTGGTTTTATTTATTCCTTAGATGGGGTGATGTTTGTTTTATTGAGGTTAGTGACAAAGAATTCAAGCATACAGTTCAATCCCTAGTGAGTTATTGTGGTCAGTTACATTTCCCTTCACTCCTTGGTCGCTATGGAGACTAGACACAGAGATGCCAAAGTATCCATCATAAATCCGTCACAGGATGATGGAAAAGTGCTCAGAGCCCCTTTCATAGTGTAGGTTGCTGGCATAAATCTTGTGTATGGAAGCACATTTTTATGTTTGCTTTTTTTTTTTTTTTTTTTTAGCGGAAAGCCTCTGGCTTTCAATTTCTAGAGCAGCACCATCCAACAGAACTTTCCAGATGATGACAACCAGTGTTGTTCACCTTCACCACACAGTGTGGTGGCAGCTGGCTGCAGGAGGCTACTGGCTGCCTGAAGTGTGGCTAGTGCCACTGAGGAACTAAATTTATATTTCATTTAATTTTAATTAAGTAGTCTGTTGTGGCTATTGGTGACTGTGTTGGACTTTCCTAGAGCATTTTAAAAAAAATCGATTTCTGTTTTATTTCACAAATGGACAGCCAATCCCATAGTGAAAATCAATGCCATTATATAATCTAACGAATTTAGAGTGCTGTGGTTTTTACTTTTTAGTAAGTTCTTGTCTGGGAGACCAGAGCAGGAAACTACCCTGGGTGGAGTTTGTGAAAAAGGACCTCGTCTTCCTCCTGGGGGTGGGGCGGGTGAGGGGCGGTTGCAATATGTATCAGAGAGTAATATGAACCCTTTGGGGTCAAGGGTTGCACTTTCAGGAGTTTAGTCTAATTATAGAGTCAGAGATGCCCAAGCATGTACAGGTAACTGTCCGTTGTTTAGCGTGATGAAGACTTGAGAGCAACCCAGCTGTCTGTCAGAAGGGGATCGGGCAAAAGTAGTGCTAAACCATCCACAGTGGGACACCCTAAAGTGTCCACATGGGCTTCCCTGGTGGCGCTAGTGGTAAGAACCCACCTGCCAGTGCAGGAGAAGTAACAGAACACGCATGGACAGAGGAGCTTGGTAGGCTACAGTCCGTGGGGTCACAAAGAGTCAGACAGGACTGGAGTGACAGCGCAAAGTGTCAACAGGGGAGTCAGCACACTGTATGGTTACGTGGGGAAAGGCTAATGAAATCATTTAACTATGATGATTGTGTTTATGAAAAAATCATTTATACATTTAGGAAATGATCAGCCTGTGTCCCATGCGATGTAGAGCATTGCTTTAGAGTCATGGGATTATGGGGGAGGCATTCTCTTCCTATTATTATTTCTATATTATTGTTATTATTTTGTAAAAATGAGACTGTATTGCTTATCTAATCAGAGGAGACAACAGGGATTTCCATTTTGGGGAAAACACAGACAGATGTGTGATGAACTGCTAAGTACCAGGTTGGCTGCATTGTGGCCACATCACTTTGAGTGACTGAAGGTAACTAGCGGGAGTTATAGAGTTTGTGGGCTGTAGCATAATTTTCCGTGCAGACTGAGCTTGCCTCCAGAGATCACGAGTGCCAGGGTGGGACCGGATGAACAGCACCCCCACAGGGCCATCCTGTATGCTGACCGTGGGCCCAGAAAGAAGAGGGCAGCGCATCCCCGTCCCACCCTTCCTAGGGTGACACAGGGCCACTGTGTCGGCAGTGACGCTCTGGCGGTGCTGTGAGAGGGGAGGTGGACTCCAGATGGTGACATTCCAGGAGGTGATGAGCCAGGCGTGAGGCCACAGGGGGCGTGTGGCCCCGGCTGCAGGGTAAGGAAAGGCCCCCTCCAGTGAGTGAGAGAGGAGTGGTCGCTGGTGAGACATGAGCTAGGCACTGTCCCGCAGAGCAAAGAGCAGGAAGAAGACAGCATTGTGACAGGCGCGTGTATCAAGGTGACCGAGGACTTCGGGCACAAGCAGCACCCTGGCTTTGGAAGCGGGCTGGCTGCTGCCTGGGTGCACAAGTGGTACAGGGGCCTGTCTGACCCGGTGCACATGCACTGTGGGATCCCTGCATGGAGTACTTAGTGAGGATGGTAATGCGTAGAAACAAAGACCTTTTTTTAGGTCTGGCTTCCCAGGTGGTGCTAGTGGTAAAGAACCAGCTTGTCAATGCACAAGACGTAAGGATGCAGGTTTGGTCCCTGGGTCGGGACGATGCCCTGGAGATGGGCATGGCAACCCACTCCAGTATTCTGGCCTGGAATATTCCATGGACTGTATAGTCCCTGGGTTGCAAAGAGTCAGACATGACTGAGCGACTTTCACTTTCACTTTTCTAGCAATGACAACAACAAAAGCTGTCTCATGCCGTGTGGAGAGGGCTTGTTTGTTCTCTGGCTGTGAGCTGCTCCAGGAGCTGTTGCACCTTGAAGGGAGGCGCTGCCCAGTCTCTGTGGATGCAACGTCTCACACGAGGAGGAAGTAGACCAGCACGTGTTCATAGTGGATTGGTCCAAACTGCTGGAGTTCGATAGGAAGGTTTTAGAGGTTTTAAACGTGTGAAGACAAGGTTTCCTTTCATAAATGAAGATTTTAAATTATACAATAAGGACTTCCCACGTTTGATCTTGGTTCCTACTGACCAAGGATCTACTGGTCCTTGACATTAACTTTTCCCCCTAAGAATAAACAAACTGTTATCTGAATTCAGATTACATCTCATGAAAATTAGCGTGTTGAGCTTAGAGTGTATTTACTGACTGAAAATGCTGTCATTATAGAAGTCCTCTGAAATCTAGGTATTTCCTGTTACACCTCTGATTCTTATTGAAATGCTGTTGCTGGCTGTTCCTTCTTTGCCAGTCAAGGTCACATTTTCCTGGTGACAGCGGTGTTCTTCCCCATGTCATTTCTAGGGTTCCTCAAAGGTGCTAGGATACCCACTCCCCACCGTGCCCCAGGCCACCTCTTTCCTTCCATACCTTTTATACCCAGAGAATCCTGTTTTAAACTTATCTATCTTTAGCTGGCTTGGCACCCCTCCCTCTCACCCACATACTGAGGTTCATATACCTTCCTCGGAAGATCTGACATCAACCTGGCGCCTATGTTTGTTTGGTTGTAACTCACCAGAAAGAACTCCATTAGGTATTTAGTTTGATAGGAAAGAGTTAGAAGATGCCTTATGTTATTTGAGGGAAGAGTGAAAAAATAAAAGCTTAAAAAAATCTTGGACCAAGTTAGAGCTGAAAAGAATTGAGGCTAAAAGAGCCCGTTTTGTGGATGCTGGAATGGCCGTGCGGATGGGGGGGAGGGGGCAGCTCCTCTCTGTGTCCAGCAGGGCCTCCCTCACTCCCCTTTGCGTCCCTCTATGTCAGAAGTGACACAAGCAATGTGCGTGGTGGCCTGGCTGGCATGGCAGTCTTGTTGTTCAGTTGCTAAGTCGTGTCCAATTCCTTGTGAGCCTATGGACTGCAGCATGCCAGGCTACCCTGTCCTTCACTATCTCCTGGAGTTTGCTCAAACTCATGACCATTGAGGCAGTGATGCCATCCAACTATCTCATCCTCTGTTGTCCCCTCTTCCTGCCCTCAATCTTTCCCAGCATCAGGGTCTTTTCTAATGAGTCAGTTCTTCGCATCAGGTGGCCAAAGTATTAGAGCTTCAGCTTCAGCATCAGTCCTTCCAATGAATGTTCAGGGTTTATTTAGGATTGACTGGTTTGGTCTCCTTGCAGTCCAAGTTTGAAAGCATCAATTTTTTGGCACTCAGCCTTCTTTATAGTCTAACTCTCACATCCATACCTGGATACTACTGGAAAAAAGCATACTACTGGAAAAAGTATAGCTTTGACTCTATGGATCTTTGTCAGCGAAGTGATATATCTACTTTTAATATGCTGTCTATGTCATAGCTTTTCTTCCAAGGAGCAGGCATTTGGCACGTGCCAGTAAATATGTCTGTGTGGATCTGATAAGATGCAGAGCCCTTCTCGGGGCTCAGCCTCTGCACCAGCCTCTGAGGGGCCTCAGGAGCTTCCTGGGGCCCCACGAGGGTTGAGCACTTGAACTGGGTCCCTTCTCTTAGTCCCTGAACTCACCTCTTGAAAGGGAAGCTCAGAGGGGCCAAGTTATCTGCTGTGGTTCTCGTGGCACTGGGATCTGAACTCTGGTCTCTATCGTGGTGCCAGAGCCTTGGAGCCGAGAGGCTGGGTTGGTGTCCGTGTCAGCGGCTGAACAACCAGGCTCTGAGAGGGTCTGTCGCTTGCGGAGAGAGGGCCTGAGAGTCCCTAAAAGCAGGTCTTATCATCTCGAGCTGCTGGTGGAAAAAGTCAGGCACACGCTGCTGAGCTCACCTGGGGTTTGGGGGCTGGAGAGGCCAGAGGACAGGCCGTGAATGCTCCCATGAGGGCTGGACAGCACAGGGCCTCGGCGCTGACTCTCATTTCCACCTGCCCCAGGTTGCCCAGAGGAAGGGAGTCAAGGGCCCGTCTTCTCTAGATCCGGAGGTGCTGTCAGTCTTCGTGCCTCCTTTTGTCATGAAGGAGGACAGTCAGCCCACCGCCGTGAACTGCATGACGCTGGGTAAGAACAGGAAGCGCTCCTTCCGGAAGAAGAGAGAGAGGCCCAGAGTGGAGCTGGGGAAGGGCGTCCCTGGCGGCCCCAGGGGCCCAGACCCCGAGGACGTGAACATCCCCAACGGCGTGGACCTGCTCGCTCTGCCGCAGCTCTGCTTCCCAGGTACGCGTGGGCCGGCCTTTTCCTCAGTGCGCCAGTTCCTGCTGACGAGCGGGCTTCTGTCCTGGCTTCACTTTCTCCTTGGCTGTAGAGAACTTGGGTCAGAGGACTCGACAGAAGGGCCTGTCTGGAGGCTCCGCCAAGAAATTGGTGGGGTTTCCTGGTCTTCAGGATTAAAACCTGCAGAAGCAGGGACACCCCTTCCCCGTTGGGCTTGGGACCCAGTCTCTACTCCAGGTGCAGCCTGAAGGTACTGCCTGGGGGCCTGTCCCCCTGGACCCTTCACGAAGGCTTCAGAGCACAGAGCACCCGCAGAGACACTGCTGCTGGGGTGGGGGGTCACCGAGGAAGGCGCAGCACGGCCGGAGGAGTTAGCGTGACTGGCCATCAAAGAGCCACATGTGACCACGGGGTTGGGGGGACGTGTCCTGTCACTTATGGTTAGCCCAGGCCTCAGGGCAGACCCCGCATGGCTGGACTAAAGCTCCTTCTTTCTTTTTTCTGCCTACAGGGGGCTTGTGTGTGACCTCTGAGCCCAGAGAGGACTGTGTCCACTTTCTGGTACTGACTGACGTCTGCGGCAACAGAACCTACGGCGTGGTGGCGCAGTACTACCGACCCCTGCACGTACGTGGTCTGCACAGCCTCCTGAAAATGGGTCTAGGTTGTGGGGTTATTTTGCAGTGAAATACACACTATGTGGCAATCACCATTTTAGCCATTAAAAAAATGTGTAGTTCAGTGGCATTAAGTACGTTTGCGGTTCCGAGCCACCATCTCCACTGTCTAGTTCCAGGACATGTTTGTCACCCCCAGAAGGCAGTGGGGTCTCATTAGCAGCACTGCCCAGTCCCCGCTGCCCCCAGCCCTGGACCACTGCTCATCTGCTCTCTGCCTCTGTGGCTTTGCTTGTGTTGGACATTTCGCGTCAGTGGAATCACACGACACGTGTCCTTCTGTATCTGGCTTTTTCCCACTTAGTGTGATGTCTTCAGAGCTCATCCATGTTGGAGCAGGTGGCAGGGCTTCCCTCCTATTCACGGCTGTGTGACATTCCACGGTGTATATAAACCATATCCTGCTTCTCCGTTCCTCAGCTGAGGGAACTTGGGGCTGTTTTCCTGTGTGTCAGATGCCTGGGCTTAGGTTTTGAGAAGATGACTCCGTCATCAAATATTTGGGGAGTGTTTTCTGGGCAGGGCCGGTGTGTGTGACCCAGCTGGCCTAGGGGAGTTTGTAGGGACCATGATGGACCGGAAAGTACAGGGTTATCAGCTGCTTACTTCCAACCCTGAAGAATACTCTCCTAGGGCCCAGATGAGGGGTTTCTGATATTTTTTGCATAGTTAAAAAATTATTTTAATTGAAATATAGTTGATTTACAATATTGTATTAGTTTCAGTGTGTGGCAAAGTGATTCAGTTATACATATATATATACATACACATATATATATATATACATACACATACATATCTATACATACACATACACTTTTTAAGATCTTTTCCTTTATAGGTTATTATAAGATATGGAATATAGTTCCCTGTGCTATGCAGTAGGTCCCTGCTGTTTATTTTATATGTAGAAGTATATATATTTTAATCCCCAAATCCTAGTTTATCCCTCCCCCTTTACCCTTTTGGTCATCATAAATCTGTTTTCTGTGAATTTATTTCTGTTTTGTAAATGAGTTCACTGTCTCACCGTTTTAGATTCTACATATAAGCAGTGCCGTATGGTATTTGTCTTTCTCTGGCTTTCTTCACTTAGTGCGATGATCTCTAGGTCCATCCATGTTACTGCAAATGGCATTATTTCATCCTTTCTTATGGCTGAGTAATATTCCACTGTGTGCGTTCACCGCCTCTTCTCTATCCTTTCATCTGTGGAGGGACACAGCTTGTTTCCATGTCTTGGCTACTGTAAACAGTGCTGCTGTGGACCTTGGAGGGCATGGAGCTTTTGGAATCATGTTTTCTCCACACACATGGTGGGCCTTCCAATATTGTGCCCTTTGTGAGCTGTCCAGAGAGCTGTGCCTTTAGGAATCCCTCTGCTGTGTTCTTTTCTGGTGGATATCCCCCCATCATGGGCCGAGGCTTCTCCTGCCCCCTCCTCAGTCCACAATGCCTACCTGGCTCCCAGCCCTCTTGAATATGGCCTTTTACCGAAGTGGGGCCCCCTTCTTGTGTCTCACTGCATTCTGACTGTGCACCCCTGTCACTGAAGGCAGCAAGCTTCTCCTGGGCAGGGTCCAGTCTTACCATCTCTGGAGCCCCAGCGCCTCACTCAGAGCGAGCTCCCCACGGGCTCTGTCAGTGCTGGTGGAAAGGTTGATGCTCTCTTTTGTGAGGCGATGATGCAGGCGGGACCGGCCAGATGTGCTGCAAGACGGTTGTCCAGCCCCCGTCCAGGCTCCTCTCCGCCTGGAGATACCAGCACCATTGAAGACAGAGACTGGGACTTGCCAGGATTTGACGTGAAGTGACGGAGCTCTTGCTTTTCTGCAGGACGAGTACTGCTTCTACAACGGCAAGACGCACTGGGAGGCGTCGGGGCCGGGCGGGGGCGCAGCCGGCTGCTTTGTGCCCTTTGCAGTGTGCGTGGTCTCCAGGTTCCCCTATTACAATGCCCTCAAGGACTGTCTCTCCTGGTGAGTCTGCATCCACCCCCCAGAAAGCCTGCCCTCACCCTGGGCAGCTGGACTTCTAGGCTCCCACACCCAGAGTGCTCCCCTGGTGGTGAGAAGTCCTGGAACTCTTGGAGCAGAAATTTCAGCTCTGATTTGCAATTCAGAAGATGATGATTTGAACGCTCATATTTATTTCGTGATTTTATTTTTCTTTCAATTTCAGTTTATTGACTCATCTGAAGTTCTGTAAAGATTTCGAAGTTGACAATCACATAAAAGCTTTTGCTGCAAAACTATCTTTAATACCTAGCCCGCCACCTGGACCACTCCATTTGGTAATGAAATCCGAATTACTTTTTTTTTTTTTCTTTGCAAATAGTAAAAGTAATATGATGAAGATGGTTTGTTTATTTTTAATGGACATATAGTTGATATACAGAGTGTTAATTTCTGCTATATAGCAAAGCGATCCAGTTATACATATATATATACATTCTTTATGTTCGTTTCCATTCTGATTTATCCTAGGATGTTGAATACAGTTCTCTATGCTGTACTGTTGGATCCTGTTTATCCATTCTGTATATGGTAGTCAGCATCTAATAGTCCCAAACTCCCACTCCAGCCCTCCCCGGTCACTCCCCTTTCGCATCCACCCGTCTGTTCTTACATCCGTGAGGCTATTTCTGTCATGAACAGCTTCACTGGTGTCACATTTTAGATTTCACATGTAAGTGATCCCATATGGTGTTTGTCTCTCTGCTTCTGACTTGGTCTGATGGTCTCTAGTTGCATTCATGTTGCTGCAGGTCACATTATTTCATTCTTTTTTATGGCTGGGTAGTAGTCCATTGTATATAGGTATCACATCAGTGAAGATGGCTTACCTTTTTTAGATGATTTTAAGTTCTAGCTTTGTTTAAATTTTGCTTCTCAAGTTCCTTTCAAAAGCATTTTATGCATTGTGTCCAAAGGTTAGGAAACTAGAGGTAAATTAGAAAATTTGTCTTCTAAAAATTTAGAAATAAAATTTCAGTCTAAAGTCAAATATTTAGGCCTGAGTTTTGCTAAGTGGCTCATGATTAACAGATATTGAGCTAGTAATAGGCCCCTTTGGTGGTTAACATGTTAATTCATTACTGGCTATTCAGAAAATACATCAAATTTACTTATATTACAAATCGCCCCACCCCTTTTTTTTGGGTCTTGAATATGAGGTTTATATTTAACTTAGCGATGTTTTTTCTTCTCCAGTGTAGTTAGTAAAAAGCAAGTGGTTTGGTTTTTTGTTATTCACAGTGCCCCTTGTGTTATTTAATTGATAGACAAGGGTTCCCAAACCAGGTTCTGTGAAACACTGGTTGACATGTTCTTGGCTCTCTTGAGGTGGGAGGTTTCCGGGTTAAGGAAAGTTGAAGACAGACAGACTTATTCCCCTTTTGCTGAGTACATGGCAGACTGCTAAGTTGTGTGATGAAACCTGTTTGAGTCAACGATTTCCAAACTAATGTAACTGCAGGATGCTTCCTTTTCTTTGAAAACAAACGTGTTAAATAAATGTCTTGAAGTACATAGTAAATGTTAATTTCACTCTGGTAGTTCCTTCTGGAAGATTTTACCTATACATCTTGCTTTTTCTGTGTTTTGATTATTATGGGCAGTTGAGAAATTATTAGGATATTTGTGATTATTATTCATTATTACAGTATATACATTTTTGTATTACCCTAAACCCAGCAGTCTGCTTGGGAGGGACATCCCACCAAGTACATTTCTGGCTCAAGGCAGGGCAGGATGTCTGTCTATCTGAGTTCTAGTCTCAGAACCCTTTATGGGGAACGTTTGTTGGGTTTCCATGTCAAGCAGTCATCTTTACTATGTGGATAACTGGTACTTTCTTGCAGTGAAATCATCATAGTTTATGTTCTTACTCTAGAAACTCAACCCCTGCTCACTGAGGCCCTGCTACAGCAGTGAACCAAACCCCCTGAGTTCAGAACAGTGTTAGGGTTACCTATAATTTGTAGTAGTCTGCCTCTGAGCATAGGTCATGTGTAAATAGTACTTAACACCAGTCTTCTGTATCTTAGACTCCTGGAGTAACTAATACTTTGTTCCTACATTTCTACCACTTGGAGTGGGAAAGCTTACTGGGGAAATTGTTTTGGGGCTGGTTCACGGGCATCTTCTGGATGCCTCTTTGCCCCACATCCACCCTCTTGGTCACACCTGGGTCCACCTCCAGCAGCTCTTTCCAGTTCCCCTGTTTCCACTGCCACCGCGGTTCTGGGCCACCAGCTTCTCCCACCTGCATGACTTAGGGAACCACTGGTCTGTCCACTTCATTTCGTTTTTAAAGTTTTTATTTATGTGTGTGTCTATTTTTGGTTGTGCTGGGTCTCCATTGCTGCAAGCGGGCTTTAGTTGCAGTCAGCAGAGTTGCAGTGCACAGCCTTCTCTTGTTGTGGAGTGTGGGCTCACGGCGCTCAGGCTCGGCACTTGTGGCTCCTGGGCTCCAGAGCACAGGCTTGGTAGTTGTGATGCATGGGTTTTAGTTGCCCTGTGGCATATGGAATCTTCTCAGACCAGAGACTGAACCGATGTCCCATTGACGGTGGATTCGTAACCACTGAACCACCGGCAAAGCCCTCCACTTCCAGTCTTGACCTTGTATTCAGTCTATGCTTTGCACAGTGGATAGAGAGATCCTGAAACTCTATACTTTCCTTTTGGACTTAAGACCCCCCACTGGTTTCTCCCTGGCCCCCTCCACCCAGACCTGCCTCCCCCGTGTTACCATCCAGCTCCGTCTGCACCAGGTAGTCCTGGCTCACTGTCGTTCAGCCGCACCGGGCCCCTGTCATCCCTTGCACAGGACTTTTGCAGGTGCTGGTTCTCCTCCAGCTCCTGCCAGTCTCTCAGGCCTGGCTCAGGTGCTAGGTCTCAGAGCAGCCCCTTTCACACTGTCCAGCACAGCCTCTCGCTCTCCTGCAGAGCTCAGCACAGCGGCAGGGTGGGCTTGAGTGTGCCTGTTTTCTGTTTAACGTCCAGTTCCTCCATCGGACTCTGGGCCACAGGAGCACAGAGGCCGTGCTCAGAGCTGTATTTCCAGCACTTGGCCCCTGCCCCGCAAAGCACTGTTCAGTGAGTGAACGAAAGGATGTTCTGGCATCACCAGCAGTGCTGAGTCAGGGCCTACGTGCTGGGGCTTGTGGTTTGTCATGGGCTACGTTTGGATTAGACTTGTCCCTGGGCTCCTCCACTAACAAATCTAATTAGCTGTGGGGTCCCATTTGGTATGGCGGCCATCGTCTGTCGTAATGCGTGTTATAGAATTGTGGCTGTGGACTGTTGTGAAGAAACCTAAGAAGTCAGTTTCATCTGATGCAGGAGCTGATTAAGCAGTGTTTTCCAGAGCCCACTGCAAACCAGTGTCAGACACCCCATCAGCCCGTGTAAGAGCCCTTGCTGAGTGCTCCTGTGTGCCTGAGGCCAGGGCAGGCTTAACCCTGCTGTTCCCAGCTCTCCACCTCTTCCGAGGGACCCTGACTCCCTCCTTCACATCTGCCTTCTGCGTCAACCTTTAACACATAATAAGCATCTCGTGAATGTGGGATTTGAACTTGAACTGTCATTTTAAAATAATATCCTTTAGAAGGATAAAGTGTCCTTAAATTTTTTTTGAATTCCGTATCTTTAAGGAGCTCTGGGGCGTCCCCGGTGGCTCAGGGGTAAAGAACTCACCTGCAGTGCAGGAGCCACGGAAGACTCAGGTTGAATCCCTGGGTTGGAAAGACTCCCTGGAGGAGAGCTTGGCAACCCACTCTAGTATTCTTACCTGGGAAATCCCATGAACAGAGGAGCCTCGTGGGCTATATAGTCCGTGGGGGTCACAGAGAGTTGGACATGACTGAAGCGACTTAGCACGCTCTCAAGGAACTTTGTTAAACTGAAAATATAAGCAAATACATAGTAAGTAGTAAGCACGAATAATGTATACTGGTTAAGATTGATTTGAACATGCTTGATCAAGAATTTGTGCTAATCGAACTGGGTATTTGGGAGGCAGTTCATCTTTGTTTTGTCAATGAACAATTTGCTGTTTAATTAAAGAGTTTAAGGGAGTCTGGGTGAAAAAGACGTTCAGTTCAGTTTAGTCGCTCAGTCGTATCTAACTCTTTGGACCCCATGGACTGCAGCCAGACCTCCCTGTCCATCACCAACTCCAGAGATTCCTCAAAACCATGTCCATTGAGTTGGTGATGTCATCCAACCATCTCATCCTCTGTCATCCCCTTCGCCTCCCACCTTCAATGTTTCCCAGCCACAAGGTCTTTTCAAATGAGTCAGTTCTTCACATTAGGTGGCCAAAAGTGTTGGAGTTTCAGCTTCGGCATCAGTCCTTCCAGTGAATATTCAGGACTGATTTCCTTTAGAATGGACTGGTTGGATCTGCCTGTAGTCCAAGGGACTCTCAAGAGTCTTCTTCAACACCACAGTTCAAAAGCATCAATTCTACTTTGCTCAGCTTTCTTTATAGTCCAACTTTCACACTCATACATGACTATTGGAAAAACCACAGCTTTGACTAGACAGACCTTTGTTGGCAAAATAATATCTCTGCTTTTTAATATGCTGTCTAGGTTGGTCATAGATTTTCTTCCAAGGAGCAAGAGTCTCTCAATTTCATGGCTGCAATCACCATCTGCAGTGATTTTAGAGCTCCAAAAAATATAGTTTGTCACTGTTTCCACTGTTTCCCCATCTATTTTCCATGAAGTGATGGGACCAGATGCCATGATCTTAGTTTTCTGAATGTTGAGTTTTAAGTCAACTTTTTCACTCTCCTCTTTCACTTTCATCAGGACGTTCTTTCGTGTAGGGAATATGCTATACACTGGCCTGTACTGTAATTAACAGGGCTTCTTTGAAGAATAAGAACTACTTTCTCATAGCCCCCAGGCAAAGGGCTGGGAGCAATAAAAAGTACATCATAGAAAAACATCTTGAAAACAAGATGTTGAATTACTGGTGTGACTGATGGAAAACCATTAATGACTCTTGTCCTGACCAGAGCCTTGAGGGAATTACTGAGAAAGGTTGACCCTAGCTGAGGGGCTAAACAGAGTCATGAAAGGCCTGAAGGTTTGATATTGAAGATTGTGCATTGTCTATCTTTATCCCCGATCTGAGATTATAAAAAACAGATATCCCCAGAGCACCTACAAGGAAGTAGATGTTAGCAATAAAAAGCATGCAAGGATTAGGATCTGGGCTTTTACCTGCGAGTGGCATCAGCCCCGTGATTCCCACCTTACTTCTGAGTCTTATTTTTCCTTATTCTTCTGCAGCACCGCTCCCTGAGGTCAGTTCGTTGTTGGGCTGGTCCCAACACATTAGTTCTTCACTTTCTGCCATAAGGGTGGTGTCATCTGCATATCTGAGTTTATTGATATTTCTCCTGGAAATCTTGATTCCAGCTTGTGTTTCTTCCAGTCCAGCATTTCTCAAGATGTGCTCTGCATATAAGTTAAATAAGCAGGGTGACGACATACAGCCTTGACGTACTCCTTTTCCTAATTGGAACCAGCCTGTTGTTCCATGTCCAGTTCTAACTGTTGCTTCTTGACCTGCATATAGATTTCTCAGGAGGCAGGTCAGGTGGTCTGGTATTCCCAAAAGACATTAGGTCCTCAGTTTGTCATGAAACGTTCCTGGCTGTTCTGTTTATCTCTAGATGGTTTTATTTCTGTGACATTGGAGGTGACAGCAGGAGTCTTAGAAAGTGTCTTCTAACTCAGATGCTTCTGAGCCCAAATGGTGAATTTCAGTGCGTTTCAGCCTCTGCTGGAAGCAGCTCCCTGAGCCAATGATGGAAACTGGTTGTTGCAGATATTTAACATGAAACCACTACAGATCGTGTTTCCCTCGAGAGCGGACCCCGAAAGCCCCCTCATCGACCTGGACCTTCACCTGCCCTTGCTGTGCTTCAGACCTGAGAAGGTGCTACAGGTACGCGTCCCTCCACACCTGTGAGCACCTCATGATAACGGACTTAACCGGACATCAAAGAGAGGCTCTTCCTTTTTTGCTTAAAACCAACTTTCACCGCAGGGCACACTGTTGAGGTCAGGGTGGTCTGGGTTCTGGCAAACGGATCGGGGGAGCCGAGAGGGAGGTGCCCCACGTCCAGCCTCCCGGCGGCACCCTCACGGTGCTTCAGGCTTGTGCTGTCCCCTGCCTGCCCCTCAGATCCTCACCTGCCTCCTGACGGAGCAGCGCATCGTCTTCTTCTCGTCCAGCTGGGCTCTGCTGACGCTCGTGGCTGAATGCT
The DNA here is from genome assembly GCA_006410615.1 of Neotragus moschatus. Taxonomy (NCBI): domain Eukaryota; kingdom Metazoa; phylum Chordata; class Mammalia; order Artiodactyla; family Bovidae; genus Neotragus; species Neotragus moschatus. The sequence continues at coordinate 495,514 of SJYA01001975.1, forward strand.
TCATGGCCTACCTGCACCCCCTGCAGTGGCAGCACACCTTCGTGCCCATCCTGTCTGGTCAGATGCTGGACTTCCTCATGGCGCCAACCTCCTTCCTCATGGGCTGCCACCTCGACCACTTTGAGGAGGTCAGCAAGGTGAGCGCCCACTGCTGGATTCAGGGCACTGAGTCGCGCGACTTTGGGAGGACACATGGGGAGCTGCTGGGCGGTGAGGGCAGGTGCAGACGACTGGGGCAGCTCCAACACAGGGCACTGGTGCGTCCGCCTTGCCCTCGGGGTGTGCTCCAAGCATCACATCTGACACCACTTCTCAGGTTTTCAGGGAGGCGAGGGCAGGCGTCGGAGTCGAGGGAACTGATTTCGAGTGTCGCCTCTGCTGCGTACTAGTTTTGCGACCCTGAGTGGCTTACTGGCCCTTGCTAAGCCTCAGTCTCCTCATCTGTGAAGTGGGCACGGCCGCAGCTTCCTGGCAGGGTTCTGGCTCAGGAATGTCCCCCCTCGGTCCTGGCCAGGGTTCTGACTCAAGAGTGTCCTTCATTCCTCCTGGAAAGGTTCTGCCTCAGGAATGTCCCCTGTCTCTCCTGGCAGAGTACTGGGTTTGGTGGACGGGAGCCACCGTGGTACTGTTCTGTATTTTCCATTTTCACTTTTATTGATTAAGCCTCTGCTATTCATTAGTACTGTGAGCCTTCGTCCTAGATGAATGCAGGTGCATGCTTGGTGTCCGAGGGGTCTGTGGGCCTTGCTAAATCCAGTGGCCGTTTACTCGCTTGGGGGCAGACCTAGGTCCTGACGGGACGCTGCTGGCTACAGCATCAGGCAGCGTTGGGGCACACAGTGGGTACTTCATAAGGGCAGCTGTTTTTGCTGCTGTGCCGACGGGGTGCATTTCAAAGGGGAGCTTGGGCTGTAGACATCGCCAGCAGTAAGAGCAGATTGGTTTTTCTTAAAACAGCTTTTTTTTCAGATACTATTTACATACCGCAGAGTTTCTTGGACTAAAATGTACAACTCAGTGGCTTTTAGTAACTTGGTGGAGCTGTGGTGACTAATTTTAGACTTTTTGGGCAGCCCACAAAGAAACCCTGCCTGTGTTAGCAGTCACCCCACGACCACCACGCCCCCTACTCCCACCCCCTGCCCCCGGCCACCGCTACCTGCTCTGTGGATCTGCCTGTTGTGTATACGTGAATTTTACACAGATGGAATCATTCAGTGCATGGTCTTTTATAACTGGCTTCTTTCACTTAGTGGTGTGTTTTTGAGGTTCATCCATGTAGCAGCCCTTTATTTTTATTGCCCAGTAGGGCTGCCCTGAATGAAGAGACCACAGTTGTTTATCCATTCATGAGTTGAGGACATTTGCAGTTGTTTCCATGTTTTGGCTGTTGTGAACGGTGAGGCTGTGAACACTCACGTACAGGTCATTGTGTGGACACACGTTTATTTATTTACCTCGGTACACACCTTGGAACACACCTAGGGGAGAAATTGCCGGGGCTAGTGCTAGTACCGTGTTTAACCACTGGAGAGATGTCCAGGCTGTGGCCCTCCGCAGTTACCCGGCTCGCCGTCCCCCCAGCACGGGGCGGGCTCCGGCTTCCTGCCTCCCCACAGTGCGTGTCGCTGGTCTTTCTGCTTTCAGCCTCTTGTTGGCCGGTTTGGATGACTGGCATCGTGGAGGTCTTTTTCTGGTGCTTATTCCTAGTTGGTCCAGGGTGGGTTCTCATGTAACTTTTTCATTTTCATTTTAATTAACATGTAGTTTATTTACAGTGTTGTGTTTGCTCTTTCAAAAATGTCTCTGTGTGCGCAGAACCCGAGAGGAGTGGGTTGCTGCACGGCCCGCTCTGTCCTCAGAGGTTGTCCGAATTTTTCCTGGTGTTTGCAGCACAGCGCGGCTGAGCCCGGTGCCCCTCCTGGAGGCGGAGCCGGCATGTCTGTGTTCTTGGCAGACTCGGTGACTCACTCACCGGGGACAAACACGCTTTGGGAAAAGGCCATTCAGACCTCCTGGAAGGAACGGAAAAACGTCACTCTTGGAAATGAGGAAAAAATAGGCATGCTCTGGAGTTAAAACTGGGTTTCTTTTTTTAGTTGTCAGGGGAAAAACCGCCTTCGTTTGGGCCCGTCAGGAGGCATAGGCACTGGACTCCGCTCTGCTCTGCAGAGGAAGTCCGTGAAGGAAGTCCTCCTAGCAGCTACCTGCTCCGGGAGGCGTCAGGGCAAGGCAGCAGGTCTTGACTGAGCGCGTTTGGGGTTGGGATGTGTCCTTGATGGTGCTGAGCACGTGGACGGGGTCCTTGTAAAAGCTGGGCATTCGTGCGCTGAGGATGCCTGTCCCCTCCAGTGCAGTTCTCTGCTCTGGGGCACGTGTTTGTGCATACTTCATGTGATGCGGAACACGCCCTGAGAGGCCGGCCTGGCAGGAAGGCCAGGGAGAGTTTGGCGTTGTGTTCCGGGACAGTTGAAGTGCAGAACTTAGGGGTGTGATTCAGTATTTGTGTGCTCCGTCACAGATAAGACTTCACAAGTAAGCCACACACATGTCTCAAGAATGCTTGAGTGTGTTGGCTCCCTGAGCCCAGGGCCCACCTGTGCTCTGGTCCTTGGGGGTGGGGAGCTAGCTGGGCAGCCCAGCAGGCACCCTGAGTGTTGAATGTCGGGGTGCTCTGGCTGGATCTCTGGAATGTGCTCTCCAGGCTCCCTGAAGTGGTCCACGGAGTGTTTGTACCAGGGCAAGGGGAGGCCTGACCTACTGTGTTGGAATCTTGACTCAAGGCATGTTTAATCACCTTAGCTTATTAACCTGACTCATCGTATGCATTGCATTTTGGAGCAGACAACATAAGGCTTTGTGTGCATATTAAATATATAATAATTTAATTAATGATAACTTGACCTTAGTGAATGCAAAATGTAGCTTTGTGTTTTCAAAGATGTATACAAATTCAGATTCTTACTTTGATCTTTACAAACTTATTTTATAGGAAGCCGATGGTTTAATTCTGATAAACATCGACAACGGGAACATCACCTACTCTAACGATGAGGAGGTTGATGTTCCCGACATCCCTCTCCTGGCCGCACAGACGTTTATTCAGAGGTAAGGGGAGAGATCATGTGTGTTTGGGAAAGTCTTCCTCAGGTTTGTACTTGACACATCTGAGTATCTTTTCCAATCTTATATTAACAGATGGTTTATGTATTTAATGGGGTTTCCCTGGTGTCTCAGACAGTAANCTCCCATCTGAGCTTACTGTCCCCCTTTATCTTGTCTGCTCTTAGGAGGTCAGACACAGGCTGAGCTGAGGCCTGAGAGCAGGGGAGGGAGCGGATGGTCCTCCTCTGGCTCCATAACTTGGCTGTTCTCATCTGTGCCTCTTACTGTGTATCAGTCAGCAGGGGCTGCTGTAACAAACACCTCCTAAGCAACAGACATCTGCTGCCTCCCAGTTCCTGGAGGCTGGAAGTTCAAGGTCAAGGTGCCAGTAGGGCTGGTTCCTCCCTGTGTCCTCAAGTGGTCATGCCCCACGGGGGCGTTGTGTTTTAATCTCCTCTTATAAGGACACCCATCATATTGGAGTAGGTCCAGCCTCATGACCTCATTTTAACTTAATTGCCTCTTTGAAGGCCCCAACTCCAAACGTAGACACTGTGAGGTACTGTGGGTCAGGGCTCCGATGTGGGAACTTGGGGAACAAACAGTTCAGCCTGTCATATCTTGGCATTGATTACTCCCTCTCCCTGATGGTTTCTACAGAGTCGATGGGAGCCTCTCCTTTATCAGTGGTCCTTCCAATCTTACAGCACCCAGAGCCTGGGCTGCGGGTGTGGAGGCCTGTGTGGCTGGTGGGTCGTGCTCACAGGGCCCAGCCAGGTGGCCTGGTGGAGTGTCTCCCTGTGTGAACTCAGAAGGTGAAACCAACATTCCTCACCGTCTGGGTTTCTGATAAGTGAAGTCCGCATTCCCCGATTTTTGAGGACTGATCTTGGCCAGCGTTTGACGAAGCTTCTCAAGTGTTTGCTTGGGTGGAGCATATCCAATAAGATGAGATCTCGCCTCTGCCCACGTGTTACTGTGAGAATTCTAGAACATTCCCAGGGTTCTCACTTGGTCAGACACCCGGAGGTGGGATGTGGTGTCTCGGGCTCACCACGAGGGGCTGTTTATAAACGTGAACTAACCTGTGCGTGGTTGGTGGCACGTCTGTGAAGGGCCCTGGGACGGTCATCCAAGCCATGGCCGTGGGCCTCCTCTTGGGGACCAGGTACCTGAGCACCCACCCGGTGTCTTTGGTGGGAAGACACCCCTGCTCCTGGGCGCCCTGTGCCGTGCTGTCTTCCTTGCCTTGAGCAGTGCGTGTGTTTGCCGTGTCCCCCTGCCCCGCCGGATCTCATGTGTCATGTGGGTTTATATGCATATTTAAAGCTTCCGACTCTCTCCTTGGTGTCCAAGGTTGCATCTAAAAGTGCAGCCATGGCTGGTGCTGGGGAGGCAGGGGTCCTGTGTGATGAAGACCTCTGGGAGCCCCCGTCCCTGAGAACCGCCCCCAAAGGGTGGCCACGCCTCGAGCACCCGCACCTGCCGGGGCAAGGCCTTCCTGCCCAGGCCCGCTGGGAACCCTTTGGCCGTTGTGGAAGAGGGAGTGTTGAAAAGAGGGACGGGATGACTCAGCTTGGACAAAAACACCTGTGGTCCAAAGACAAGGCCTTTGTGGGTTGCGCACTAGTGAGCTGTTTGTGTTGGGACATGAATAGACAACCGGGATGTGTTTTTAACGACATCCCCTTTCCACCCCCCACCCTGGTATTGATAGGTGTTCTGAGCATCCTAAGAAGGTCAATTTAGTTCTCCCTGGAGGATTCTCTCTCCTGCCTAGGAGCAGTGGTCGCATGCTGTGGGCTGAGCTGTGGTCACTTTCCCTCTGTTCCTTTCCAGGGTCCAGAGCCTTCAGCTGCACCATGAGCTGGAGATGGCTCACCTCTGTACCAGCACAGACGTGAACGAGGGCCGGGCTTCCAGGCGGGCCTGGCAGCAGCGGCTCAACTGCCAGATCCAGCAGATGACCCTGCAGCTGCTCGTCAGCATCTTCAGGTATTTAAAGCCCCTCCAGGGTCATCACCTGGTCCCCAGCCCGCTCCCAGTTCCACGCCGGCGACGGCCCCAGAGCTCAGGGACTAATATCCAGGACTGACGTGGGAGAGGCCCCTGCACCCAGGAGGATCCCTGAGAGTGTGTCAGCCCTGTCCAGGGCCTTCCCACCCCCTCCTCTCTCCTGCAAAGGACCACTTTGGGCGGTCAGCCCCGGTCAAGGGACAAATGGATTGTTTTGGGCTTGCAGCCCACCTGAAGGAGAGCCCAGGATGGTTAGCACCCCAGACTGGCCCGTTAGAAGCTTTTCTTCTTTCTCCCCATCGCCGTCACCTTCAGCTTCGGAGTCTGTTGTGTGTTGTTGGGAGCCAGCTCTTGAGCCCAGTCGGTCGAGTGGACAGCACAGTGTGTTTGATGCACTGGGATGTAGTGCAGGGTCCAGTGGTTGTTCTGGCCTAAATGTGCAGTCCTTTAAGGGATGTCCAATAGATCCATGCTGACATTCATGCTAACTTTGTGGTGAAGTTATTGGTAGGAAAGCCTTCAAGCCTTTTTTTTCCTTTCCAGCTCTCTTTTCTCTGCATTGTCTTGCAGCCTCTCTCTCCCCTGCCTCACCCACCTGCTCCTCCTCCCACCCTTGGGTCGTGTGTGGCAGGGAAGGTGGCAACTCCAGGTCCTCTTCTGATCTGGACGGACCTAGCCTGGGGATGGTCAGACCAGAGCTGGCCCACTTGACAACACTGTGTGATTCAACATTTTAATGGTTGTGTTTTTTAGCCGTCTTTCCTTCAGTTCAGTTCAGTCGCTCAGTCGTGTCTGACTCTGTGACCCCATGAATTGCAGCACGCCAGGCCTCCTTGTCCATCACCAACTCCCGGAGTTCACTCAGACTCGCATCCATCGAGTCAGTGATGCCATCCAGCCATCTCATCCTCTGTCGGCCCCTTCTCCTCCTGCCCCCAATCCCTCCCAGCATCAAAGACTTTTCCAGTGAGTCAACTCTTCGCATGAAGTGGCCAAAGTACTGGAGTTTCAGCTTACATAAAGCAAATAATCTATTAGAAGAAAAATGGGATGTTGTTACATTATAGATGGGTTGCATTAAGGCACTATAATTTATGTGGCATTTATAATTTATGTGGTTGTAGAAATGTTGTTTTCCTTTTGTTCTTTTAATATGGAATCTTTTATGAATGATTTCCCAGGTAGCGCTAGTGGTAAAGAACCTGCTTGCCAATGCAGGAGACATAAGAGACACATAAGGGTTCGATCCCTGGGTCAAGAAGATCCCTTGAAGTAGGAAACAGCAACCCGAGAATCTGCATGGACAGAGGAGCCTGGTGGGCTAAGTTCATGGGGTCACAAAGAGTTGGACACAATTGAGCATGAACATGCAAGCTTCATGAGTTTCGGTCATTAAAAAGCAGACAGTATGATTCTAAAAGTTGACTTTCCCTAGATGAAGTCATGTCTCTCCTCACAGAAGGACAACATTGAACATGCTACGTCCTGAATATGTTCTGTACGGTTATTGATTGTGTTGGTAGCTATCACATGAGATCTGGGGCATTGTGTGACCAAGTCCCCATGGAATGCAGATTTGGAGGTGGCCAATAGGGGTCCAGCTAGCAGCCAAGGCTGGCTAATACCCAGGGTCTCTCTGCCCTTCCTGTGTCACTACCCTGAACTCAGTCTTATTAGTGAGAACAATTATGGATGATCACATCTTCTTCATTTGAATAAGGAGCTAAGGGGCTCAAGACAGACCCACTTGCCCCTGCCCGCCCCCCAGAGCTTCATTCCAGTTGGAGGAAAGCTATATTGAAGTGACAGGCTAGCCTGACCACAGGTTACGCTCAAACCCTCGGGGCTCAATAATCCTTGTGCAGACAGGGCTTTTCAAACTATATTTCTTGCCATCATTTTTCTGCTAACACAATATGCTTTTCATGTGTTTAAAACCATTTCAACACTTAGACTGTCTTTCTTCATCAGGGAAGTGAAGAATCACTTGAATTATGAACACAGAGTGTTCAATAGTGAAGAGTTTCTCAAAACAAGAGCTCTAGGGGACCAGCAGTTTTATAAACAGGTGAGAGGCGTATGGGGTTTGTGTGTGTGTGTATTCCATCCTTTGCACTTTTCTGTGCTTAAAATACTTCTCACACCCAGGGTTTCCAGCATCTGTCAATACTTTATTCTGTGTTTTAGCTTTCCTGGAAGTCTGTTTGAGCGTGGGTCCTGCTGATCCTTTGGCCAGCTCTTATTTTCTTAATTGGCTTTTTAGAGTGGTATGCATGTAACTCAGTGCACCCATTTTCAGTGTGGAGTGCCGAGTTGTGGCCAAGGCCTGTGCCTGGTAGCCCCTTCCTCTCAGCCTGGATCTGGGCGCATCCTATCAGCCCACACAAATCCATGCCCTTCCCATCACTGCCTCCTTGCCTGGGCTGGGCCCATGTCCGCTCTACCTGGGAGCTAACTGGGAGGTTGTTCTGCGTGAGTCTGTGGATGGGTGGCCTGGCTGTGAGGTTGGCATGTGGGGGAGGCCACCATCCCCAGGAGATCCCAGAATTGATAACTCAGCTGCTCTTGTCCTGGAGGGCAGAGTGGTTTCGGCTTTCGAATTTTTTGTGATTTTTTTCAAACATAAAGAGTGTCTGATTCTTTGAGGTTGGCTGGTGAGGGATTGAGGAGGATCTTAGTTTAGATTCTGATGAACTAAGAAGGCTGCCTGTATTGGGAACTTGGGTCTAGAGGAGCTGGTCAGAGGCCATGGTGGGTCAGGGAGGGCCCACTCATGCAGCCGCTGCAGGGGCCCTGGCGGCTCAGAAAGGCAGTGGAGCAGGCGCAGTGACCGGCCCTCGGCATCTCTTCCAGGTCCTGGATACGTACATGTTTCACGCCTTCCTCAAGGCCCTGCTCAGCAGAAGGATGGACGCCTTTGCCCAGATGGACCTCCACACGCAGTCCGAGGAGGACAGGTATGCATATTAGGTTATGAAGGAGGCGCTGCTCTCTGGGGGTCGGGTCGCTCAAGCAGCAGCAGTCTCTGGACGGATGAACGATAAATCGGAGGAGTCTGACATTTCGACGTGTGGGAGCTGGCTGGCCGGCCTGGCTCCTCCCGGTAGCTCTGTTTTCTGTCGGGGGGACACTGACGTGCCCCCAGTGCAGCTCCGGGTCTGCGTTTGGGCCGTTCTCTCCCCGTCTTCCTTCTCACGCTCTCCCTACATCTTTGCCATTTCCTACCTCCTCTGTGTTGCTTTTCCTGAACTCCTCAAACATGCATCACCATCAACAATGCCCTCGTTTATCCTGTGTGTGAGACCTCTTCTGGGTGGCGTGGCCTGCACTCAGCCTTCACTACACGTGGGAGAGCCAGGCAAGCTTCCGCCATTTCTCCCTCGGCACGGGAATACTGGACACTGGTCACCGCACTTGGAAAATGCCCAGTTGATCTCGTTCTTTGATCATTATTGTACATGTAAGATGTTGGGATTTTCCACCCAGGATAAATGGGATGCTCCTGAGTCCGAGGAGACCCACGATCGAGAAGATGGCCAGCCGGAAGTCCTCTGCCCCGCACGCAGCCCACCGGCGCATGGTGGTCAGCATGCCCAACCTGCAGGACATCACGGTGCCCGAGCTCCCGCCCCGGAACTCGTCGCTTCGGAAGATACAGACCATGGAGCATGGGAGCAGCGGCACAGGTGGGCCAGCCACGCCCTTTCCATGACCTTTCCCAGTCACGTGATTCTAACCCTGCCAGTTGCTGAAAGAAGTCAGAGCTCATTGCAGGAGAAGGGAATGGGCTTTTTTTGGGGGGGGAGCGGGGGGAGGGTTCTAATAGTTTGATTATTTGAAATATTTTAGAATATTTATTTTGCAAACTATGTTCATTATAGAAAATGATTTCTTGTTCCTGGTTCCCAGCTGCTGAAGACCACAGCTAGTCACGATTTTCATGTTTGTCATACATGTGTGGGTATATGCGTGTATATGTGTATTTACCTAGGAGGCACATGTTTACCTGTATCACTGTCTAATGAGGTGCAGCGACTATTAAGCCTCCAGTGATTGCCGGGCCCTTCCTAGGTGTTGGGGTACACAGGAAGCCAGTGCCCCGCCCCCATGGATGGGGAGGAAGGCAGACAATAGCAATGCGTAACACTGGTGAGGGGTTAGTTGAGGTCTTCAGCATCGTGACACGTCGGAGTGGTGATGGGCAGGGCCGTGCCGCGGGGGTGAGGAGCTGCGCTGTGGTCTCAGGAGGTGGACGCCAGGGGAGGGGCGTGCCGTGGGAGGCAGCGGCCGCATCTCCACCCGCATGCAGAGCATCTGCTTAGGGTCCCCTTGCTGGAGAGTTGCTGTAAAACCCATTTGGACCTGTGTGAGCCCTTGTGTCCTTCCCACGTGAGCTGCAGCGAAGCCGGTCACGTGTGATGCCACTTGTGGGTGCTTGGGGCTTCTCCTCGCAGCCCCAGAGACGGGTCTCCACTCATCTTCAGTGGACGGAGAAGCGATGGGGAGACGGTGCTGTGGGTGGAGGCACCAGGTAACAGCCAGTGTGTCCTGTGCATTGGCCGGAGAGCCAGAGGCTGAGGGAGGAGCATGTCCTCGCTGCTGGGAGGGGCTGCATATGCAAATGAGCAACCTTCTGGAGGCCCCTGGTGGGTCTGAGTCCCCTGCGCAGCTGCCTGCCGGCTCTGTGACCCTGGGCAGGGGTCTGCCTCTCTGGGCCTGCACGCCCTCTCTTGTGTGGGGCTCTGTGCTCTGCACTGGGCCCATCGCTGTAGGATGTTCCACTCCCTCTGCCCTCTGCCCCTCCCCAATGCTCCTCCACCATCCTCCAGGCTTTGTTACTGAGACCCCGCCTCCTTGGGGTGAGCTACTTCCTGCGGCCTGGCCTTGTCCACTGGCGCTGCCTGGGAGCCATTGGGGTGAGGTTGTGGAAGGCACTGGTGTGACACACAGCTGGTTAGGTGTGACATGCAGCAGCTGTGTGCTGGGGACCAGTGGAAACCTCAGCCCCCACACCTGTGAGATGAGTGTGGCAACAGTACTCGTGCACAGAGTTGCTGCTAAGGTAAAAGAAACGGCTGTTTAACAGGGTTTGCTTGCCTGGCAGGTACCTCTCAGCCTAGGTTATTAGCTTAATCTCCAGCAAAGACTCAGCATCATGTGTTTCAATTTAGCCATCAGCAATTTTAGCAGATAAAATAATGCCATACTCTCAGGGTGCCACAGGAGGCCGCGTGGGGTTCGTGGAACTTCCTGGAAGATGTACCTGGTTCCTGCTCCATGCTGTACCCAGGGCCCAGAAACAGCAGAGTGCTGGGGTGGGAATGCACATTTGCCTCAAACGACTGTGCTTACCGCCAACTTCTCCTTCACCCCCAGTTCTGGACGTGCCCCCCAAGTCGACGCACACCTTCAAGATCCCGGAAATCCACTTCCCGCTGGTAGCCCAGTGCGTGCAGGCATTCTATGTGGACTGTGTGGCCCAGCTGAGCAAGGCCATGGGCTCGCTGGCCCCCGAGAACTCGGTGCTGCTGGCCAGGTACTTCTATCTGCGGGGGCTGGTGCAGCTGATGCAGGGCCAGCTGCTGGGCGCTCTGCTGGACTTCCAGAGCCTGTACAAGACCGACGTGCGCGTCTTCCCCGCCGACCTCGTCCAGACGACCGTGGAGTCCCTGTCGGCACCTGAGCGCACGCAGGCTGAGCGCACACCCGAGCTGCGCCGGCTCATCAGCGAGGTCATGGACAGGCCTGCAGACGCCCCTAAGGCCGACGACCGCGTCAAGAACTTCGAGCTGCCCAAGAAGCACATGCAGCTGGACGACTTCGTGAAGAGGGTGCAGGAGTCGGGCATCGTGAAGGACACCAGCGTCATACACCGGCTGTTCGAGGCGCTGACTGTAGGTAGGAGGACGCCCGCAGCCGAGGCGCCCTGGACGGCAGGTTGGCCCAGCCAGGGAGAGCCTCGTGTGTGTGTGGGTCACTCAGCTGTGGAGCCCACCAGGCTCCTCTGTCTGTGGGATTCTCCAGGCCACAATGCTGGGGTGGGTTGCCATGCTCTCCTCCAGGGGATCTTCCTGACCCAGGGATCAAACCTGGGTCTCCTACACTACAGGTGGATTCTTTACTGTCTGAGCCTTTTGCCTTCCAGAAAGCCTCATGGGTGGGGCCTTCACCTGCTGACAGACCCAGCAGCTGGCTGAGAGAGGTGGAGGGTCTGGGGAGGCTTGGTGATACCGGTCCTGGGGGACCTGCTCACGGTGTGATGATCCCTCCCTCTGACATGGGGACCCATGGCTGGGATGTGAAGGTTCCTGAGTTTGGAGCAGGAGCCCAGCGGATCATACAGACCCACGAGCACACACAGCAGCACAGTGTGGGTGGGGCCACCTGCCTGGCACCTGCCCACCAGCCAGCAGGGCTCTTCCTTCCAGGCCCCGGTCTCCCTGTGACAGGGTGCCACAGTGGTTGGGCCTATGTGGAGGGTGGAGCACAGAAGTACTATTAGATGCCATGAGGAAAGAGCATGCCAGCTCAGGGGATGTCCAGCCAAGATGACTGCCTTGTCCAGGGAGGCTGCCCATGGACCCTCTATCTGGGTTTTGAAGGATGGGTAGGAGTTTTCTGGTCTGGGCACTGCAGACCAGTGTGTACAGAGGCATGTTACCACATGTTGTCACTGTGCTGGGAGGCTAGAGTATGACTGGAGGAGGAGGCCTGACCTTGGAGGAGTCGGCCTCATGAACACGGGGAGTCTCACCCTGGGCATGAAGTGAAGCAGGCCTGCTGGGGGACACTCCCTGTGCAGGGCGTGAGGGGCCTGCTGAGGATGGAGGGCAGATGGATCCACCACGTGGAATGGAGCCACAGGAGCCAGACATGGGGAAGCGTCAGGATTAAGACGAGCCACTTTTCGCAGCAGCTGAGTGGGAGTTGGGGGTGGTCCCAGCTCCGTGTTACAGACAGGGAAGCAGGTTCGCTCCGTATCTTGCCTGTGATCACACTGCTGAACAGCAGTGAAGCTGGATTTTGGACTTGGGTCTTTCTCCAGCTCTAGCGCCCCTGAATATTGGACATTTGGGAAGGTTACTGAATCAATTAAGATCATGCTTACAAATAATGATGTATTTGTTCACGTAACCAGAGTACGGAGATAAAGATCAAGCCTTCAGGCCAGGCTTGATCCAGCACTGAGGGAGTGTCCGAGAATCTCTTAGTACTAGCTACACCCTCGGACTGGCCCCAGGATGGCTGCCCACCAGTTCCTCTATCCTTGTCCCAGGGTCCCCAGCTGGCGCCCTGGGAGGCACTGAGACTGCCTGCCTAGGTAGGGGCTAGAGAGAACAGATGGACTCAGCCCAGACCAACTGCCCGCCTGCGGAAACTGGGTGAGAAGGGGACTCTTTCCTATGAGCTTCCCGTCCAGGTAGACGTAGGTGCTGGCGCCACCTGCTGCCTCCTGTGGGTAATGCGCAGCGTCCAGGTGTCCGTGGCTTTAAGCACCTCTTTTTATCTTTATAAAACTAAGGACACCAGAAACAGATTGACCCAGAAACGTTCAAAGATTTCTACAACTGCTGGAAGGAGGCAGAAGCAGAGGCGCAGGAGGTCAGCCTGCCTTTGTCAGTGATGGAGCAGCTGGACAAAAACGAGTGTGTGTACAAGCTGTCGCGCTCCGTCAAGACGAATCGCGGGGTGGGCAAGATCGCCATGACCCAGAAGCGCCTGTTCCTCCTCACGGAGGGGCGGCCGGGCTACGTGGAGATCTCCACCTTCAGGAACATAGAGGTGAGGCCAGGCCTGGGGCCGCCAGCCGTGGGCCCGCCCCTACACGCAGCTGCTGCAAACCCCAAGCCCCCGCCCAGGCTGTCATTCACTTTCCCGCCTCTCTCTCTGCCTCTGCAGGACGTCAGAAGCACCATGGCGACTTTTCTGCTCCTGAGAATTCCCACTTTAAAAATCAAAACGGCGTCCAAGAAAGAAGTCTTTGAAGCTAACCTGAAAACGGAGTGTGACCTCTGGCACCTGATGGTGAAGGAGATGTGGGCCGGGAGGAAGCTGGCCGACGACCACAAGGTCTGTTCCCACCCGCGGCTGCGGTCTCTGCGACGCTTAGCATAGAGCCCGGGCGCAGCATCTCGTCAGAGGCACTGAGGAGGCTGTGCTCCGCGTGACTCGGTGCGAGGCCCTGGGGTGCTGGGGGAGGCCTGGGGGCAAACACGGAGGCCAGCCCGCAGGGCGGTATGCGTGGACCTGGGCTTGGCCTCTGCATTCCGCCTCCTCTTCTCCAGGTGACCACGCCCGGGGAGGGCAACGTCGGGGGTTGGACTCTGGCAGATGTGAGCTCAACTATTGACTCTTTCCCTTCACGGGATTAGGGTTCTGAGCGGAGGTGTGTTAGGTTCCTTCCATAGGGCTACGGTCAAAATCCTAGGGAATTTTGTAGCTTCACTTACTTTGAGCCAGACTGATGGCTTTGATTACAGCAAGTTAAGACTTCCTAGTCATGGAGGGTACCCTGGACGGAGGTAAGACACGAGGGGCGATGTTTGCCCTGTCCGAATGGCAAGATGAGACAGGAAACCCACAACAGAGTGAGCAAAGGGTCCAAATTGGGAACTCATACGGAGAGCAGTTTCTAAGGTTCTTGAGAGCTGCAGCTCAAAGGTCACCTGGGAGACGCAAGTGGGGGTGGCAGCCACCCAGCGGCAAACTTCAGGAGGAACGTATGTCCAGGGGTGGAAGAGCTGCCCCCTGTGATGGATGTTCCATCCCTGGAGGAATCTGAGGTCAAGGAAATGGAAGGAGGCTTCTGTTTAAAATAAGAAAGGGAGGACTAGGTTCTAAGGTTCCAGTGTTCTGTGACTTCTGGACTCTCTGATTTTACGTCCACTTGGTTATTTAGCACAACCCAGGTGGCTCCATGGTAAAAACTCTGCCTGCCAGTGCAGGAGATGTGGGTTCAATCCCTGGGCCGGGAATATCCCTTGGAGAAGGAAATGGTAACCAACTGCAGTATTCTTGCCTGGAAAATTCCATGGACAGAGGAGCCTGGTGGGCTGCAGCCCATGGGGTCACGAAGAGTCAGACATGACTGAGCGACTGAACAACAAAAAAGCGCATCACAGCTGGCTGGTGGCCGGCAGGCACCCAGGATGGCTGCACAGGCTTGTNACTGCAGTATTCTTGCCTGGAAAATTCCATGGACAGAGGAGCCTGGTGGGCTGCAGCCCATGGGGTCACGAAGAGTCAGACATGACTGAGCGACTGAACAACAAAAAAGCGCATCACAGCTGGCTGGTGGCCGGCAGGCACCCAGGATGGCTGCACAGGCTTGTACCCTGTGCACCTGCAGCACGCCAGGCCTCCCTGTCCATCACCAGCTCCCGGAGTTCACTCAAACTCACATCCATCGAGTCAGTGATGCCATCCAGCCATCTCATCCTCCCACCTTCAGTCTTTCCCAGCTCCAGGGTCTTTCCCAACAAGTCAGTTCTTCGCATCAGGTGGCCAAAGTATTGGAGCTTCAGCTTCAGCATCAGTCGTTCAAATGAATATTCAGGACTGATTTCCTTTAGGATGGACTGGTTGGATCTCCTTGTTGCCCAAGGGACTCTCAAGAGTCTTCAACACCACAGTTCAAAAGCATCAATTGTTTCAGTTCAGTTCAGTTCATTCGCTCAGTAATGTCGCTCAGTAATGTCGCTGCAACCCCATGAATTGCAGCACGCCAGGCCTCCCTGTCCATCACTAACGCCCAGAGTTCACTCAAACTCATGTCCATCGAGTCAGTGATGCCATCCAGCCATCTCATCCTCTGTCGTCCCCTTCTCCTCCTGCCCCCAATCCCTCCCAGCATCAGAGTCTTTTCCAATGAGTCAACTC
The DNA here is from genome assembly GCA_006410615.1 of Neotragus moschatus. Lineage (NCBI taxonomy): Eukaryota > Metazoa > Chordata > Mammalia > Artiodactyla > Bovidae > Neotragus > Neotragus moschatus. Next base: position 510,514 of record SJYA01001975.1, read on the forward strand.
TTTGCNATTGCCTTTCTTTGGGATTAGAATGAAAACTGAGCTTTTCCAGTCCTGTGGCCATTGCTGAGTTTTCCATATTTGCTGGGATATTGAGTGCAGCACTTTCACAGCATCATCTTTTAGGATTTGAAATAGCATCAACTGGAATTCCATCACCTTTACTAGCTTTGTTGGTAGTAATTTGTTGTTCAGTTGCTAAGTTGTGTCTGACTCTTTGCAGCCCCATGGACTGCAGCGAGCTAGGCTTCCCTGTCCATCACCATCTCCTGGAGTTGGCTCAAACTCATGTGCATTGAGTCAAATGATGCCATCCAGTCACCTCATCCTCTGTTACCCCCTTCTCCTCCTGCCTTCAACCTTTCCCAGCATCAGAGTCTTTTCCAGTGAGCTGACTCTTCGCATCGGGTGACCAAAGTATTGGCACTTTAGCTTCAGCATCTGTCCTTCCAATGACTATTCAGGATTGATTTCCTTGAGGACTGACTGGTTTCATCTCCTTGCGGTCCAAGGGACTCTCAAGAGTCTTCTCCAACACCATAGTTCAAGAGCATTAGTTCTTCGGTTGTTAGCTTTTATGGGCTGGGTAATTTCATAGGCTAGTGAGTTGGGAGGATTATTCCAACTATTTTGGGGAAGGGGTGGAGACAACCAGTATTTGTCTCAACTAAGAGAACATAAGTACATGACATGAAATCCAAGTTTAAACTCTGCAGGTGGCTTTGAAAACCACACATTTTTAAAACTATTGGTGTGTGTAACGGGACAGAGTCTTAGTGGGACGGGATTTCAGAGACGCTGTACTGAGATGACTGTGCCTCCCACAGGACCCCCAGTACGTACAGCAGGCGCTGACCCACGTTCTCTTGATGGATGCGGTCGTCGGCACGCTGCAGTCACCAGGAGCCATCTACGCGGCCTCCAAGTTGTCCTACTTTGATAGGATGAAGAATGAAAGTAAGGTTTTTATCTGGTTGCCTTTTGTCTTATCAGCTGGAACCAACCCAAATGTCTCGAACTTCTTTCTTCTGCACTTTTCCCTTTTGAACACCACACCTCCCTCTGCCTCTTTCCTTTTCTCACTTAGCAATCCCCTGGAGCTCTCTGCTCCTCAGGACACACACTGAGACATGACAACAGGGTTTCCGTGGAGTGGCTCACAGAATCGCTGTTGCAGTCTCTGGGCTCTGTGGTCAGACACATGCCTGCTGCAGAGCCGCAGGGACCCCTGTGCGTGGTTGTCCTTGACCGCTGGACCGCACTGCTCAGGCGTGGGGAGACTCCCGATGGCCGTTTCACTTTTTTCCCTTGATTCGGTCAGTTCCCTGCCCCTAGGACTTCTCTGGTCTCTTGCCTGTAGATTTAGATCTGGCTGTCACATTCTGGAAGCCATAGAGTTCAGTGGTTAGCTCAGTTTTTTTATTTTTAGAAGATTTTTTCAAGTCCAGGAAATAGTAGATAAGAATAGGTTTATGCAACATTTTTAGCTACTTCTGTTTTGTGTCCACTTTTAAAGGATCTCCTAAAACCAGCTGTCCTACGCTTTGCATAAAGAAGCAGAGACTAGAGAGGACCGCTAATACTATCAGCCTTGTTACGTGCTGGGAGTCACATGTGCTCGGTTAAACCCACCACGTGAAGCTAATTCGTGAAACTCAGATGAGCACCTTGTAGGGATTTAAAAAAAAATTATTTTGGCCATGCTGGGTCTTTGTTGCAGTGCGGGCTTTCTCTAGTTGTGGCGAGCAGGGACGGCTCTTTGCTGCGGTGTGCGGGCTTCTCATAGTGGTGGCGTCTCTGGTTGTGGAGCGCAGGCCCTAGGGCGTGCGCGCTTCAGCAGCCGCAGTGCGCAGGCTCAGTAGTTGTGGCTCCCAGGCTTAGGTGCTCTGGGACACATTGGGATAGTCCTGACCAGGGATTGAACCCGTGACCCCTGCATTCCTATCCACTGTACCACCAGGGAAGTCCTGTAGGGATGTTTTTCAGATGACAACTAGTTTTGCTTGTATGCACTTTAAAAAATGTAGCAGTCTTATTGAGATATAATTCACACACCATTCTCTTTCACAGCGTACACCTTACTGGATTGAGTGTATTCAGAGCTCTACAGCTGTGAGCACAGTGGGTTTCAAACATTTTCCTCACCCCAGTAAGAAGCCCCATACGTTTCGCAGCTGCCCCTCAGCTGCTGAGCAGCCCCTAACCTACTTTCTGCCACTGGGGAAATGCCCCGTTTTTGCCCAGTCTGAGCACTTCCTACACGTGAACTCATAGCAGAGGTGTCCTGTGTGTCTGGCGTCCTTCACGTGGCGTCACGCTCCAGGGTGCATCCGTGTGGCAGGGGCCACTGCTTCATCGCTTTTGTGGCTGAATGTACTCCGCTGGGTGGATACAGTGGAGTTTATCCCTCCCTCCGCTGACTTGTTTTAGGTTTCCTGCCTCCTGCCTGTTGCACACAGTGTGTCTATGAATATTTCCCATACGAGTCTTTGTTTGGACGTGTTTTTATTCCTCTTGAGTCAAGAGCCAGGAAGAGTCTGTTTAAAATATCATCCCAGAATAAGGGGAAACAAACCCTGGTTTTGTGTTCATTTCCCTTGGGGTGATTTGCTCTTTGCCGTGTCTGTCACTAACTGTGACATCACTAGTGCTTCCTGGTGCCAGGAGCCCCTCTCCTGTATCCCTGGACCACCCCCCCCCAACTGCCCCCACATCCCAGGACGCTTGGGAGCAGCCAGGATGCTCCAGTTGCTGGAGGGACTTGGAAGAGCTCTTGTCAACAGTCCTGGAGCCAGATGTTGACGGCAGGGTTTTTCCTCCCCCTTAATTAGGAATCAAATCAAATACACGCTACACTTGAGCTGTGGAGACCACTCCATGCTCAAGCCTGATTTTTGTCAAGAGTTTGCAGAAAAGCCTTCTCACTCTGGACACTGCACCCACAGTCTCCACGGAGGGACCCAGCACATGACACTCACTCTTGACCGCATACTTCAGGGGCGGTCCCCCAAGCTCAGTGTCCCAGATCCCTTGTTCCCCATCAAGGACTGTTTGCTCTGCGTGAAGCGTAGTGAGGCAGCGATACGTGATCCCAGGCTTCAATGATAGCTTGTGGTCCATTCGTGATGGAAGGTCTAAAAATGAAACTTTCTGAAGTTTGCACCCCGTCCCTGGAGGGAGGCGCTTGGCAAGCACTGGAGATATCTGTTGTGTGTGTGTTGGGGGGTAGGGGGTGGGCGTTGTTACTGGCCCTGGCCAGGTGAGGCCAGGAATGCTGCTAAAGCTTTTGCAGTGCACAGGACTCCCTCTACAGCAGCCACGCCATGGGCTGGGGTGAGAAGCTGCTCGTGGCTTAGACTGATGGAGAAGTATTCAAAGTCTTCTCTCTTCTGGAACATCCCTAACAGTTGAGTGTTAGATCATTTAGCTTGACAGCTGTGTTTAGATGAAAAGCAGTGTGAGACCTTGGCACACACTCACCCTCTGACCAGAAACGCTTGGCTTTACTTATGCCCAGTTTAAAGAGAGCTTCATCTTCACAAATCCCGGCTTTACCCCAGGACTAATATCCTAAGGGAAGCAGAGTGTGCGAGTTTGTTCTGGAGTCTCGGGACCTGACCCCCACGTGTCTGCATTTCAGTGCCCATGGCGGTTCCGAAGACGACCTCGGAAACCCTGAAACACAAGATCAACCCCTCGGCGGGGGAGACCGCCCCACGAGCCATCGACGTGCTGCTTTACACCCCAGGTGAGGCCCGACCCTGGCTGCGTCGCTGCTGGGTTTTGTAGCTTTATTGACGTCCACTTGATTTACAGCGTCGTGTTCGTTTTCGCTGTATGGCCAGGCGATCCAGTTAATGAACGTATACACATTCTTCTTCACATTCTTTTCCGTTATGGTTTATCACGGGACGTTGGTTACGGCTCCCTGTGCTGTCCAGTAGGGCCACGTTGTCTTGTGTTGCTGCTGTTCTTTTCAACAATCTGAGAGCTGAGACTTGTGTTCAAGGCCAGCACTGAAGTGGAAGGGCAGTGGCAGGATGAGGGTGGACAGGGCCCAGGTGGTTTTCTGCCGCTGGAGGCAGAACCCTGGGGGACCAGGTGCAGCTGCTCTGTGGACTCGGAGGCCACAAGGGGCCGTGCGTGGCTGAGTCCCCGTCCAGCCTTGCCATTCTCACGTCCAGCAGATAAAGCCCCTGCACGCACGTCATTGGGGTGAGCCTGTGGTCACTGCGATGGGATGACGGCCCTTCCTGGGCTGATGCGCATGTCTGATGACACGGCTGGCCGTTCCCCCTGATCAGAGACCAGGGGAGCACCAGTCAACACCTCCGAGAACGCTGGGAGCCAGGGAGCCAGGCCCCGGGCACTGAGCCTGGCTTCAGAGCATCTCAGGCTCTGGGGGACTGCAGACTGCATCTCAGTAGGCAGATCACCCCATCGGGGCCAGGAGACCAAGGCATGAACACTGCAGAAAGACTGGCAGATTCACACTTCCTGGGCTAGGACTGAGGTGGTGCTACAGAGCAGGGGTGGGGGAAAGACTGTCTCCCTTGTAGGAGGCGCTAGGACGCTGTGGGTCCCCGTGGAGAACATGGAGCTCAAGCACAGCTCAGATCACACATGGCCATCAGCTCCAAGGATGGAGATCTGAACGTGAAAGGCAAAAGCAAACATAAGCAAATGAAGCCTGGAGATGATGATACCGAAATGAAGCTTGGAGATGATGATTCCGATGGTAATCCTGACCTCAAGATAAGGAAACAAGTCGCAAAGCACGTAAAAACTACAGGCCGTAAAGGAACAGGTTGGTGAATTTGACCACATAAAGGATTTTTAAAAGAAACTTTCAAGTGAGTGAAAGTGATGGTCGCAGACTTGGAAAGGACGTCCGTAAGAGGATAGACTCGACATGGGGTGTTTGAAGTCGGTGGTATTTAAAGAGTGGCTACAAGGCAAGGAGAGTAAGAGCCCGATTCAGAAGCGGGCAGGAGGCCTAAACACTTCCCCATGGAGGAGATCCAGACATCCAACTAAAGCCATCAGCTTCATGAGCGCCCAGGAAATGCAAACAAATCACAAGTGAAAAGACAAAATCTTCACGGTGTCAGAGAGGCCATGGTGGGAAAGACCGATGGTGCCCAGTGCAGGTGGCCACGTGGGGACAGCAGGAGCCCGGCTGCGCTCGTTGCTGGGGGGTGCGGGGGTGCAATGGCCGCAGACCCGCCCTCTGTCCCTAAGCCCCCTTCCCGCTGCCTGAAGCACTCCCCCAGAGAATGCTCAGGCCTCCTGCAATCCTGCCTGGGGGCGGGCTCTGTCTGTGTGCTTCTCTGGCTGAACCAGCCCATCCGCGACTCTGAGCTCCAAGAGGTTTGGCAGTTTAGGTTGTGCTCGCCTTTGGAGCCTGGGTGCCCAGGGTGGCAACCTGGCACTGAGCAGGACTTGCGTGTTGGCACAAATCACAGATCCCGTGCTGATGCAGCAAGGGGTTTTCTTTCAACATGTCGGGTTGCTTTCCTCTTCAGGGCATCTTGACCCAGCGGAAAAAGTGGAGGATGCTCACCCCAAATTATGGTGCGCGCTGAACGAGGGCAAGGTGATCGTATTCGACGCTTCCTCCTGGACGATTCACCAGCACTGCTTTAGAGTGGGCACTTCTAAGCTGGTGAGTAAACAGTGTGCTGTTCAGTGTGGACAGTTTTCATCAGCTTCTGGGTTAGTCTGCGGTTTTGGAAAGCAAACTCGTCCACCTGCATAGGCAGTGGATACTTGGACCCCACGGCATCACTGAATCCTGTTGAGTCGGGGTTAGGGCTTTCATTTTNGGCACTTCTAAGCTGGTGAGTAAACAGTGTGCTGTTCAGTGTGGACAGTTTTCATCAGCTTCTGGGTTAGTCTGCGGTTTTGGAAAGCAAACTCGTCCACCTGCATAGGCAGTGGATACTTGGACCCCACGGCATCACTGAATCCTGTTGAGTCGGGGTTAGGGCTTTCATTTTCTGAAAGCTTTTTATTTCCGTTTCTCTGCTTTGGGCTGTGCTGGGTCTTTGTCGTTGTGCGGGCTTTCCTGTAGGTGTGGTGAGCAGGGGCCACTCTCTAGTCAGTGCTTCTCACTGCAGTGGCTTTTCTTGTTGCGGAGCACGGGTTCTAGGACATGGAGGCTTCAGTAGCTGTGATTCCTGGGCACCAGTGCACAGGTTCAGAAGTTGTGGCTTGTGGGATCTTCCCCGATCAGGGATCGAACCCGTGTCTCCTGTATTCGCAGGCAGAGTCTTTATCACTGAGCCACCAAGGAAGCCTGAGGGGTTTTCATTTTTATCTCGAGCTTTTAAATTGAATGTAAACCTGTTCTGTCTTTCACTTAAATATTCTTGTTTAAGTGAGCAGATAATGGCTTTCACCACCCCCGCACTCTGAAAACTATTATAAAACTGGATTTTCAATTCAGCAGGGCTGTCTTCTCACATTTACATTTCCAGTCACCAAGAGCAGACACTGGAATTATTTTAACATATTTGGGGTTGAGACTGAGAACCACTTAAATAAAATTTGCATGATATTATAGTTATCACATGGTTGAGAAATCTCAGTTGTTTGAGCTTTTACACTGATAACTTAGTCAACTTTACTTTATTAAAAGAAAGTTCGGTTCAGTCACTCAGTCAAGTCCGACTCTTTGTGACCCCATGGACTGCAGCACCCCAGGCTTCCCTGTCCATCACCAACTTCCGGAGTTTGCTCAAACTCATGTCCGTTGAGTCAGTGATACCATCCAACTATCTCATCCTCTGTCGTCCCTTTCTCCTCCCACCTTCAATCTTTCCCAGCATCAGGGTCTTTCCCAACGAGTCAGTTCTTCGCATCAGGTGGCCAAAGTATTAGAGCTTCAGCTTCAGCATCAGTCCTTCCAANCCCACTGCCCCCTCCCTCCTGCTCTCGCTGCGCCCCTGGAGCCATGGCCGCACCCCCGCAGCCCTCCTGGCCCCATCCTCTTCTTCAGAGACATGGCTATTCAGATCCTGTGGTCATAGGTCTTCTCACTTTCAAGGACACACTTCAGTTGTGTCCGACCCTGTGCAGTCCCATAGACGGCAGCCCCACTGGAGTGGGTTGCCATTTCCTTCTCCAATGCATGACAGTGAAAAGTGAAAGTGAGGTCGCTCAGTCATGTCATGGCTGGGTGTAAACCTTTTTTTTCCTCCATTTTCCCTTCTGTACTTCTTTTGTTACTTCTTTCCTGCCTCCTTTTGGGCTTTTTTAAAATTTTATTTTAAATATTCAATTCATTCTTTTTTATTGTCTCTTTAGTTCTTTGGGCTTTGTTCTACTTTTTGGCAACAGGTCTAAGGATTTCAATATGCAACCTTAACTTCTCACTACATACCTTCAGTAACTGTTACACCACTTCATGTATAATGGACACAGGGCACAGCAGTAGAATTAATCCCACTTACCTTTCTTTCCCCTTCCCATTGTTAAATGCCATATTTTATTGCTATGATTATGATAAACTTCATATTTTAGAAAATTTTGCCTAAGTACTCAATGGTCCTACAAAGAAATTAAGAAAAAAAATTATTTTTGTCCATATATTTGTCATTTCTGGTGTGCTTCGTCCCTTCTGAAAATTCAGGTTTCTGCCTTGCATCACACTGCCTCTTAGCCTTGGATTTCCCATGACCCATGTCTGCTGTAAACGGAGTCCAGGCTGACAGGTGTCGTTTCCCTGCACATTGGAAATGTTGTTCCATCCCCTCGTAGCTCTTCTTATTTCTGATGAGCAGTCAGCCGTCATTCCCACTGTTCTGCTGAACAGAATGTGTCTGGGGTCAGTGGCTGCTTTTAAGGTCCTGTCTCTGGTTTGCAGTAGTTGGAATAGTGTTCTTGGGTGTGAAGGGCTTTGTGTTGATCTTGCTTGTGGTTTACTTTCTTGAATTGAGGGGAACCCGAGGAACTGTCGCTCACCGAGTTCTGTGCTTCCCAGGACTATATCCTTCAGCTTTGGTTGGTCTCTGGTGACTGTCAGATGTGTGTGTGTCCATTCATGGATGCATCTGGGACTAAAAGGTCCCTGTATCCCCGGGGAGGGATATAACAGATTAGAATAAGGGTAGATAACCTCATTTTCAGGGTGGAATTCCTCATAGTTTTCAAGTTAATGAGTACAGTAAGTAGTTTTCCTATTTAACAATGAGAAAAGCACCATTGCTTTTCTTTGGGTTTCTTTGGGTAAAGAACAGCGTTTCCTGTAAAGTGCTGTTCCAAGTCTTTAAGCAAGGATAACAAGCTAAAACCTCAGTCACCCCGGTCACTCAGCTGATGGGATCTGTGGGTGCCGAGGTACAGCCTGAAAGGGTGTGAGTGTGGAGGGGCCGGGCGACGCCTCTGACTCCCCCACAAGCCTGGGTGAGGCAAGCCTGGGGGTCCCGCCTTCCCTCTCCAGTCTGGCCAATGTCGCAGACCCTCTGTGCCCTCTCCTAAGTCTGCGTCTGCTGCTGCACCACCCCACCCCCCAGGCCTGAGCACCCCTCACAGCACGCGGCTCCAGCGGTTACTGGGAGGGAGCGACCTGGTCCTGCTCCCTGTGGTTGGAGGTGGGCACCGGGGGGGTGCACGTGCAGTCCAGGCTGCAGCCTCTGTGTGCATTCAGTGTCAGATCTGGGGTCATCACAGACGACCGGTCACTTTGGGCTGGTCCCTGGTACCTCAGTCTCTCTGATCCTCTGAAAAGTGAGATGGAAATGCCATAATCTTTCCCTTGGAGAGCAGGCTGGCGGCTGGGAGGTGCTAGAGGCAGAACGTGGGCCTCGGAGCGTCAGTGACTGTGAAGGTCACTGACAGTTACCCCAGAAGGCGGCCCTGATGGGCTGGGCACCTCGAGGCCAGTGATCAGTTCATCCACATCTGTGGCCTCACCCCCTGCTCCATGTGCAGCAGGACCCCTGCGTGCTCACACAGGCTGGGTGGCTGTGAAGTCTGCCTGCCGCCCTTTGCAGGTTTGGTGGGCAGTGAGCGTGCTGGTTGGCAGTAAGGAGGGGGGGTCCCTGGGGGCATTAGTGCCTCTTGACAGGATGTCCTGCTGCCCTGGTATTCCTAACAAGTAGAAGCATCTGAAAGGACCTTCTTAATTAGCCCAAGTGGACGATGGCATCTCGGGATGAAAGCCTTCCTGGAGGGATGCTGGGATTTCTATTAGGTCTCAGACAGGAAGGAGAGGCTCTCGCCTCCTGTGACTGAGAACCCAGCTGAGCTCTCGAGTCCTGAGCACTGCCAAGGATCATTTCTCGGTGGGCTTGGAGTCCACCCACTGGGACAGGAAACTGGAGCCCTTCTGGGGGCTTGCACCTCCTCCCTTTGCAACCAGATGGTGCTGCCCGTGGGCGGGGTGGGCTGCATCCTCCTGTCCCTGTGGCTTCATGAAGGGTGGCAGGCAGAGGGAGCAGGCAATACAAACCCCAAGAGGACAGCACTGCAGCTCCTCAGCTTATTTTGATCCTGACTCCGTCTCCCCTGGAGCCTTGATCTGATGACCTCACTGCTGGATAATTTTGATGACCTGTAGCTCTCATGATGTGGAGACTTGGTTTGCTTGAGTGATTAATAGAAGCAGAGAGGAGCCTTGTGTCCCACAAGGCTGGGAACCGTCACGGTCACCTAGAGCTCTGATCTTTACCCATGGGGATAGCACATGGCGTGGCTGCAAATAACCATGGCAGGAAGAATTCCACTCGCTTCTTCGTCGGTAAAGATAGTGCTAACCGCCCAAGGGTCTCTGAGGGAAGACGTGAAAGCACCACATGGAGGTTCAGTTCAGTCGCTCAGTTGTGTCCAACTCTTTGCGACCCCATGGACTGCAGCCCGCCAGGCCTCCCTGTCCATCACTAACTCCTGGAGTTTACTCAAACTCATGTCCATTGAGTCAGTGATGCCATCCAACCATCTCATCCTCTGTCATCCCCTTCTCCTCCTGCCTTCAATCTTTCCCAGCCCATCAGGGTCTTTTCCAATGAGTCAGTTCTTCTCATCAGGTGGCCGAAGTATTGGAGTTTCGGCTTCAGCATCAGTCCTTCCAATGAATATTCAGGATTGATTTCCTTTAGGATGGACTGGTTGGATCTCCTTGTAGTCCAAGGGACTCTCAAGAGTCTTCTCTAACACCACAGTTCAAAAGAATCAATTTTTCTGCACTCAGCTTTCTTTATAGTCCAACTCTCACATCCATACATGACTACTGGAAAAACCATATCTTTGACTAGACGGACCTTTGTTGACAAAGTAATGTCTCTGCTTTCTAATATGCTGTCTAGGCCTGTAACACGGAGGCTACAGTTAGAGTGTCTCATGCTGCACTCAGACGTGGGGAAGAGGCTGTGGCCTACTGGTCACCCCGAGCCCTCACGGCCCTTTCATCCCTGCGCTTCACGTTCACTGTGCTCGCCCCTTATCCTGCTCTTCGGTCCTGCAGGCACTGGAGACAGCATCCTGGTGGTGAACATGAATGAATCTCCTTGTCAAGAGCTGAAGATCAATGGGAGGTTTAAAGAGACAGGCACCTCCTTCCTGGGATTCCAGCTCATGCCAGAGGTACCCTGGCACATTGGGCTGGGCCGGTGCCCCCGAGCCGCGGGACTGCCACTGTGCTCGCCCTGACCCGTTTCACTTTAGCAGGAGCAGCTCTGGGCGGCCTGTGCCGGGTACCCTGATGTCTACGTCTGGAGCCTGCAGGACCTAGCCCAGCCCCCACAGAGGATCCACCTCCAGGACTGCTCTGAGATCAACNCCTTCCTGGGATTCCAGCTCATGCCAGAGGTACCCTGGCACATTGGGCTGGGCCGGTGCCCCCGAGCCGCGGGACTGCCACTGTGCTCGCCCTGACCCGTTTCACTTTAGCAGGAGCAGCTCTGGGCGGCCTGTGCCGGGTACCCTGATGTCTACGTCTGGAGCCTGCAGGACCTAGCCCAGCCCCCACAGAGGATCCACCTCCAGGACTGCTCTGAGATCAACTGCATGATCAGGGTGAAGAAGCAGGTGAGAGGATGCGGGCCTGGGGGTGCCCCTTGCTGCCTGCCCAGAAGCCCCGCATGCCTCCCAGCTGGGCTACACATGTGATGCCCACTTCTCCTGGCAGATCTGGGTAGGCGCCACGGGGCTGTCGCAGGGGCAACTGAAGGGGAAGATCTACGTGATGGATGCGGAGAAGAGGACGGTGGAGAAGGAGCTGGTGGCCCACGCGGACACGGTGAAGACACTGTGCTCCGCGGAGGACAGATACGTGCTGAGCGGCGCCGGCCGTGAGGAGGGGAAGATTGCCATCTGGAAGGTCGAGTGACTGAGGGGGTGTGTGCCCTGTGAGCTAGGGACGCGCCTTCAGCCAGCTGCTGGTACTTCCCCAGGGGAGGCGGTCCAAGCCGGCTGGGGCCATCCGCTCAGTGTTGGGGGGTCCCCACTGCAGGGCCTCCTGGGCTCTCTGACCGCCGTTGTCACACTTCCCCTCCTGGACGTTGGCTGATGAAACTGGACCGTTTTGGCGGGGGGTGGGATTTCTCAGGCAGCCTCTGCGGAGAAGCCCTCCTGTGATGTCTGGATGGCTCCAGAATCTACACCCTGGGCCAGCGCCAGGCCAGCGGGGAGCCATTGAGCCAAAGCACCCGTGAGCTGCAAACCACTGGCCTCTGGCCGTGCCTTCCCACCCGCTTCCCTCACTCACTCACCAGACACCAGGTGCCAGGCTTACAGGAGCCCAGCGGCCGCACGCTGACCTCGTTTCCACCAAAGCTCACGAGAAGGGCTGCTTTTAAATGACCACATTGTGGTTGAGTAGGTTTGCACCTGCCAATGCTGTGGCCTGTCAGAGCAAGTGGCNGGGAGTTGGTGATGGACAGGGAGGCCTGGTGTGCTGCAATTCATGGGATCACAAAGACTCGGACACGACTGAGGGACTGAACTGAACTGAATGTATTTTATTCATTTTCTGTAGTTTTGCTGTACTACAACAAATGGGTATGAAAAAGAAAAATATGTAAAAGATATGGAAGATAATGCAAAACAGAAAAAATATACTACTAATATAAGATGTAAATTACAATCAGGTATAAAAATTGTTGACAAATTAACAAAGCTTTTCTTTTTGATGGTATCACCAGTATAATAACCATAAGGGTACAAGGAAGTGGGAAATTTTATGTACTATTAGTGGAAGGATAAATTGGTATAGCCTTGCTGGAGGGCACGGGGGCAAAAGACCTAAAAATATTCATGCAAGTCCACTAGAAATTATAGCATGTGCTCAGACACTCAGTCGTATCTGATTCTTTGTGACCCCATGGACTACAATCTGCCAGGCTCCTCTGATCATGGGATTCTCCTGGCAAGAATACTGGAGTGGGGTGACATTTCCTCCTCCAGGGGATCTTCCCAATCCAGAGATCAAGCCCACATCTCTTACATCGCCTGCACTGGCAGGTGTATTCTTTACTACCAGCTATCTGAGAAGCCTAGATATAATAGCTGTTAGGATATTCACCAACTAAAAAAAGCCTATGATAATAAAATAATGAAGTCTAGCTAATATTAGGGAATTAATAGGCTATGATATAGAACACTGAAATAGTATCAACTATTAAAAATTATGACACACAGAAAAAGTTAATGGTGTAAGAAAGATTCTCAATGCAATACTCATCCAAAGAAAGTGTCTGTAGTGGCGGTTATTCAAGAAGTTCCCAATTTAAGTTTTAAAATTTAAATTTATATATCTCATCAGAAAAAAATTGTAACCATATGAAATGATGGATGCTAACTAAACTTATTGTGGTTATCATGTCACAATATATAATATATCAAATCATTGTGTTGTACACATTAAATTTATACAATGTTATGTAACAATTAGATCTCAAGAAAACTGCAGATCTAACAGTTTATCATATATAAAGTGTAAACATAACTTTATATATATATTCACATATATACATATTATATGTGAATTGTTATATATATATATAATTTTTTAAAAGGAATAGCAGGATACACAACTAAATGTCAGCAGTAACTATTTCTGTGAATTGAGATTGTAGGGAATATTTCCATTTCTTCTTGTGCCTTCACTTTTTGTGAATATTTAACAATGTACATTTATTCAGTTCAGTTCAGTTCAGTCACTCCAGTCATGTCCGACTCTTTGCGACCCCATGAATCGCAGCACACCAGGCCTCCTTGTCCATCACCAGCTCCCAGAGTTCACCCAAACTCTTGTCCATCGAGTCGGTGATGACATCCAGCCAGCTCATCCTCTGTCGTCCCCTTCTCCTCCTCCCCCCAATCCCTCCCAGCATCAGAGTCTTTTCCAATGAGTCAACTCTTCGCATGAGGTGGCCAAAGTGTTACTCTTATACTATTAAAAATAGTATTCTGGGACTTCCTTGGTGGTCCAGTGGTTTAGACTTTGCCTGCTAATGCAGAAGATATAGGTTCAATCCCTGGTCAGGGAGCTCAGATCCCACTTGACTCAAGGCCATAACATAAAACAGAAGCACTATTGTAACAAGTTCAGTAAGACTTTAAAAAGTACGATATCCTAAGAAATTTTAAGAGAAGAATCAGTCAGTTCAGTCTCTCAGTCATGTCCAACTCTTTGCGACCCCATGAATTGCAGCACGCCAGGCATCCCTGTCCATCACCAACTCCCGGAGTTCATTCAGACACACGTCCATGAGTCAGTGATGCCATCCAGCCATCTCATCCTTGGTCGTCCCCTTCTCCTCCTGCCCCCAATCCCTTCCAGCATCAGAGTCTTTTNCCAGGCATCCCTGTCCATCACCAACTCCCGGAGTTCATTCAGACACACGTCCATGAGTCAGTGATGCCATCCAGCCATCTCATCCTTGGTCGTCCCCTTCTCCTCCTGCCCCCAATCCCTTCCAGCATCAGAGTCTTTTCCAATGAGTCAACTCTTCGCATGAGGTGGCCAAAGTACTGGAGCCTCAGCTTTAGCATCATTCCTTCCAAAGAAATCCCAGGGCTGATCTCCTTCAGAATGGACTGATTGGATCTCCTTGCAGTCCCAGGGACTCTCAAGAGTCTTCTCCAAAACCACAGTTCAAAAGCATCAATTCTTCGGTGCTCAGCCTTCTTCACAGTCCAACTCTCACATCCATACATGACTACTGGAAAAACCATAGCCTTGACTAGACAGACCTTAGTCGGCAAAGTAATGTCTCTGCTTTTGAATATGCTATCTAGTACGTAAAATTATATTCTAATATATTTAAAAATTTTCTTGCCAAGAAATATAAATTTGACCAAAGAAAAATTTTATTTGTATACATAAAAAACACACCAATCTTTTATTGTGGATGATTTATTTTCCTTAATATCCATCTTTAGTTTTCAAGCTTTTTCCAGTAAATACATATTAATTGCATAATCAGTAAAAAAAAAAAAAACAAGGACACAGGTGTAGTTTCCTATGCTGCTGGATTATGAACTTTGTGTGATACTACAGATATCTTGTAGTGCTCTGGATACAAATACAGAATCATTTTCCTTACCCAAACAAGCTCAGTCCCAGTGCCTACCCACAACCCCAGCAGCTTCCACACATATAAGCTTCCCATTGAGACAGGCATTATTCTCAGCATTTTTACAGGTGAGGAAACTCAAACTAGATAGATAGCATAATCACTCACTTAAAGAGACTCAGGTAATATAAAGGGGTGGAGGAATTCGAACCCAGAGCAGCCCACGTTCAAAGCCCGTGCCGTTTTTACTACGTGATATCACAACCAAGACCACCAGATTTGCTGTAAACTCTCAAGCCACAGTGCAGAGGGCTTCCTTCAAGATAAATATGCCCCAGTTTGGAATGCACCAGCTTTATTGAAAAATATTACTGAAATCAAAGCATTTTGCACTACTTTATTCATTATTTTTATGGTACTCCAGGATTTTTGTGGGATTTGTTTTTCATTTCACTTCTGTAAGCCTGCCAATGCTTTAAAGCAGTATTTCAATTGAAGGAAAAAAAAATTTTTTTCTTTAAAGCAGAAACTCAACAATGTTTTCCATCCTTTTTTCATACAATTTTGGGAAATCCTCCCCTCCTGCTCCACCCCCACTCCATGTCCCTCTTCCCTCATTCTCATAAAGTGTAAACATAATACTCAGGCTACTGTTTAAACATCCCCAAAGGTTCAAAGAAATTAAATCTGTGGTTGGCAAAAGTTTTCAAATGTTAACTGTATCACTGGCAGTTGCACCTGAGAAGTCACAAATCATTCTAATGCAAAGGCCTCAGAAGCGCATACTCCATAGTCCCCTAGCAGCCAGGGACTCCCTGCTCTGTGGCCCCAAGAGATGATGAAAAGGGACTTCCCTAGTGGTCCAAAAGGTTGAGACTTCGCCTTCCAGTGTATGGGCTGCAGGTTTGATCCCTGGTCAGGGAGATAGGATCCCACATGCCTCCTGGCCAAAGGACCAAAAGGTAAAACAGAAGCAATATTGTGACAAAATCAATAAAGATGTAAAAAAAAAAAGAAGATGAAGGGCTGCTGGGAGGTGTGTACTGGACCAGCAGCACCACTCCAGTCTCTGAAATGAACAGCCTGCTGAACTCACACATCCCTTCCATTGCACACACATGTGTTTTCAATAGTCGCCAGATACTACTGGCCCTTGAGAAGCTTACCATCTAGGTTGGGTTCCAAGCAGATAGATTTTAGAAAGCGAATTTCATTCTGCTTCTGTGGCGCAATCCTGCAATACTGTGATCTCAAGCTGTGTTTCCTAGAATTTTGCGGATGGTTCAGAGGTGCCCTGGGGTGGGAGGAGGGGCTGCAAGGGGGAGGACAGGGAGGGGGGAGGATTTTTCGCCCACAACCCCACCCCTTACTTCAACTGCAAGGGCTTTGCTCTGATCTGTTTCATGTACTTGGATTCCCATCAGTTTTCTTTTGGATGAGAGACAATGTGGCTTTAAAAAGAAATTTTGAAAAGAATTCTGGCTTCACTGCATTGAGACACAGCGGGATGGGAAGAGATGGTGTCATTAGGACATTAAAAATGTGAAGGTATTTTCAATCTATAGGTGCCCAGAAAGGCCTTCCTCAGTCTAAGCTCCTCTCTTAACAGCTGAGGACACTGTAGACCAGAACTAGAGAGGTACACTCGGGATTACAGAGACTTCTCAACAAACTCCACGGCAAAAGTTAAGAAGGATCGGGATAGTTTTTCCATCCCAGAAAACTCAACCACAGGGTTTTATTAAGCAAATCACATTTCCAAAACGCATTTATTAGTATTTTCTTCGGTCCTACTTCTTTTCAAAACAGAAATAAGTCGGAGTAGAAACTTGAGAGCTAATACTATGACTGAACAGTGAAATTAACTTTGACCTTCCTGCCACTCAAGGAAAAAAAAAAAAAAAGACATCCACTCTGTTCCATAGTTCTTACTGATGAGGAAACATCAATTCTTTTTAGTAGAGATGATCTCATGAAGAAATGTCCTTATATAAACTAACAGAGGAAAAGAGCTGTGGTCTTCTTTTGATGGAATGTACCAGTAAGTCTAAAGATAATGACTTTCCCATCTAGAATGACTCCTTCAGACAGCTGAGGTGCTAATGAGTGTCCCCTTCCATGGCCATAATAAGTGAAATGGTGGGTTTTGAAAACTCTTGTTTTCTCTTCTGTTGTTTCTCAGGGTTGCATCTATTAACCCAAGGTTTCCATTCTGTGTAGCTTGTATTTACAAGTAAGACTAACAAACTCATAGAGGAGCAGAGGAAAAAAAAAAATATATATATGTTTGGGGTGGCACTGATTACTCCATGTGCCTTTTCATGAAATTACTTAACACTATTGATTTCTGCCGTGCATCACCCACTCCCGTGCTCAGTGGAACCCACTCTGGATCTCAGTGCATCCTTTTCAAACGACAACCCTTTAAAGTGGCTCCTGGTGCCGCAGATACAGAAAAACTGAGGACTAACGTGGCTCAGAGGGCTTCCCTGCTGGCTCAGTGATGAGGAACCTGCCCGCCTGTGTTCACTCTCTGATCCAGGAAGATCCCCTAGAGAAGGAAATGCAACCTGCTCCAGCATTCTTGCCTGGGAAATCCCCTTGGACAGAAGAGCCTGGCAGGCTATAGTCCATGGGGTCGCAACGCGCCAGACATGACTTAGTGACTGAATAACAACAGCAAGGCTCAGAAGCTTGCGCTGTTTACAAGGACCTTTGGTTAAATATTCCAGCCATCTGCTGTGAGTCAGGCATTCCAAGTCCCAACACGTATGGATCAAGCCCCTGCCTTCAGTGACCTCCATCTTATGACCCGAGACAGCCAGTGATCGACAAATAAAAAAGGACAATAAACAAATAAGAAAATTGCAGACTGTATCCCAAGCTGGAAAGGAAACAGACCAGAGGAAGCGATGGAAAGTAAGAGGGAGTGGGAGGAGCAGGGTGCTTTCCATGAGTGACCGGGAAAGGCCTCCCTGAGGAGGTGAGAAGCCGAACCGGGAAGATGAGAAGCAGCCAGGGAGCCAAGGGTCACGTGGGACCAGCCGAGCCTGAGTCTTCACCAGGAGGTTCAGGAGGCCTCAGGCTGCCTGCTGCCCAGTTGCTCTGACAGCCCTGCAAGGTTGGCTGCCCCTTCCATCGCACAGACACGCACGCCAGGGCTCAGAGAGGTTGAGTGACTTGATCAAGACCACGCAGCCGACAGCAGTGGAGCGAGATTTTAATCCAGGACCATCTGGCCCAAACCTCTGCTCTTAGTACTGACCTCATTTGATCTGACTCAATGACTGACATCAGTTACCGGCTCTGGCAACTCAGTTTACACTGGGTCAGTTAACAACTCAGTTGTGTATCTATACTTTTTTATTCACAGTCAGTCTCAACCCAAAGAGAGTTTGAACCCCCAGGTTCTTTGTACTTGCTGGAGTTTTCTTTCACATACAGCCCTCTGCTCCATTTGGATTGCTAAGTCACTTCAGTCGTGTCCGACTCTGTGCGACCCCATAGACGGCAGCCCACCAGGCTCCGCCGTCCCTGGGATTCTCCAGGCAAGAACACTGGAGTGGGTTGCCATTTCCTTCTCCAGTGCATGAAAGTGAAAAGTGAAAGTGAAGTCGCTCAGTCGTGCCTGACTCTTAGTGACCCCACTGACTGCAGCCCGCCAGGCTCCCCCGTCCATGGGATTTTCCAGGCAAGAGTGCTGGAGTGGGTTGCCATTGGTGGTACAGAAACTCACGAGAATTCTCCCCAGGGTGCAAGTTCAGAATTCTTGAGAAATTCTCCAGACAAGGGGGCCCAATGAGATTCTTAGGAACCATGCCACCCTCCACTGGGAACAACAGAGGAGCTGCACAACACGTGTTCCCCCAGGACGCTGTCATTCAATCTTCAAAAGGTCCTGCACGTACCTGGAAAATCCAACCTACTTTTTCCAGGTCGAAAACTAAACAAACAAACAAAAATCCACCCCTCTCTCTGGCGATGCAGCAAATGTCCCTGGGGAGCCAAGTGGGGCCCTGTGTGGTCTGCTCCGCTTCCCACCTCTGTTTACCATCCCGTTGAATGTGGATGTCTACATGGAGATGTCCCTCCACCCTTCCCAAGCCCTGACTCACACAGGGTGAAAGCGGTCCAGAGTGGCAGGGAAAGCTCCTTTCCAGACCTGCCGGTTGATGAAATCCATTGCAATGACCTTGACGAAGTGCAGGAAAATGGGTCACTCCCTGAACTGCCAAGTCCACTGAAAACAGGTTTGTTACATCATCGCCACCTGGGACCTGACTTACTCACCCAGGTGTGCAATCTGGGGGCTCTTCTAGGTACTCTGCCAGCTGAAAAAAGAGTCTGCCATTCAGGGAGTGCTTATTAGCCAAGAATAACAGCCATCACGTATTCAGTCTTCCAGGACAACGAACTCTTCTCAACCCCTTACCGCATAATCTCAGTAATTCTCACAAGAACTCTGCCGAGGGGGGAGCCAGGGGTTGTCAAAGTGACTTTTCCAGAAAGGAAACCAAGGTGCAGAATTCCTGTACCACTTGCCTGAAGTCCGAAGGTAGAAAGGAACAGGGGCTGGAGTCAAGCTTCTTCCTGCTTACTGCACTGGGTCTCATCCAAAGAGATGGCTGTGCAAAGTCACAGGAGCAGGGGTAGAGCCTGTTCTTCAAGCAAAAATCAGAACCTCATATCCATCAGTCACTATGGATACAGACAGATGTGGAAAGATGGAAATGGTGGAGATGATATAGCAGGTGGTTTTCAGATTCCAGTTTCACTTTTATGCATGCAAAAACCCACCTGCTATTTGCAAAAATAGCAGGAGGCTGGACATGGGGAGCAGAAATTAGAGATGATGTTAAAAGTCTGCAGTTATGGAGTTAAACTAGCACTGACCTCTGACATGTGCATGCCCCACCTCTGATTGCCACATCATATGCAGGGTGACAGGACTCATTCCCTCAGACCCTCAGGGGCCCTCAAGCCACATCCATCAGGAGACCTTCCGGGAGATGACATGAGTCCATCTGTGGACACTGCCAGGGCCTCTGCCTCTTGGGTTCCTGAACACCCAGCTCCCAAAGGTAATGTCTCTTCCAGGCAGCTTTTGTTATTTTGGGTGGTCAGGTGTAAGTTCAGTAAGGAGCTCTGGGTAAAAGACAAAGTTTGCTTTCCTCCAGAAAGGCAGTTTCAAGAAATTACATTTTCAAAGGTGTTCTTAGTCACTAAGGCAGGTCCAAATCTTTGCAACCCCGTGGACTGCAGCACACCAGGCTTCCCTGTCCTTCACCATCTTCTGGAGTTTACTCAAACTCATGTCCACTGAGTCGGTGATGCCATCCAACCATCTCATCCTCTGTCGCCCTCTTCTCTTGCCTTTAGTCTGTCCCAGCATCAGAGTGCTTTCCATTGAGTCAGCTCTTCCTATCAGGTGGCCAGAGTATTGGAGCTTCAGCTTCAGCATCAGTCCTTCCAATGAATATTCAAAGGTAGAAATTGATTATTCTGTAGGCATTGTGTTTTCTGTTAGCTCTGAAGGAGATGAAGAAGGAGGGGAAAGTGGAGAGACCCAGAGGCTCCCTCCTCACCCTACATCTGGTTCCAGGCAATCAGGAGGCTGGACAACCTGGGCTCTGTCTCTCCCCTGCTCAGCACCATCAGCAGAGGGAGGAAGCAGGCCACCATTCTCCAGGAGACACACATCTAGACACATGTGGACATCAGCTTAGAGTCCCCATAAAACCACGGACCCCTGGGTGCAATGGGGAACTTTGGGAATGGTCCAGCTCAGTGCTTCCCAATAGGAATGGAATGTGGGCCACACATGGCATTTTACATTTCCTAATAGCCATAGTAAAAAATTAAATAAATTCATAAAAAGGAACAGGTGAAATTAATTTTCATATATGATTGAACTTAATATATCAAAATATTATCACTTCAGTATGCAATCAATATAAAAGTTATTGAGATATTTTACATTCTTTTTTTAATATACTGAGTTTTTTTATATTATACTCAAAGTTCATTGGAATTTGGACTCAGCCATGCTGCAAATGCTTAATAGCCACAATTGGCCAATGGCCACCAAATAGGACAACATGAAGCATGTTGCTCCATCTGGGTTGTCTAGTGTCTTCCCCAGGAAACCCCAACCCCAATGAATCAACTAGCTCCCTTCTACCCAAGCGTGGTCATATGGTAGCAATAATATCACCTATAGCAGGAGCCCCCCCAATCTCCAGGACCTAATACCTGATGTGGAACTGATGTAATAATAATAGAAATAAAGAACACAATAAGTTTAATGCCCTTGAATCATCCCAAAACCACCCTTCACCCTGTCTGTGGAAAAATCAACTTCCACAAAACCAGTTCCTGGTGTCCAAAAGGTTGGGGACCACTGACCTGAGGTCACTAGAAATGCAGAACCTCAGACCTCACCCAGAACCTATGTAAATCAGAAGTCAACGGTTAACACTCTCCCCAGGTAATTCTTTAGCACAAGAAACTAAGAACCCAGTTCGTTCAGTTCAGTTCAGTCGCTCAGTCATGTCCGACTCTTTGTGACCCCATGAATCGCAGCACACCAGTCCTCCCTGTCCATCACCAACTCCCAGAGTTCACTTAGACTCACGTCCATCGAGTCACTGACATCACTATGCCATCCAGCCATCTCATCCTCTGTCGTCCCCTTCTCCTCCTGCCCCCAATCCCTCCCAGCATCAGAGTCTTTTCCAGTGAGTCAGCTCTTCGCATGAGGTGGCCAAAGTACTGGAGCTTCAGCTTCAGCATCATTCCTTCCAAAGAAATCCCAGGGTTGATCTCCTTCAGAATGGACTGGTTGGATCTCCTTGCAGTCCAAAGGACTCTCAAGAGTCTTTTCCAACACCACAGTTCAAAAGCATCAATTCTTTGGTGCTCAGCCTTCTTCACAGTCCAACTCTCACATCCANGCATCATTCCTTCCAAAGAAATCCCAGGGCTGATCTCCTTCAGAATGGACTGGTTGGATCTCCTTGCAGTCCAAGGGACTCTCAAGAGTCTTCTCCAACACCAGTATACTTGAAAATGGCTAATGTTAAAGATTCACAACAGCAAATAAAGATGAGGACGTGGAGCAGACGGAGTGTCCATCCATAACTGGATAAAAACAGCACAACCACTGGCTGAGCTGTCAGTTTCTTTTAGACACATACCCACCCTACATCTCCACAATGCCACACTTAGCTTTTTACCCAAGATAAAGCAAAACATATGTCTACGCAGACTCATGAGAATGTCCGTAGCATCTTTATTTGTAATAGCCCTGTGCTGGGAACACCCATCAGCTGGAGAATGGATGTAATATAGCTGCAGAACGGAATTCTATACAGCAGTAAAAAAAAAGGAATTGAACAGCAATGTGTTTGATTCTCCAAAACATGCTGGGCAAAGTTGACACAAAGCCTGCTATTTTCATTTACATGAAGGTCAAACCAGACAAAAACAATCATGATAACTGAATTCATATCAGTGGGGATCCGGGGGTAAGCTGGAAGGCATCAAGAGAATTATCTGAAGAAACCATTTCATGCAGATTGAGTATCAGGAGTAGGAATATATCAGAACGTTCATAGAACATTGGACCTGTTCGTGTCACTGTGTAAATTCACCCACTTTTAAAAAGCGAGAAAATCACTACGGATTCTACAGATGTTAAAGAATATTTTGAATTTGATGCCAGTAAATTTGGCATCAGACTTAGATGTAATGGAAAATTTATGTAAAAGATATAAACAACCATGACTAATTTAAGAAGAAATAGATACCTGAATAGACTTATTTATAATAAAGAAATTTAATCCATAATTTAAAAAATGACAGGAAAAAATGACAAAGGAATAAATAATATAAATTTGCTCATTCTTTTCATGGAAATAGAAGAGTTGAATGCTTTCTATCGCATTAATAAGACTAAGATTACCTGGCTACAAAATTTTTTTCTTACAAAGAAAAAAATACCAATTCCCCTCACAAACATTAAAATCTTTTTTAAAAATTTAGAAAATCAAATCTAGCAATATATAAAGAGGACATTACCTTATGATCAAGGAAATTCAGCACAGGAATGCAAAGTTGGCTTAATATTCAAGACCAGTTGATGTAATTCACCATCTTAACAAATGCAAAAAGAGAAAACACAAGTTCATCTCAATAGATTCAGAAACAATATCTGACATAATTCAATATCTATTCATGTTAAGAACTCTCAGCAAACTGAGAATAGAAGGAAACTTCTTCAGCTGGATAAAGCGCAGCTAAAGCCCACAAACATTGTGCTTAATGGTGAAGACAGTGTTTTCACTCTGAAATCAGAAATAAGGCAGACTTCTTTCTCTTACAGATTGGGAGGAAATCTTTACAAAATATATGTCAGATAAAGGAATTCTATCCTGAGAAGTCAAAAGTAACATGGAAAACAACCAAAAAATAGGGCAAAGAACTAGGTTAGAGATTTCACCAAAGAAGATATATACATTGCAAACACAGGAAAAGATGCTTAATACCTAAGGAAACACAGATGAAAACCACAGAGACGCCGCTGCATACGTTTCCAGGCTCCCTCGTAGTTACGGGCCTCTGGAAGAGTCCTGCCTTGTCTTTGAGTGTATCTGTGTGTGTGTCCATCACTTCTGAGCACCTGGGGAAGACACTGTGTGTCCACCTTCTAGTATCTCAGAGCTCAGTTTCTCGACCTAAAAATTATTATACAGGGACTTCCTTGGCAATCCAGTGATTAGGACTCTGTGCTTCTCCTGCTGGGAGCACAGGTTTACTCCCTGGCGGGGGAATTAAGATCTCACATGCTGCGCTGTGCAGCCAAATATATATAATTGTTATATAATTATATAAATCTCTCAATTTTGTTGAGAGAACTGTGCAAATGGGAAGCAGATAAAAAGTTTATAATTAATGCCAGTGTGTTCTCTGTAGAGTTGAAGCCAAATGTGAGATTTCCCATTAAGAATTCAACTCTTTTCACTAATAATTTTTTCTTCCCCCATTTCCAGGAAAATCCTAAGGCATACCTACCAGAAACACAAATCAGTGAATTTTTACAATGACAGATGAGTTACAGACAGGTGATAATAGACGAGATGAACAAAATATAAATACAATTTTCTCTGATTTTCCAGTAAAAATTAAAACAACATCCCACACAAAAACTACTGTTCATATTGTTAAAGGAATGTAGTAGGCCAATCCATGCTGATAAGAAAGATGATCAAGTATTTTGGTAAACAGAAAATGTAGTTTGCAGACTCTATGTGAAAGTGAAGTCGCTCAGTTGTGTCCAACTCTTTGTGACCCCGTGGACTGTAGCCCACCAGGCTCCTCTGTCCATGGCAAGAATACTGGAGTGGGTTGCCATTTCCTCCTCCAGGGGATCTTCCTGATCCAGGGATCGAACCCAGGTCTCCCACACTGCGGGCAGATAACTTTAACCTCTGAGCCACCAGGGAAGCCCAAATTCCACATGGGGTGGTTCAGTTGTAAAACCCAAACAAAACATTGATTCTGCACTAACAGCGGTGGGACAGATGTGGGGAGGCTTGCGGGTTGAGACGGGGTCCTGGGCGCTCGTTTTCGGTGATAGACCCCTCGAGCCTGCGCACCCTCCTGCCGGCGCCTGGTGCGGCCCCTGTGGCGGGAGGCCGGGTGACGACGTGCGGCGCCGCCCCCGGCCGGCCCCCGTCTCGCGGGTCCTGCGCACCCCGGGCGGACGCCAGAGGGCGCTGCCAACTCGCTCGGCCGCGAAGGGGACGAGGGCGGTGCCCGGGCTCCAAGCTCCGCCCCGCAGGGAGGGCCCGCCTCTCGCGGCCAGCGCAGCGGCAGGAGGCGCGATGCAGGGTCCCCTTTAGTCCCCAGGAGCCCCTTGGTCCCTCCGACCGGGAGATGTGCTCGGGTTCCGCCCGCGGGGCGCTCATGGCACAGCGCAGGACTAGGCCCCGGGTCCTCGCAGCCTCCATCCACTTGATGACCAGGATGGATCGCCCTGATAGGCCCCTTGGTGATCGCACCCCCTCCCCGACGCGCGCGACTCGACCCCCTTCTCCCATCTCCCATCCTGGGCCCGGCTTCTGTTGACCCCAATTAAGGGCCACCTTGCTCCCCACTGGGTTTCCCATGTGAGGCTAGCGGTAAAGAACCCGCTTGCCAGCGCAGGAGAAATGAGAGATGCAGGTTTGATCCCTAGGGTGGGAATATACCCCTGGAGAAGGGAATGGCAATCCACTCCAGTCTTCTGAGCCTGGAGAATCCCATGGACAGAGGAGCCTGGTGAGTCGCACCGGTCCAGAGCGTTGCAGAGTCAGACACGACTTAGCACGCATGCATGCTCTCCTGCCAGTGCAGGTCAAGCAGACCCTTTTGATCAAATCAGCCCCTTGGGCATCACAACTCACCACGTGTGCGACCTTGGGCAAGCCCCTCCCCTTCCACGTGACTGGCAGCTGCCCGCAGCCCCAGCCAGGCCCTGTGGCACCCATCTCATGCCTGATGGCAGCCTGCCCCCTCTGGCTGGCGAGTGGTAACCAGGGTGGCTCCCAAGCTCCCCTCTTTGCTGGAAGGCTCGCTTACCAGTGTCAGGACCCCACCACCCACCCACCAGGACAGGCCTTGGGAAGGAAGGTCTGCCAGATATTTGCCCAGCCCAGGGTCTGGCCTGAGAGGGCTGTGCCAGGTCACCAGATGCTAGGTGGGCCTCATCCCCTGCTGGCTCAGCCTGAGCCCACACCTGAGCCAGGTGAGGCAGGGTCCCTGGGGGTGTTGGGGGCTCAGACATGGGCCCCAGGTTGGGAGCTGGAAGGGCCTCTGAGCACCACCCCAGGAGCCCACACCCACTGGCAGGCCCTCCCCGCCCTAGGCTCTCAGGCTCTAGGGAGGCAGGGGTGAAGGGAGGGGCTCTGGGGACACGGCAGAGAAACCCACACTGGCATCTGGCAGGGAAAGGTTTATTAAGCTTCAACCACAGAGTAACAGAGCGAAACAGACGCAGGGGGAGCCCGGTCTACACCGGGAGGTGAGCGTGTTACAGATAGGACCTAGTGCATTTGGGGGGGGGAGGGGGGCGGGACAGACAGTGCCATGCAGCCACAGCCCCCGGGAGCAGCTGCGAGACTGGGGGCTCAGCGCCAAGACACACAAACACCAGGCTGCTTGTGCCCACCTGATACAAAATGCAGTAATGTGCGATATTACTCTTTATAATCCCTTATCCTCATAAAATGTTATGTGTTTAACACACACTTATATCACTGCTAAAATCAGCAAGAGCTATTATAGTGCTCCAACTTAATAAGTTGATAAAAAAAATGTTGTCCTGTGGCCAGTTCACAATGGAACTAAATAAGTCCTGTTCCGAGATGCCTGGGGAGTTCCTCTGATAACAAGAGGCATGTCCAATAATCAGGTCATTCCACCACCGAGACACAGTCCTAGTCCACAGCACACGGAGCCGTGCCCCTGGCCACACGGGGGAGGGCCCAGCAGAGGCGGCCACGCCCAGGGACAGGCTGGGCAGGGGCCAGGATGGTGGGGGCCGGCTCCCCACCAGGAGGTAGTGACAGGGGCCCCGACATGCTGCACGCTTGAGGGCCGCACTGAGCAGACACCACTCCCTGGGCAGCTGTGCTCAGGAAGTGGGCCCCTGGCAAGCCCCATCAGGCCAGCCTGAGCCCCCAGGCCCGGGAGCAGGCAGAAGACGGATGGGGAGTCTGAGAAGCAGCCACTTGCAGATGGAGCGTGAAGAGTTGCGCGTCTGTCGCTGGTAGCAATATTGCAGGAGGGTCCTCGCCTGTGCTCGGGGCGGGGGTGGCCAAACGTAGATGGAGGCTAAGGTGTGAGCCAACAGCTCGAAGCTGCTGTGTCCAATGAACGTGGTGTTTGGCAGACTCGCTCCCAGTGGCTGTCTCTGGCACTGGCAGCCCAGACCCTTGGCCACAGGAAGGAACGGCTGGGACCTTCTGGAGTGTTCTTCAGACACACCACACAGGCAGCCCCTTCAGAGGCTCAACTTTGGGGTTCTGGGGGGCAGAGAGCTACTTCCCCACACGCTCACACCTTTAAGAAACACCTGAGGACTACTTGGAGCCAATGACCTTCTTAGGGCCCAGCCATTGCCTGCCCCCCACAAGGGACAGTGGGGAGTGGCAGGAACACCCCACTGCCAGCTCTCCACCCACCCAGAAACATTGCCAACGCTGACTGCCAGCAAAATGGCGACAGGGTGCTGCCTGTCTTCACTGAGCTGACTTTTTAGGGAACCAAAGACGCCAAATCCACGCCACCCTATCTGGGTAGTCCATCGATATGACCCGGCAACCAGCCAAATCCCTACCAAGCTCTCTGCTCACAGCACCCAGCCCTGACTGGTGCCCATGACCCCCAGGGCCCACGAGGCCAACTCCAGGCTTGACTCTAGCATCGGCTACATGGCCAGCCCACCCATGGGTGGCACCACCCACTGGTCACCTTGGCCGGAGACCAGACATAGGACCTTTCAATGAGGGGCCAAAGCTGAGCTCCTCAGTGCGGCCTGCTGGCGGCCCCCACAGCTATCTGGTGGGGTACAGCGTTAGGAACCAACTACAGCCCCTAGCCACGGCCGGCCATCACCACGTGGACAGCCTGCTCCGCTTAAGACACAAGGTGACGCCAGAGCCCCGGGTCAGTGCAACCTGGGAATAACCTTGCTGGGGGGATGGGGCTGAGGCAAAAGCACTCACTCCACAACACTCCTCCACAAAGCTCACCACCAGTCAAGAGCTGGAGGCCAGCTCCATGACTGCTCTCTCCTGACCCGGGCTGTAAGGCACCCGGCCGCCCAGATCCACAAGGTAAGACATACTCCGGTCACACACAGGCAGAAGGCTTGGCCTGCAGGACTCCAGACGGCCGCACATGCACTCGCTTCTGCATCAGCCGTCGACAGACGCCTTTCCCCAGGGGGCCTCTGCCCCGAGCGCGTTCCAGGGTTGTTCTTGTCTTTCTGTGTCTTCACTGTTTAAGACCAGGTTTAAGGCTGGCATCCCCGGGGCCCTGCTTGCTCCTACACAGCAAGCCCCGGCCGGGCTGTGGACAGGGTGGGCCTGGGCTGTGCAGCCCTTCAGGCCGGTTCATCTCAGAGCTTGACTCGGGCTCTCCCCAACACCCCTACATTCTCAGCTCACTGCCCTCCCCCATTTTGTCAGGAGACCCCCTCAAGGAGCAGAGCTGCTAAACAGAGGCTGCCATCTAGAGAGTCACAGGAGGAGGACTTGCCATCCTAAAGCCATGAAGGCGGCTGAACGGCATCCAAGTGACCTGCTGGGTACCTGCTGAGGGGGGCGAGGGGAGGAGCACAGACCGGATGTGGGGCTCAGGAGTGGGAAGGACTTGCCCGTCTGGGCACAGGATCCCCAAGGCCCTTCTCCAGCCATGATGCACGTCGAAAATGCTCCCATTTCCATCGGTTCTCCGTGACCCTGGGCTTCCAGGGGAGGACACGTGGCTTGCGGCTGCATCTAAAACAGACAGGCACTGCTGCTCCTCAGGGACAAATTGCAACCTGCAAAGTGCCACCAGCGACGGAGACGGGACGGGACCAGAGGCTCGTCAAGTACGTGAAGCACGGCTGTTCCTCTCAACACACAGGAAATTCAAGTAGTTTATTTAAAAACTGCGTAGTTTCATCTTGAAATATATATCTATATATATATATATATATATTTGCTTTAGAATGATCATATTGCAGCATGACTCTCATGCGTTTTAAAGTACTTTATTTAAAAACATATCGACTTGAGGCAGCGAAGAGTTAGAGTCCTCTCACTTTATCCGGGCGATGTGTGGGAGGCCTCCCTCTTTCTCCTGAGATCAGCGGACTTAGACTGACCGTCCCAAAGAAGAAAAGCAAAAACTGCTTACTTAGAAAGAGATTGTGGTTTGAAAAGCATTTCCAAACAGCTGCAGCATGTGACGACCGTGCTTCCCTGGGGTGCAAGTTTGGTTCTGCGCTGAAACTGGCAACGCCACGCTGAGCTGACCTGTGGGGCGTCCCCCTGTCCGAGACCCGCTTTCTTCACGGCGGGGCGGTCCTGACTCCGGCAGCCAGCGGGGGTGAGCAGGTGCAGAGGTCAGATGGGCGCGGAGTGTCTGGTGTGTGGGCCTGGCGGTGGGCGTGGATGGCATGCCACGCCAGGAGCTCTGCCCCCATGGTCCCCCCACAGATAGTTCAAAAACAAAGTGCAATGAAAGAGTCACAGCGTCTCACGGAGCTCCGGACAAGACGACAGGCAGGGGGCGGGCGTAGATGCGGGAGGGTGCGGGGACGGCTCTGCCAGCTCCAGGGCTACCCCCGGCGGGTGGTCCGGCCTGGCCCGGCGGGGCTCCCCACCAGTGTCCCGGGGGCCCAGCCTCCTCCCAGCTTTGGTGTCCCAGCTACTGCGGCCCGCTGCCCGGGTACAACGTGTCAAACAGGAAAGCAGGAGATGTGTTCTTCAAGAAAACCACAGTTTTGGAAAATAAAGACAAAAAAATTTTTTTTTCTAAAATAATCATAGAGAAAAATACTCTCCAATAGCTGCAGCACCAACAAAATGTGACGAGATCTGACAGAACGTCCAAATACCTGTAGGCATCCACAGGGAAAAAATGTGATAAAAAGTGTTTTAGTCACTGACTACACAACCGTTATCTGAAGAATTCAGATAAGATATAGCAAAATATATCAGATACTTTTTTGCTTTCAATTATAACTTTAGAAATGGAAGAATCTTATTTTTTTCTAAATCGCTTCTCTACATGGTAAATCTGGTTTATAATTTTAAAACGTGCAGAATAATATACCTGCAGAACAAAAGAGACAGTTGAAATTAAAAGATCATTTTTGATTAAAAAAAATGATTCATTTTAATTGTGGAAAAAGTAATTAATGAGGTGTTTTCACCTACTGGCGCAAACCTACTCTACAGCTACTGAGCCTCCACCAGGGTCGGTGAAGGGCTCTGGTGCGCGCGGCCGCCAAGGCCACGGCAGCTGGCCTGCCGGGCGCCACCCCCACCTCCCCGCCGCCCTGGAATGTGTGCATGGCGTGGCTCAGACCATCGACTCGGTCTCGATGAGCCCCTGTGGGCCCTCCTTCCGGGACAGCTTCAGCACCGTGGGCTTCTCGGCGCTGCCGCTCACGCCTTCGCCCAGCGGCTGGGAAGACAGGCCCTTCTGCTCTTCCTTGGCCTCTTCAGACACCTCTGGGTAGATGACCAGGAAGGCGGCTGTCAGGAAGCCCAGGAAAGAGCCCACGGAGGCCACCATGGGGATGACACGCACAGTCCCCACCGCGTCAACCACGCTGCCCAGGGCGGAGGCCACCAGGATCTGGGAGATGTAGACCTGGCAGGACAGGATGGCGCAGTCGATGCCGAAGCCACGCCTGGAGGTCCCAGGGCTGTGATGCACGTACTGCAAGAGAGGCGGGCACAGCATGAGGGCAGGGCCCAAGGGAGGCCACGCGCCGGCACCCCAGGGTCTGGGGCAGAGCTGCCTTCCCTCAGCAGCTGCACCCGCTCGCCTGGCTCTGTCCCCCCGCTTACACTGAACACGGTGCTGGGGGTTCCAGCCACTGCGGGAAGGCAAGGCAAGTAAATAAAACCCTTAAGAATTAGGAAGAAATGAAACTCATTACACACGGAGGACTGTGTGTGCAGAAAGCCCGGAAGTATCTATAAACATGCTATGACAATTAATACAATATACCATATTCAGGGGATATTATAAAGGCTCAATACTACAAAGGTTTAACTCTCTCCAAATTGACCCATATAATCAATGTGTTTCCAATGAAAAAAAAAGTCCAGAAGCTGATCCTAACACTTAAATAAAAAGGAAATGGTCAAGGTAACCAATTAACAATGCTGAAAAACCAAGCTGGAGAACTTAACACTATCAGGTTTCATTCAGCTCTTCTTGTAAAACTACTTAAGACAGTGTAGCTACTGTGAGTGGATAGACAGAGCCATGGAAGAGAATACAGACAACCCCAGCCAGACCCCCACCCACGCCCATGGCTTGCCAGCGTGGGAGGAGGGGGACAGGAAACCGGCCACGTGACCATCCTTACGCGGGGGCGCCTTAAAGTTCTGATCGACCTTAGACCACACACACACACTCTATCCCAGGCAGACCACAGGCGAGGGCGTGAGTGCAAGGGAAGACGTGGGCAAGAAGGCTCCACGCAGAAAGCGCCAGTGAGAACCGCAGAGCAGCCCACAGCTGGTGGCCTCGTGGCCGGGGCCTCCCCTCCAGCGCCCGCCCACCCACCTCTCTGATGTCGTGGTACTGCCCGAGCAGGGCATAGGGGCAATAGGAGATGCTCATGGAGACGACGCCCATGGTGCTGATCATGATCATGGCCACGTAGACGTTGGCGAACATGGCCATCACAGCTGTGCCGATGGAGAAGCCCAGCGTGCCCAGCACGTAGATGACCCTGATGCTCAGGTCGTAGTTGTCCAGGTACTTCTGTAGCAGGGCTGCAGAGAGGGGCCGCCTGGTGACCAGAAGGCACACGGCCTGCTCGCTCCCCTGCCTCCACTGCACTCAGCCTGGCTCAGGAACAGGGACGGGACGCCCCTCGTCTTTCACTCCCCGGCCACCACGCACAGCCCCTGGATGGAACCTCAGCTCACCGTGCCCCAATCCACCGCCAGGGGCTCCACACCTCAAAAGGAGGTCGACCCTCGTGCTTCCAGACCTATAACCTGGTTCCATCCTGCAGCCCCGTGGGGACTCCCCGCCTTGCAGAGCCAGGCCTTCCGACCCTTCCACCAGTCTAGGCCCACTCGCTGCCTTCTCTGGCCTTGGGCCCTGCCCTGCCTTGGGGACTGAGTTGTGGCTGGTTTTCCTTGCGAGTCCCGACCCTTCTGGGTCAGGTTTTCTGACCTAGCCCTCCTGAGAAGTCCTGTAGTAAAGCAGACAGCGCTGTGACCATCAGGCTGGCTGTCTGTGGTCACTGGCTGTTATCCCATCATCCTCAGGTAGAGACTGAGCAGGGTCCAGGCCAGGATCAGCCAGAGGCCTGAAACCGCGGCTCTGACCCATTCCCGGAAGGCGTGCCTGCGTGCCGCTCCTGAGCTGAAGCCTGTCACTGCCACCCTCTGTTCTCCAGGGTACAGTGGACCCCAAGGAAGGCCGCTTGTCTCCTCCAGCCACCCTGACCTCCAGCAGACCCCAGACACACTGCGTGTGCTCGGGCAGAACCCGGGACACCTGCCCTTCAGGCTCAGAGCACAGCTCCTGCAGCGCTGCCATCGCCCTGAGCCCTGGGAGGCCCTCCCTAGGAGCTGGCAGGCGGCCGCGTGGACAGCTGAGGGCTCGCAGCAGCGGTGCGAGTGGCTCCGCCTCCAGGCAATGATGAACGGTGACGCTGCTGCTGTCCCTGAGGGCCGGCCCCGTCGGGGCAGGGCCTGCGGCCCATGGAGCAGGATGCCTGTAGGTCTTTTGGGTCACGGAGTGAGTCCAGGTGCCCAGCTCACCTGGCTGGGGGCCGCTTACCTGAGCAGGTGGCACCGGTGGCTGCGTAGATGACCAGGCCCCAGCAGCCCATCTTCACACCTGCGCTGTAGGCCTGCCACGCCGTTGAGTTGGATGGAGCCTGTTCCAGACACAAGATGAGGGTTCAGGAGGTGGGGCCGGCATGCTGCGCCTCCAGGCGGAGGGGTCATTTACACCAAATCTCTGATGCGTCTCAACTGCGGCAGCGCAGGGAGAAGCAGCCACGGCCCAGGCCGCTGCCTGAGGCGGCCCCTCTGCACTCTGCCCGAGCCCTGCTCCGCTATCTGGGCCCAGGACACCTGCCGCTCCCGCCTCTGGAGCCCAGTGGCTGCACGGAGTGGCCTCAGCCTGGCGGGCCACGTGGGGCGGGGAGGCCTGAGCCGTGACCACCTTGGACCTCCTGGTGCCACTCTGGGCCACGAGCACAGGTGTGAACTCGCGGACACCCGGGGCCTAGAAGCCACCAGGTGGCCTGGACACCAGCAACAACAGAAAGCTGCTTCAACCTGCAGGTTCTGAGGCCACCGTGTATGGAGAGAGCTGGCCCGCCTGCCTCTAGCTCCCTGGTGTTCCCGCACTTCCTAAGCCTGGGGTGGGGCGGGGTGTGCTCACCACAGACCCAGGCCCGGATGCCCCCTTGCACTCATACACGTGAGCACCCCGACCCTGCTCTCCACAGGGGCGCACCCAGGCTGGCTGCCACCCAGGCTCCCTCCCACGGGGCAGGGGGTCCTGGGCGCTCACCTTGGGGTCCCCCTCGAAGATGACCTGGCCCATGAAGTCGGTGTAGAACACGGCCTCGGCGATAACGGAGAACCAGGTGAGCAGGTGGCAGAGGCAGAGGCGCACCAGCTCGGGCGGCATCTTCAGCATGGACAGCCAGAGCAGCCGCACGGTGGTCTCGCCCTCGCCCTCCTCGCTCTCTGAGTCCCCGCTGGATGTGGTGGCCCCGCTCTGGTGGCGGCGGCGGTGCTGCCGAGGCCGCGCCTGCAGGTCGTAGAGGTCACTCATGCTGCGCGAGGGCTTGATGAGCACCACGGCGTTGGCGCGCCGGTGGCGGTAGCGGTGGGAGCCGATCTTGCCGTAGTAGGAGAAGGTGCTGGAGGCCTGCCGGCGGAACACGTGCCGGCGCCGGCGGGTGGGGCCTGCCGTGGCGGGGGCCTTCAGGGCAGCCCGGCTGTAGGTGCAGGTGCCTGGGCCGTCCCGCAGTCCCGCACTGCCCCCGTTCGGGAGCCTGGCCGCGCTCAGGGGCTCCTCCAGCAGGGTCTCATCCTCGCTGGCGGGTGTGCAGAGGGGCAGGGGCCGGCGGGGCGGCCGGGTGGGGGCGTGCTCCTGGCTGGTGCTGCGGGGGGTGCTGGGGCAGGAGGCGTCGTGGAAGATGGAGGGCTCGATGTCCTGCAGGAAGAGCTCGGGNCCAGGCAATGATGAACGGTGACGCTGCTGCTGTCCCTGAGGGCCGGCCCCGTCGGGGCAGGGCCTGCGGCCCATGGAGCAGGATGCCTGTAGGTCTTTTGGGTCACGGAGTGAGTCCAGGTGCCCAGCTCACCTGGCTGGGGGCCGCTTACCTGAGCAGGTGGCACCGGTGGCTGCGTAGATGACCAGGCCCCAGCAGCCCATCTTCACACCTGCGCTGTAGGCCTGCCACGCCGTTGAGTTGGATGGAGCCTGTTCCAGACACAAGATGAGGGTTCAGGAGGTGGGGCCGGCATGCTGCGCCTCCAGGCGGAGGGGTCATTTACACCAAATCTCTGATGCGTCTCAACTGCGGCAGCGCAGGGAGAAGCAGCCACGGCCCAGGCCGCTGCCTGAGGCGGCCCCTCTGCACTCTGCCCGAGCCCTGCTCCGCTATCTGGGCCCAGGACACCTGCCGCTCCCGCCTCTGGAGCCCAGTGGCTGCATGGAGTG
The DNA here is from genome assembly GCA_006410615.1 of Neotragus moschatus. Classification (NCBI taxonomy): domain Eukaryota; kingdom Metazoa; phylum Chordata; class Mammalia; order Artiodactyla; family Bovidae; genus Neotragus; species Neotragus moschatus. The sequence continues at coordinate 544,506 of SJYA01001975.1, forward strand.
GCCTCAGCCTGGCGGGCCACGTGGGGCGGGGAGGCCTGAGCCGTGACCACCTTGGACCTCCTGGTGCCACTCTGGGCCACGAGCACAGGTGTGAACTCGCGGACACCCGGGGCCTAGAAGCCACCAGGTGGCCTGGACACCAGCAACAACAGAAAGCTGCTTCAACCTGCAGGTTCTGAGGCCACCGTGTATGGAGAGAGCTGGCCCGCCTGCCTCTAGCTCCCTGGTGTTCCCGCACTTCCTAAGCCTGGGGTGGGGCGGGGTGTGCTCACCACAGACCCAGGCCCGGATGCCCCCTTGCACTCATACACGTGAGCACCCCGACCCTGCTCTCCACAGGGGCGCACCCAGGCTGGCTGCCACCCAGGCTCCCTCCCACGGGGCAGGGGGTCCTGGGCGCTCACCTTGGGGTCCCCCTCGAAGATGACCTGGCCCATGAAGTCGGTGTAGAACACGGCCTCGGCGATAACGGAGAACCAGGTGAGCAGGTGGCAGAGGCAGAGGCGCACCAGCTCGGGCGGCATCTTCAGCATGGACAGCCAGAGCAGCCGCACGGTGGTCTCGCCCTCGCCCTCCTCGCTCTCTGAGTCCCCGCTGGATGTGGTGGCCCCGCTCTGGTGGCGGCGGCGGTGCTGCCGAGGCCGCGCCTGCAGGTCGTAGAGGTCACTCATGCTGCGCGAGGGCTTGATGAGCACCACGGCGTTGGCGCGCCGGTGGCGGTAGCGGTGGGAGCCGATCTTGCCGTAGTAGGAGAAGGTGCTGGAGGCCTGCCGGCGGAACACGTGCCGGCGCCGGCGGGTGGGGCCTGCCGTGGCGGGGGCCTTCAGGGCAGCCCGGCTGTAGGTGCAGGTGCCTGGGCCGTCCCGCAGTCCCGCACTGCCCCCGTTCGGGAGCCTGGCCGCGCTCAGGGGCTCCTCCAGCAGGGTCTCATCCTCGCTGGCGGGTGTGCAGAGGGGCAGGGGCCGGCGGGGCGGCCGGGTGGGGGCGTGCTCCTGGCTGGTGCTGCGGGGGGTGCTGGGGCAGGAGGCGTCGTGGAAGATGGAGGGCTCGATGTCCTGCAGGAAGAGCTCGGGCTCCAGGCCCAGTGCAGCCTCGGGCACATGCAGCACCGAATCGCTCTTGCTCCGCACCAGGCCCTCGTCCAGGAAGTCCAGGGCCAGCTCATGCTCCGACTGCACCTCGTCCGGGAACAGGGCGCTGCCGTCCAGCATGCAGGCGCGGGGGCCGGGGGCCGGCGTGCCAGCCGGGTCCCCGCCACGCTCCTGCTGGGGGCTATACTGCTCCTCCTCGATGCTGGACAGGTGCAGGGCCACAGACACCGTGAAGATGATGGCCGCGAAGAAGAACAGCACCTGGTTCTGCGTCCGGAACCAGGAGCCCAGGAAGGTCTGGGTCCAGTCCAGCCCGCCCAGCACGTAGCCGATGGCCCCGCCGAGGCCTGGGGACGGGAGGGGATGGCACAGACGTGAGCAGAGCAGAGGCATGAGCCACGGGGCAGAGAGCCCAGATAGGTGTTCACAACTTCCCCCACCAACGGGGGCTCCAGGGTCACTCAGAGGGAGAACGGGAAGAGCAGGGACAAAGCACGACAGCTGACCCCAGGCTTGGGATCCCGACCGGACAGCTTCCTGCTTCCTGAATTAGGAGAGAAACTGGTCCCGCCCGGGACTCTCTCCTGAATGACCACCATCCCCGAAACTCAGGAGCCCACGTTCCCATCGGATGGGAAAGCTGCCCGAATGGAGGGGGCGGCCAACACGGGGCCCTGGCCTCGGGCCAGCAACCTCACACGCCCCCCACCTCAGACTAGTCACTCGGCCCTGCCGAGTTTCTGCTCGCTGCCTCACCCACTGGGGTCTACATGAAGCTGCTCGGGGGCCATGAAGCAGCCTCCCCCGGACCCGATGATCTAGGGATGGGGCTCAGAGCTGGGGCAGGGCCCACTCACCAGCAGAGAAGGCGTGGATGTTGAGGGCCATGTCCTGCTCCTCGCTGTCCACCACGTCCAGCAGGTACGCACGGATGGGCCCCTCCGTGGCGTCAGCGCTGAAATCCAGGACCACCACTCCCAGCACAGTGAGGACAATGCCGATGGGCTGCCGGGTGGGGACATCGCCGAGGGCCAGGCCTGCCAGGGCATGGAGGAGCAGCGGCTCAGTGCCCCCTACAGCCGCCTCTGGGGGCTCTGCGCTCCTGGGTGCAGCCTTGCCACACGGGAGGCAGGATTCAGCTCTCCTGCTGCTTTGAAGCAGGTTATGAGCCGTAATCACACACCTGCCTCAGGTGAGTCTGCCCCCAAACCTGGAGACCCGCCTGCTCCCTGAAGGCTGAGCTGCTGCTGGCTGTACTGGATGGGAAGCACTCTGGGCACAGAGGTGCTGCGGGGCCTGGGAGCCCCCCAGCTCTGTGAGTGGGGGTTCCCGGACAGCTCTGCCCTACATGAGGGCCGGGAAAGGGGCTTCTGACCAGGAGAGACACAGGTACAGTGAGAGACAGGGCACCCGGGTGCGAGGCAAGAGCTCCAACTTCTGAGTGTGGGCCACAGTGGGCTGGGGCCACCCCCATAGACAGGTCCCTGCGAAGACCAGTGTTCCCTCTGAACCGAGCCTGCAGGTGCCTGGAGGGTAGCAGCCTGTGGACTCCTGACCCAGGGACAGCCAGCTTGCGGGGGGGCACGGGGCATAGCTCAGGGAGGGCCCTCTTGCACCCCCGCCAAGCCTGGGACTGTGCCCACCCCGCCAGCACGCGCGGGCCCTGGAGGAGCTGAGCAAGTCTCTGCTGCACACGGACCTCTTCGGGCCACCTCCCTTCCTGAGCCTCCGTGTCCGTGATTGCCCGAGGACCGACGTGGACGCGGGCAAGTTCACCTGCGTCAGGACACAGGTTAAGCTTCTGTCTTAGCTGTCGCCAGAAAACAAGACTTTTGCTTTTTCACATTCCTGATGGGTTCTCTCAAGACAAAAGGTATTTTCCCACAAATAGCTGCTTTAACTGAGAACAAACAACAACAGAAAGAAGCAAAACAAACCCCGAGTACATGAACCAAAAAAACAAGTAGCAAACTAGGTCTGGACACTTTAAATACCAAGTCTGAGAAAAGGAGGAAAAAAAAAAAGATAATTTCTGAAATAATGCTGGAAACAGGACGTGGTGTCAGATACGCATTAAAAACAAACGGGTCACAACAGGAAGCACTCCCTGAGAACAGGTTCCCACGGCATTCCCACGTGGGGCCCGCAGCCCGGCCACCGCCCGGGGGCCAAGGACGCCCGCCAGCGGCCCCGGCCAGGATTGGCGGTCTGGGCTCCTCATAATGACCTCCACACCTGGTGGAGCCTGGCTCCATGGCCCCCAACCCCGGGGCAGGACACTCACCGATGGCAGAGCCGTTGAGGAACAGTGCCACTCCAAAGAGCACACCCACGCAGAGCGCCAGGATGAAAGGCCGCCGGCGGCCCCAGCTCAGGGTGCAGCGGTCACTCGCGGAGCCGATGAGTGGCGTGAAGATGAGGCCGAGGATGGGGCTCAGGAACCAGGTGAGGCTGTAGTACTGCTCCGGGAGGCCTGCAACACACACCGCTGTCACCCTCGGGCAGGCGGGTGGCTGGCAGCACGCGCCATGCGCACACACCCGCCAGCTGGAGACCCCTCGGGCACGTGTCCCCCACAAGGCCCAGAGTCTGGAACCACCCAAAGCCCACCCGGGACGCATCCAGTGGTCCAAGGCCAGACCTGAGCTATGCAGCTGGGCCCTGGGGGTGCACAGAGCCTTCAGAGTAGCACCCATACCCAGCCCGCCCAGGCCGCTGTGCACGCATCGAGAACATGGTGTCAGCCCCGTGCAGTCAGCCCTGGGGTTGCACAGAGCCTTTACAGCACCCAGACCCAGCGGGCCCAGGCCACCGTGCATGTGTGGAGAATGCGGTATCAGGCCCATGCAGCTGGCACCCGTGGCGGCGATGGCATGAGGGAGAGTCCCACTCGCTTCACTGGCACTGATCGGGGCCTGGGGTTTCAGGGGCGCTGCTTAATGCCACCCTCAGGGACCAGGCCCATATCAGCTCAGAACACGGCATACGGCAGGGGGCTGCAGCTTCAGAGAGTAGAGGACGCGTGATCCTGGGACCCCTGGGCCTCACTGGCCAAAATCTATCACCAGGGCCCTACAGAGGGACCCTGCGCCACTGATGCGCTAAATGGCCCCAGCAGTGGGCTTCCAAGTGGCTACTGAGGGCGATGAGAGGGGCGCCTCCATGCGTGTCCAGCTGGAGCCAGGGGGTCTGGTGCCTAACCTTCCCACCCGCCCAGAGGCAGGGATGACCATGCCCATTTCACAGACGGGCAATCGGAAGCTCAGAGAGGTCAGGTGATCTCCTTTCATGGACAGAGCGCGAAAGCAGGAGATCCACATTTAAACTCAGGGCCGCCTGGCTTCCACGTGTAAGCACAGCCCTGCCCAGCCCCACCCTCCACGCTGTCACCCGCTGACAAGCCCCGAGGCCCCCCATCCCTGGGACAGAGGCGGGTCTGGCCTGCTTACACCCAGGATGCACCTCGGCGGCATCCCGCACACTCCCCGGGTTCCGTTCATGCCACAGACACAGGGGGCAAGCAGCCTCCGCTGGCGGGGCCAGGTGGGTGGTAGCCCTTTGTTGGGGGGTACAGATGGGGGCTTCAGGCTGGTGTGTTCTGACTGTGACCTGGACGGTGGTCCCTGGGGACAGCTCACCCGGCTGGGGGATGCGGGTCACGCACCTCTGTGTGTCAACTTCAGTGAAGAGCTGACTTAAAAAACATATAAGGTGCTCTGGTATGCCAGCAACTCGGTCAGCGAATGTTTCACACCACCAAGGGCGCTGAGGAACAGAGTATTGTGCTGAACTACCAAGAAAAATAAACTGTGTGGGAGGAGGAAATCATTTCCAAAGGAGGAGGGAAGCGCCTTTCCAAACTGCTGCTAGCGTGCCCGTTAAAATATTGACGCGCTCAGCCTAGAACTTGAGGTGTTGGCCTTGACCTTGCCAGAACCTTAGGAAGGGTGAACTGTGCTCCTGTTTCTAAGTCAGCAGGATGAGCTGCTGGTTCAGGAAATGGGGAGCTTGCTGAGCGTGCTCCACTGACGCGCCGGGGTCCATGCGGCAGGCCTGGGTCCTTGACGCTCACTATCAGGGTCCGGCACAGGGGAGGGCAGGGCTGGGCCGACACTGCCCACCCTCAAGAGGGCGGTGTGGAGGGAAGGCTTCTCAGGAATGACTCCCTCCCTGCACCACTCCAGGGAGCCCGTGGACACCTTCAGAGACAAAGGAGAGCATCCTTTCCCCGGGGGAAAACAGTCTCTCTTGCTGGGCTTTTTCAAATGTCACAACTTTACTACTGAACACTGACTAGCCTAGTGACGGGGCTGCATGCAGAGCTGTAGCACGCACGCACACTCACAATCACACACACTCACACGGGCATGTGTGCACACGCCCACCGTCTCCCCAGGGGGCCTGGCCTTCCTGCTTCAGGCACCAGGAGATGCCCCAGATTCCACACCTGCCGACTCTCACCTCCCTGCCTGGCTCCCAGCAGAACCCTGAGGGGAACACACCCTGCGGCCCCAAGGGGAACCGCCTGCCCACCCCTGCTCTGGACGCAGGCAGCATGGTAGTGGTGTCTGGAGTCTGCCTTCTGGGTCTGTCAGTGCAGGAAGAGGGTGTCTCACGGCTCTGACCCCAGGACACGGGCGCCTCACTCCGGAGCCGCCCCTCCCAGCCCAAGCGGTCCTCTGCCCCTCGGGCAAAGCTCTGTCCACCTCAAGTCCCTTTATCTGGGTCGGCACTGCCCCAGCCAACTGAGGCTTCCTGTTCCCGCCTTTTCAGCCTCCATCCCTCTGGATCACAGTATTTCTGGAGTCGGTGTGTGTGGCCCTGTCTCCCGCGTCTCCTCCTGGGGTGTGCTCAGCCCTCCTGCTGCCAGCAGCTGTCTTGGGGGGATTGGGCCCGCCACTCCACCGCCTGCTTCCACTGCCCCTCTGGCTCCTGCCTTCTCTTGGTGACTCAAGTCCTCCTTCACGTTCCATGGTGATCTGCACACTAGCGTTTCAGCATTATTTGGCAGTGGCTGCACTAGAGACTCAGAGAAGGCGATGGCAACCCACTCCAGTGTTCTTGCTTGGAGAATCCCAGGGACGGGGGAGCCTGGTGGGCTGCACAGAGTCGGACACGACTGAAGCGACTCAGCAGCAGCAGCAGCAGCTCTAGAGACTGCTATATTCACCGTCAGCCTGATGGAGAATGTGTCCCTCTGGTGAGACCCCGGCACCCGTCTGTGCCCATCCACCCCAGGTCCATCTGTGCCGAAGCAGTACATACGTTACGTCTGCAGACTTGATAAGCCCGTGCGGTACAGGGAGCTCTGAACAATCGCTCATTCTAAAAGAACCGAGACGAACGTGCCTTTCTTCTTACCTGCCTGTCTTACCATCCCCATATCCTTCCTTCCCTCCTCCTCGGGGCCTCAGGGTCACAGGCGATCACTTCCCTTGGGCCTGAAGAACCACCTTCAGCTTCTTCAGCATTTCCTAGAGGTCTACTGATGACAGTGGACCACAGTTCTCCTCCTTTTGCCCCTCAGGGGTATTTCTGCCACGTGCAGGACTCCGGGTCAACACCTCTGTGGCGAGCAATGCTCAGTGTGAAGTCCGCGCAAGGCGGTCTTTGGGAGCAGGGCTCTCGGGGACCTGTGCTCTCTCTGTGGGCGCGTCCATCCCCTCAGACGTGGGGCTGTGGGACAGCACGGGGCTGTGGGGCTTCAGAGACATGACCTGGGGAGTTCTGTCAACCCTTTCTGAAAGGGGTCACGCAACGGAAAGCAAATCTCGGGAAGCTTGTCAAGCTGGGTGCTGCTCAGCAATTCACCCTAAACCTGCATCCTGCTCGCCCAGGGAAACCACCACCATGCGGCACTGGCCGCCCAGAGCCCTGGCCCCGCATGAGTGGCCGCGGGTGTGCACAGACCTCCTGGTCGGCTGGTTCCTGGGGCCTGAGCAGGGCCTGCCAGCTCACAACCCGAGGGCCCGGGGGGAGACCACCCTGTAGTTGCGACCCCAGCCCCGCCACTGCTGGGCTCCGCCTCCGCCAGCACCACCTTGCGCCCCTCCTGTGGCTCCCATGGCAGCCTGCCTGTGTCCCCTCTGGTGAGGCTGTCACTGTCACCTCCCTCCCCACCGTCCCCCTCCACCCGTGGCAGCCTGGATCCCCCCTTCAGCTCCCCTAACACTGCCCTCGCAGGTCACCAGGCCGCCTGCCTGCCAGCCCAGCCGGCCCACATTCAGCAGGCTTGGCCAAAGCCCCACGAGGGCAGAGTGTGTTGGCACACGTGCTGGCTGCCCTGGCTCAACGCTGAGCACCAGGACCCTTTCCTCAAACCCCTGCCTCCTCCCCATCCTGCACGGGACCCCCAGGCCAACTCCAGGGAGGCCTCTGCAGAGGTGGCTGGGCCAGGAGCTGGTCAGGCTGCAGAGCCCAGGGGGCCGCCTGGACTGTCGGTGGGGTCCATCTCTCAGCTTTGTCCCCGATTCTCCTGAAAGTCACAGAGGGGGTATGAGTCCCCAGCAGCTGAGTCAGGGGTTGGGGAGGGCCGGGTGTGCCCAGCGCTGACCACAGCAGGGACATGTCTTCGTTTAAACATGGGGGAAACAACGATGAACGGCTCCCATCACGTCCCCGGGGCAGCGACAAGCCTGAGAACATAGCCCTGGGCCAGTCCCCATCTGTCCCTGGCGCGGCTGCCGCTGGGACAGCCGGACGTGGTGTTTCCCAGCAAGGCTCTAAACACACACAGCACCGGTGCGTAGTAAATAATTTTTGTTTTCTTCCAGGCAAAAGCGAACAACAATGGTGGGACCAGGAAGACTGCTGGTTCACAGGAAACGCCGGGGGCGTCGTGGCTCGCCGAGGGCTGAATGAGGTCACGGGCGACTGCAGCCACGCTCGGTCACGCGCGGCCTCCCATTCAACACAACCGCTTTTTTGATAAACTGGTCCTTCTGGGGGGAAGGGGCCAGGGTACCGGGAAAGTGGCCTATAAATTGTTTAACAAAAGATCTGAAATGGGAATAGGAACTTCATTCTTTCTCTCAATAGACAAAGCCTTCCTCATCAAGATACGCTTGTATTGTCAGACAAAAACTTCACGATAACACCAAAGCCATGAGAACCAGCTCTCCATGGGAACTGCTCAGCAGCCTGGGGTGACCTCGGAAGGATCTGCCAGTCCCGTGGGGAGCTGTCACCAAGTGGCCCCGGTGAGGGGTACAGGTGCGAAAGAGCAACAGTCCTGCCTCTGAACACACACACAAGACCCCGGGCATGGGCTGGAGGCAGGGTCCTGGGGAAAGGGCCCCCCGCCGGGACCACCAAGCCGGGAGGGTCTGCACCGGGCAGCAGACAACACCTCCTCCAGCTGGAGGGAGGACCACAGAGCTGCAAGGAACCTTCTAGAGCCCCAGGGAGGCAGGGAGAAAGAGGAGGACGAAGAAGGAAAACCAGCTCAGAAGCCTCTTCTGGGACCTCCTCCTTCGGACAGCAAACCCTGGTGTCTCCAGGTGCGAAGGGCTGGTTCCTGGGAGCCCAGAACTGAACGAGATGCCCGTCATCACAGAGTAAAAGCGCTGGGACAGGCGCCCAAAGGTGCGGGTGCAGGGCCCAGAGCCCGGGCCACGCAGGGCCAGTCCCCTCAGTGCCGGGGGAGGGCTGTGTGGCGTGGCCACTTCTGTCCAGTTTGGGCGTACGTGCTCCATATGGGGAGACGTGCTCCCTGCGGGGGAACCGTGGTAAAGAAGGAGCTGTTCCGGAGGGAGGTGACTGCTTGGGAACAGCACGATTCAAACTTACTGAAGACACCATTACTTAAGTAACAGAACGTTCTGAATGGTCAAAATAAACCCTTCTGGTAAAACTAAACCTCCTCCTGCCCCTTGTATCGGCCCTGAGGCCGGGCCTGGTTCCCCAGGAATGGACTGGCAGCCCCACACAGGGGTTGCCCAATACCCTGCAGGGGCACTGGTCCTCTGGTGGACCAGGAGAGCCCAGCAGGGTGCTCTTGGCCAGACAGGACTGGACACTGGCCTCTGAGAAACCAGTGGGCACCCCCCAGGGCCCTTGGGGCCCGGCTGCAGTGGCCTCTCCTCCGGGCAGCTCCCAGGAACGTGGCTCCCCCGAGATAGGTGCAGTGGCCGCTCTCCGCGGCCCACGCAGCCCAGCTCTGACACAGATGCTGCACCAGGCCACAGTGCCCAGGTCACAGTGGGGGCATCAAGTTTGCCCCGAGCCTTGTGGTGGCCACTCAGGCCTGACTCAGGCTGGTGCCTATATGAGGCCTGGACGTGCTGGCAGCCAAGGTCTCTCCTAGCCCCGAGAGTCCATGATCTGAACTGGGGAGGGACCCCAGGCACCACCCTATTTGCTGTGATTCACAGTGCTTTGGTTTTAACAATAAGTGGGACTGTCGGGGGCACAGGGACTCCTGGGGGCGCCAGCGGACTTCCACTGCCTCAGCCAACGTCACAATACCTACATGATGTCAATGAACCAGGAGCTCAGACACCACGCGCTGGGATCGCCCAAGGGCCGAGGACAGGGAAGTGCAGACGAGTAGGCAGGAAGGCACGCGTGTGTGCTAGCTTCCTGTCAACACAATTTGACTGTAAGCGTGTAATTAACTTTTAAATAGTGGATGCGCGCAGCCAAGGGCCCTGAGGAGTCATGGAAGTTTGGGAGCCAGCTCAGGCACGCCCCGGGCTGCAGCCAGCAGGGCCTTTGCAGTCTGCCTCCTGAAAACACGACGACAGGAAAACTAGCAGGCCGTCCAAAAACTTTGAAAATGGAATTCATACAAAAAGTTGCACCACCTTAACCAAGAGAGATCTTGAGCACTTTTGAAACCCGTTGACCAGGGTTCCCTTTCTCACAGCTGCAGCCAGCACAGCTGGCAGGGCCACCAGGGGCTGCCTCCCCTGCAAGAATCTGCATAGTAACACCACCTCCAGGCTGGGGGGGAGGATCAGGTCACTGGACCAGCTGCTGCTGGCATGGCTGCCACAGGGTCCGCACATCTCGTTTCTAAGGGCAGGGAACACCTAGCTCTCTCCTAGTTCACGGCAGCCTCTGGTCTGGCCTAGCCAGAAGAAAAGGAGAGGCTAAACCCTGATTCTGTGCTCTCTGGTCATGGAGCCCTGGGCAAGTCACCTCCCTCCCTGAGCCCCAACTCCCATGGTGCAGAGCAGACCCGTCCAGGGCTGAGAGGAGACGGCCGGGCCCCTGGGGCAGCCCAGGAGCCTCGCTCACGGCCTGACACCGAGCTTCCGTGCCCAGCCTCCCCTCTCTCCATGCTGCCTGCCCTGGTGGTCAGGCAGCATGCCGCTCTGTCCAACCCTGGCCCTAGACTGCTTGCCTTCGGCACAGTCTCCCCCAAAGGCCACAGCCATGGTCTCACCACACTCTGCCTGCAGCATGGCAGGGCCCAGAGCCGTAATGAGGGAAGACGGCGGCCCGGCCCCCACACCAGGATCCACAGTGAGCCTTCCTCCCGGCAGCCAGCTCTCGGGGCTTCCAAGCCCACCTGCAGTGGCCACCCTGCATGCTGACCTTGGAGCTTGGGGTTAAAGGGAGTGTGCTTGTGCCGAGTCTCCTTGTGCTGGCCGGCTCTCCCTGAGGACAGGGCTACAGTGCCCCTGCAAGTTGGGAGGGGGACCTCCAGTGATGCCAGTGACCTGCGCCCCTGTGCTCTGCTCACCAGACCCAAGATGAGGCTGGGCCTGACCCTTGGGGGCCACATCGCTGGCCACCACCCCACACGGAGAAATCCACAGCATGAGACGTCTACCCTGGCTCTTCATTTCAGTGAAATGATTAAAATGCATGAGCTGCACATGAGGCCCCGTGTATCTGCCATGAGTGTCCGATTACAGGGGTGGGAGCCCGGGTAAGTGCTCCCCAGGCAGCGGCTGCGTCTACATGAGCTGCGTTTCCTGTCTGGCTCTGGTTAACTCCCGCTTTTTGGTCACACTCTAGCACGACAAAGATGAAGGAAAGGAGTTTCACAGTCTGAGAGACTGCAGGGAGGACGTGGTGACTCAGGGCTCCAGCCAGGCCTGCAGTGGAGTGCTCTGGGCAGCAGAGCCCCAGGGACGGAGGGAAGGGAGGTGCTCAGGGTCGGGGTCTCGGCTGAGGCAGAGCTTGGGGCCCACACGGAGATGCCCCGGCATCGATCAGAACAGGCAGAGATGCTCACTGATCGTGCCAGTAATAAATGACAGCTAAAGGGACACGCGTGAACATCTAGAGGAAATTTGAGGACACGTAACTTGGTTGAAACTGATAAAGCCTGACACTTGCTAGAATTGGTGTGGCCCCCCCCCCCCCCACCAACCCTGAGCCGAGCCTGTTCCAGCTGCCTCCATCTCTCCCGCCCAGGGCAGGGCTCTTCCAGCCGCAGTCAACAGCCCAGCAGGCAGGCGTCCAGCCTCACAGCCTCGGAGCGAGACTCAGGCTTTCAGTTTCTGCCTAGTTTTGCACTGTGAGCTACATCTCCTGGGTGGGAACCACTTTTCCAGGTTTGCAGATCACGTGCTAACACAGCCATTCCCAAGTCCTCGCGGGGGCTGGCAGCCCCTTCACGCTCCTCTCCGTGGTGCTTCCCTGAAGCTTACAAGCTGTAAGACACACTCACGTGCTCTCTCCCAGTTCAACAGGGAAAACTACCTACACCGCACCCGAAGACAAACCCTATCCACACACCATCTCCGTCATTTATACATGTATGCATTTTGCATGGGATTTAAATAGTTGGCTTTTTAATGACAAAATTACTATCATCTGGGACATGTCTTGCTGGTGGACACACACTACATTGACTGCCTTTAACAGCAAAGAGCGTTTGTTCCAAAATTTACCATTAAAAAAATTTCTCTCTGTGATTATAATCTTGTTGCAGGTTTAAGAGAAAAACTTAACATTTAGAGTGACTCCCTGGAGAGCTCTGCTTTGACAAGCAGCAGGAAGCCCGTGGGCTAGGCTCCTGAGAAGGGACCCACGGAGGACAGGTCACCCCGAACCCAGGCTCTGCGCTACCTGGTTCCTTATCATTCCAACACATACTTGTAATGCTCTGCTAAAGTTTATTTGACTTCTTTCTGGCTTTCATTACAAAGTGACATGATCACTTTCTGCAGGAATCACTGACAGCATTTTCTGTCCTTTCACCCAAGTGTACACTCACCCCTCAGTGTCCACAGAAGGCTGGCCCCAGAACCCTCCCTGAGCATTTTCACAGGTGCTCAAGTCCCTGATTCAGACATTAGGTATCTGCACGTAACCTACGCACATCCTCCCATATATTTTAAATTGTCTCTAAGATTACTTACCTAATGCAACATAATTGCTCCATTCTTGCTTTAACTAAGGCTCACGTGTGCAACATTGGCAAAGGATGGAATCACGCAGATCTGTCTGGAAATCACCTCCCTGGAGTGGCTTCTAAGGCCTCCTGTGATCTGGCCCACCAGGAGCCAGAGCTTCCGGAACAGGACTTGGCACCAAGCTTGTGCCACTCAGACTTAGTCACGGCTCCCCCAGCAGGCCACACTTCCCTCTGCCTCTCCCTGCCACGCCGCAGGCTGGAATGTGGCAATGACTCACCTTCACTCCTGACCCCTGTGCATTCGGCAACCAGGAGGCCAGGCCACCTCCCCCATGAGCCTCCCCACCCCCTCCTCTCTGTGCCCGGCTGTCGCCTCCTGTTCTGTTTCTGCCATCCCCACACTCGCCTTCAACGGAGAGGACAGTGGCCTGTATTCTGACTTTTTCCAAACCATAAACCACAGCCTTGACCCCAGGCCCCATGAACTCAAAGCTGGTGTGCGGGACCGATGACCCCCTCTAGGCCTCCCCGGACCTGGGACCCTTCGGTCCCTGGAGCACAGGTGCCCGTCACCCCACAGGGACCCCCACATGCTCAGTCCCTGCATATGTATGGCCCCATCGAAGCAGAAGCCTTGGCTGCTCACCCGCCCAGGGACCTGGCACAATGCCCGGCACCTGGCGGGTAGGTGCTCAATAAGCGTTTGATGAAAGAAAAACAGGCATGGAATTCCTTGGGAAAAACGACTGCGGCTGACATTGCATTGTCTCTAAAATACAATGATCTGAAACACAAGGAAATCCAGACTTCCCAATCCAAACAAAACAGTCCTGCACAACAGTTCTTCAGTTATTTCATCAAACTCCAGGAGATTCTGACAGACTCCTGCCTGTGCTTCCAGCATGCTGCTTGGGCTCTGAGGGGACTGCAAGGGTGCCCTGGCCCAGGTGGGCGTCACGTCAGGGCCCCCAGGCACGGACACGCGCGCGTCTGGATCTCCCCTCCATGGGCAAGTGTGGGCCCTCCACCCCCTCCCAGCCGGGCCATGTGTCACCCTTCAGGCTTCCTCAGTCCCTTGTCAGCAGGAAATCCAGTTTTCAGTCAGACGGAACGACCCGTCCAATTTTTTTCCACATTTAAAAAGTGGGGGTAAAATATCCATCGTGTAAAAGCTGCCTCTCTGACCGCTTTGAGGAGTTTGGTTCAGTGACTTCAGGCATATGTCCTCTGCTGTCCCCACAGGACCTTCCCCTGTGAAATGGAAACTCTGTCCCCCTTAAAGCCCTCCCGGGCCCCTCCCTCAGCCCCCACATCCTCCTCCTGGGTCCCGAGCAGAGGTGCAATCACAGCGCTTGTCCCTGTGTCTGGACTGTTTCACTTGCACAGACGCCTGCGAAGGCCCAACTCATTCACTTACCATCCTCCTCTGCGCCTAAGCCCTGCGGGCATGCCCGCCCCTCCCCCGACGGCGCTCTGGGGTGGGGGTGGATGAGGGCCTGGAGCCCAGTGCTCTCTTCCTGGGTCTGCGTCCCAACCCGGGGCAGCCTGGGGACCCCTCCCCCAACACCGGGGGACCCTGCCCTCCGGGCCTGCAGACCAAGTATAAGCCCACACAGGGCGGACAGGTCCCAGGGAAACCCATCTCAAGAGCGGCCCTGATAAAATTTGCCAGGTCTGCACAGCATCAGCTTCCACAGATGTGAAAACAACTGTCAGATTAGAAGCAACACAAAGACCGCTCTACCACCCGCAGGAGGATGGCCAAGCCTGGTGGGGTTTTCGCTGCTGAAGAACAACAGAAGCCCCAAGGCAGAATTTAAGCTCACACGCTCTGGGCTAACCTCAGCCCAGGATCGAAGCCCCACACGGGGGAGGCCCCCACACACTGAAGAGCAGCAGGCCGCCAGGCTGAAAGCCTCCCACCCAGGGGCTGGAGGGCCTGTGGGCATTGTCTCGGCAGCCAGCGCAGTGACACAGGCTGGGCGGTGTGTCCTCCCCACGCGGGTCCCCAGAACCACTCCAGCCTCCACCACTTGCCCCTCTTCCCAGCCTCCTTCAGCTGTCCCTCTTTTGGTGATGCAGCTTTGTGCAAACAGTGCCGGGTGACCCGCAAGAACCAGACAGGGGTGCCTTAGAAACTGGGTGGCACAAAGGGGACAGGGCAGCGAGCCGCCAGCTCTTTGACAAAGCAGGAAAACCAACCAGGAGTGCCCCCTGCAGAAGGCCTGGGGGGTCACTATACACAAAGGGAATTCCTAGGAAGCGCATCTGAGCTGGGGAAGCACGAAGTGTGAAAAGCAGCTGCTGGGAGGGCCACGTTGGAGGCCTGACGCTAAAGGTAACTCATGACTGGCCACCTGTGGGCAACACCCACGCTCACTCGAGAAGGTGCAGGGCATGCTTGTGTGCTCCCAGGCATGACTCCTCTCGAGTCCATCCAGCATGCAGGCACTCAGCATGGCACGCATGAGCCTACAGTGCTCAATTCTCACCAAAGGCATGTGTGCTCCCGGGCGCTGCCCGATGGATGTCAAGCACTAGCCTGAGTCAGTGGCACCAGAAGGCACATGGCTCTAGAGACAGGCACTGAGTCCTGGGGGCGGGCGGGGGGCTGGATTATGGGGGTTGCAGCCGGGGGTGCCAGGTCACGGCCCCACTCCGCTCCGCAGGTGCCGGCCTCACTGTCTGCTTCTCTCCGCGATCCAGGGAGCGGAGGACAGTGACTGGCACTTATGGCACCTTCAGCTTGAGTGTTTTCTNTGCTGCCTGCCCTGGTGGTCAGGCAGCATGCCGCTCTGTCCAACCCTGGCCCTAGACTGCTTGCCTTCGGCACAGTCTCCCCCAAAGGCCACAGCCATGGTCTCACCACACTCTGCCTGCAGCATGGCAGGGCCCAGAGCCGTAATGAGGGAAGACGGCGGCCCGGCCCCCACACCAGGATCCACAGTGAGCCTTCCTCCCGGCAGCCAGCTCTCGGGGCTTCCAAGCCCACCTGCAGTGGCCACCCTGCATGCTGACCTTGGAGCTTGGGGTTAAAGGGAGTGTGCTTGTGCCGAGTCTCCTTGTGCTGGCCGGCTCTCCCTGAGGACAGGGCTACAGTGCCCCTGCAAGTTGGGAGGGGGACCTCCAGTGATGCCAGTGACCTGCGCCCCTGTGCTCTGCTCACCAGACCCAAGATGAGGCTGGGCCTGACCCTTGGGGGCCACATCGCTGGCCACCACCCCACACGGAGAAATCCACAGCATGAGACGTCTACCCTGGCTCTTCATTTCAGTGAAATGATTAAAATGCATGAGCTGCACATGAGGCCCCGTGTATCTGCCATGAGTGTCCGATTACAGGGGTGGGAGCCCGGGTAAGTGCTCCCCAGGCAGCGGCTGCGTCTACATGAGCTGCGTTTCCTGTCTGGCTCTGGTTAACTCCCGCTTTTTGGTCACACTCTAGCACGACAAAGATGAAGGAAAGGAGTTTCACAGTCTGAGAGACTGCAGGGAGGACGTGGTGACTCAGGGCTCCAGCCAGGCCTGCAGTGGAGTGCTCTGGGCAGCAGAGCCCCAGGGACGGAGGGAAGGGAGGTGCTCAGGGTCGGGGTCTCGGCTGAGGCAGAGCTTGGGGCCCACACGGAGATGCCCCGGCATCGATCAGAACAGGCAGAGATGCTCACTGATCGTGCCAGTAATAAATGACAGCTAAAGGGACACGCGTGAACATCTAGAGGAAATTTGAGGACACGTAACTTGGTTGAAACTGATAAAGCCTGACACTTGCTAGAATTGGTGTGGCCCCCCCCCTCCCCACCAACCCTGAGCCGAGCCTGTTCCAGCTGCCTCCATCTCTCCCGCCCAGGGCAGGGCTCTTCCAGCCGCAGTCAACAGCCCAGCAGGCAGGCGTCCAGCCTCACAGCCTCGGAGCGAGACTCAGGCTTTCAGTTTCTGCCTAGTTTTGCACTGTGAGCTACATCTCCTGGGTGGGAACCACTTTTCCAGGTTTGCAGATCACGTGCTAACACAGCCATTCCCAAGTCCTCGCGGGGGCTGGCAGCCCCTTCACGCTCCTCTCCGTGGTGCTTCCCTGAAGCTTACAAGCTGTAAGACACACTCACGTGCTCTCTCCCAGTTCAACAGGGAAAACTACCTACACCGCACCCGAAGACAAACCCTATCCACACACCATCTCCGTCATTTATACATGTATGCATTTTGCATGGGATTTAAATAGTTGGCTTTTTAATGACAAAATTACTATCATCTGGGACATGTCTTGCTGGTGGACACACACTACATTGACTGCCTTTAACAGCAAAGAGCGTTTGTTCCAAAATTTACCATTAAAAAAATTTCTCTCTGTGATTATAATCTTGTTGCAGGTTTAAGAGAAAAACTTAACATTTAGAGTGACTCCCTGGAGAGCTCTGCTTTGACAAGCAGCAGGAAGCCCGTGGGCTAGGCTCCTGAGAAGGGACCCACGGAGGACAGGTCACCCCGAACCCAGGCTCTGCGCTACCTGGTTCCTTATCATTCCAACACATACTTGTAATGCTCTGCTAAAGTTTATTTGACTTCTTTCTGGCTTTCATTACAAAGTGACATGATCACTTTCTGCAGGAATCACTGACAGCATTTTCTGTCCTTTCACCCAAGTGTACACTCACCCCTCAGTGTCCACAGAAGGCTGGCCCCAGAACCCTCCCTGAGCATTTTCACAGGTGCTCAAGTCCCTGATTCAGACATTAGGTATCTGCACGTAACCTACGCACATCCTCCCATATATTTTAAATTGTCTCTAAGATTACTTACCTAATGCAACATAATTGCTCCATTCTTGCTTTAACTAAGGCTCACGTGTGCAACATTGGCAAAGGATGGAATCACGCAGATCTGTCTGGAAATCACCTCCCTGGAGTGGCTTCTAAGGCCTCCTGTGATCTGGCCCACCAGGAGCCAGAGCTTCCGGAACAGGACTTGGCACCAAGCTTGTGCCACTCAGACTTAGTCACGGCTCCCCCAGCAGGCCACACTTCCCTCTGCCTCTCCCTGCCACGCCGCAGGCTGGAATGTGGCAATGACTCACCTTCACTCCTGACCCCTGTGCATTCGGCAACCAGGAGGCCAGGCCACCTCCCCCATGAGCCTCCCCACCCCCTCCTCTCTGTGCCCGGCTGTCGCCTCCTGTTCTGTTTCTGCCATCCCCACACTCGCCTTCAACGGAGAGGACAGTGGCCTGTATTCTGACTTTTTCCAAACCATAAACCACAGCCTTGACCCCAGGCCCCATGAACTCAAAGCTGGTGTGCGGGACCGATGACCCCCTCTAGGCCTCCCCGGACCTGGGACCCTTCGGTCCCTGGAGCACAGGTGCCCGTCACCCCACAGGGACCCCCACATGCTCAGTCCCTGCATATGTATGGCCCCATCGAAGCAGAAGCCTTGGCTGCTCACCCGCCCAGGGACCTGGCACAATGCCCGGCACCTGGCGGGTAGGTGCTCAATAAGCGTTTGATGAAAGAAAAACAGGCATGGAATTCCTTGGGAAAAACGACTGCGGCTGACATTGCATTGTCTCTAAAATACAATGATCTGAAACACAAGGAAATCCAGACTTCCCAATCCAAACAAAACAGTCCTGCACAACAGTTCTTCAGTTATTTCATCAAACTCCAGGAGATTCTGACAGACTCCTGCCTGTGCTTCCAGCATGCTGCTTGGGCTCTGAGGGGACTGCAAGGGTGCCCTGGCCCAGGTGGGCGTCACGTCAGGGCCCCCAGGCACGGACACGCGCGCGTCTGGATCTCCCCTCCATGGGCAAGTGTGGGCCCTCCACCCCCTCCCAGCCGGGCCATGTGTCACCCTTCAGGCTTCCTCAGTCCCTTGTCAGCAGGAAATCCAGTTTTCAGTCAGACGGAACGACCCGTCCAATTTTTTTCCACATTTAAAAAGTGGGGGTAAAATATCCATCGTGTAAAAGCTGCCTCTCTGACCGCTTTGAGGAGTTTGGTTCAGTGACTTCAGGCATATGTCCTCTGCTGTCCCCACAGGACCTTCCCCTGTGAAATGGAAACTCTGTCCCCCTTAAAGCCCTCCCGGGCCCCTCCCTCAGCCCCCACATCCTCCTCCTGGGTCCCGAGCAGAGGTGCAATCACAGCGCTTGTCCCTGTGTCTGGACTGTTTCACTTGCACAGACGCCTGCGAAGGCCCAACTCATTCACTTACCATCCTCCTCTGCGCCTAAGCCCTGCGGGCATGCCCGCCCCTCCCCCGACGGCGCTCTGGGGTGGGGGTGGATGAGGGCCTGGAGCCCAGTGCTCTCTTCCTGGGTCTGCGTCCCAACCCGGGGCAGCCTGGGGACCCCTCCCCCAACACCGGGGGACCCTGCCCTCCGGGCCTGCAGACCAAGTATAAGCCCACACAGGGCGGACAGGTCCCAGGGAAACCCATCTCAAGAGCGGCCCTGATAAAATTTGCCAGGTCTGCACAGCATCAGCTTCCACAGATGTGAAAACAACTGTCAGATTAGAAGCAACACAAAGACCGCTCTACCACCCGCAGGAGGATGGCCAAGCCTGGTGGGGTTTTCGCTGCTGAAGAACAACAGAAGCCCCAAGGCAGAATTTAAGCTCACACGCTCTGGGCTAACCTCAGCCCAGGATCGAAGCCCCACACGGGGGAGGCCCCCACACACTGAAGAGCAGCAGGCCGCCAGGCTGAAAGCCTCCCACCCAGGGGCTGGAGGGCCTGTGGGCATTGTCTCGGCAGCCAGCGCAGTGACACAGGCTGGGCGGTGTGTCCTCCCCACGCGGGTCCCCAGAACCACTCCAGCCTCCACCACTTGCCCCTCTTCCCAGCCTCCTTCAGCTGTCCCTCTTTTGGTGATGCAGCTTTGTGCAAACAGTGCCGGGTGACCCGCAAGAACCAGACAGGGGTGCCTTAGAAACTGGGTGGCACAAAGGGGACAGGGCAGCGAGCCGCCAGCTCTTTGACAAAGCAGGAAAACCAACCAGGAGTGCCCCCTGCAGAAGGCCTGGGGGGTCACTATACACAAAGGGAATTCCTAGGAAGCGCATCTGAGCTGGGGAAGCACGAAGTGTGAAAAGCAGCTGCTGGGAGGGCCACGTTGGAGGCCTGACGCTAAAGGTAACTCATGACTGGCCACCTGTGGGCAACACCCACGCTCACTCGAGAAGGTGCAGGGCATGCTTGTGTGCTCCCAGGCATGACTCCTCTCGAGTCCATCCAGCATGCAGGCACTCAGCATGGCACGCATGAGCCTACAGTGCTCAATTCTCACCAAAGGCATGTGTGCTCCCGGGCGCTGCCCGATGGATGTCAAGCACTAGCCTGAGTCAGTGGCACCAGAAGGCACATGGCTCTAGAGACAGGCACTGAGTCCTGGGGGCGGGCGGGGGGCTGGATTATGGGGGTTGCAGCCGGGGGTGCCAGGTCACGGCCCCACTCCGCTCCGCAGGTGCCGGCCTCACTGTCTGCTTCTCTCCGCGATCCAGGGAGCGGAGGACAGTGACTGGCACTTATGGCACCTTCAGCTTGAGTGTTTTCTTTAAGGCCGGCTGCTAAAGGGCAGGTTTTTCCCACAGAAAGAAAAGGTGAGGCTCCAGTTCTGACACATCGCATCCTTGGAATTCTGATTCACATGAAGTTAGGACTAAAAGTGGGAAGAGTGCTTTTAAAAAAAAACAGACAGACATACACAACATGAACACAGTTTCACCCCTCCTGAATGAGACAGACAAGATTAAACCTGAGCTTCCCCATACATAAAAGCACAAAGCACTTGGTCACTCCGGGACAGCACAGCCCCGTCCCCCCAATTTCCATCAGGAGAGAAACTTGCATCTGTCAGCTGAGCAGCCACAGGAGACCCTTCTAGGACTTTCCTTTTCCTTCAAGGGTGTTTCGGGAACAAAGAAGGAACCAGTAGGGGGCGAGGGGGAAATGCCCCCTCCCAAGAGGAAAGCTGTGTGGGGCCAGACAGTGTCCGTCCAGGAGGGCTCCGGAGCTTCGCAGGGGCTGCTCTGGCTCTGGGCAGGCTATCCCAGACTCTCCTCTGACAGGGACCCCTCATTCCCCCTTGACTCTGACTCTGAGGCCAGGCTCGTCAGGGGCACCTGAGTGCACGCACAGCACATGCACACATCACACACATGTGCAGACATATACATGCATGCGCACACACGCACACACACACACACGGCGTGCAAACCATGGGCATCTACCTGCAGTACCAGGCTTGCACCAGGAGTTGGTCTGCAGCAGAAGTTCCTGGGCAGCCTCTCCTCAGCCCCCAGACCACCGGCCCTGCAGGAGGCAGGCACGGATGCTGCTACTCCTACGGGGCCCACGGGCCCCCTGCCCCCCACACGTCACAGTCTCACCCTGTTTGGCTGCAAGCTTGTGGGTCTTACTTACCAGAACCTCACTTGGCACTAACAAAGCAACAATTTTTAGCTGCTACTCTTCCCTCCTTGGCTTCCCAGGTGGCTCAGATGGTAAAGCGTGTGCCTACAATGCAGGAGACCCAGGTTCGATCCCTGGTGGGAAAGATCCCCTGGAGAAGGAAATAGCAACCCATTCCAGTACTCTCGCCTGGAAAATTCCATGGACGGAGGAGCCTGGTAGGCTATAGTCCATGGGTTAGCAAAGAGTCAGACACAACTGAGCGATTTCATTTTGATCCTGAAGCCTAAGAATGTACGTATCTTTAAAGGTCCCCTCCAGAAGCTGAGATGTTTGACTAATGGTGTGGGGATCTAGGAGATGTGGCCTCTTAGATGGGAGGGAGGGGTGATGGTGAGGCTGAAGGCATCTGGGCCAGCCCCAAGGTCGGAACCAAGGTGGGCGGGCCCACCAGGAGGACGCAGCCAAGAGCCTGGAGAGACCAGTGGGCTTTCTGCCCTGACCTGGACCTGGGTTCTCGTCTGTCCAGGACGCTCTCTGCTGCTGGTGGGGACAGCGTGTCTCGCGTGTCACACATGTGGGAGACATCCATGGGAGACATGAGCCAGAAGGAGCCTCCAGAAGGAGGCTCATGAAACCTGCTCCTCCATGGACAGAGCCAGGTGCTGAGGACAGGAGACGGACGGGAGTCTCACTTCCCTGACCTCTGAATCCGGAACCTGGTGAAAGTGCTTTGGGTCCAAGAAAGCAGAGGCCCGGTTTTTAAAGGCCCTTCCCCTGCAAAGGAGAACGGAGAACCAGTGGCTGCCCCAGGCCTGCACCATGTTCTTCCTGAGCTCGCGGAGCCGCAGTCTCAGGACTGCTGCCCCACACCTTTTCGAAGGGGTGGGCGCCACCCACCCGCACCGCCCTTCTGCCCCCTCTACAGCCCGGCCAGTGGGACCAGGAGGGGCGGCTGTCCCGGCCACACCTGCATGCCCCCTGCCACTGTCCCCGAGGCCTGCTGGCTCAGTGTTGCCCTTCCAGCGCGGAGGGATGGCTCTGCTGCTGGTCTAGAGGCGCCAGCAGAAAGATGTGCTCACGTGGAGTCAGGAGCTCTCACTGCAGGTACCGGTCTGGCCAGGCAAGGCCTTCCTGCGGCGGAGCCCCAACGGACGAGCGTTTGCGGTGTCCTTGATGGCGGGGGCACCTGGGCCAGCAAACACACATAGATGGCTCACAGAGCTGCAATTTAAACTGCACTTTCCAAAATTATTCACCTCTTTACGAAAACAGCGTGGTGATTTGACTTCCTGTTACAGCCCCCATAGGGCAGGTGGCCAAGCAGCCACCAGGGTCAGCGGGTCCAGGATCAGAGAGAGGAGGGAGGAGGGGTGTGCCGAGACCCGTCCTCTAACCCCCTTCATAAAAAGATATGAAAACAGAACGGCTCCCTCACCCCAGAGCTGGAACCAGACAAGCCCTGCCAAGACTATCTGTCAACACACGTGCCACTAGCTGAGCATCACAGGAGGCAACTTGTAACCAAACACCAAAGCCCCAAGACTCGAGTTCGTGTGAAAGAAAAACAAAAGCGCACAGCTGAGAACGACAGCTATCGACAACCCAGCTCATGGGACAAACTGGGTTTAAGAAACAAACCAAAGTAAGTCCTGGAATTATAATTTAGCTCTCCAAACCCAGGAATGCAACAGGCCAGGCCCAGCTGCCTTCCAGACCACAGCAGGAGTGGTAGCCTTCCCACTGAGAACCCGAGCCCTTCCTCGGGGAGGTGGACGGGAGTGAAGAGGGCACCACAGGGTCGGAGTCCTGACCACCAAGACCCGAACAGCTTGGGTGCGGGGCCCCCTCAGAGGGGGGCCAGAGCTCACCTCCCCTGCCAGCAGGCTCCCTGCAGCTGCTTCTGGGCGCGTCCCCACACCCTCAGTGTACGGGACTCCCCAGTGGCGGGCGGTCCGACCCGCGGCCGCCCATCGAGGACTACTGGCGTGGTAATTTTGTGGCGTGCCGAAGGGCAGTGGCTTTTCTAGCATCTGTGCTTTCTGTTTGGCTGGAATAACTCTCCTCATAATTGCAGGTGTCTCTGGAATTAGCTCCTCCCGCAGGCCGGCGGCCATGCCGGGCAGGTGTGGAGCCTGAGGAGCACATGCCTGGCTTAGAAACCACCTCCTCTTCCCAGGTTCCCGCGGCCTGGGCAGCCCTCAGCCTGGGACCCAGGCGGCCCTCAGCCTGCACCCACCCTTGGGGCGGTAGGGTGACAAGGTACTTTGAGGACTGATGGCTGGGATCAGTACTGAGGTTAGAGTCAACTTCCTGGGCCCATGTGTAAGCTCAGGTCGTGGCCGTGGTGGGGAGGGCACTCTGCCTTCCAGCCATTGTTCCCCAGGTCCTCAACGCAGCAGATGTGCGATGTTAGGTGAGGGGCCAGGCACAGCGCTGGGGATCTGAGCGGAACACAGCCCCCCGCAGGCGGAGCAACAAGGTCTGTTCATGGACGGCCATTGGACCAAACCAGAAAGGCCGGGATGCTGAAGCTGAAACTCAGGCCAGATGCTTCAAGGTTTAAACACAGCCCATGTGCCCCTGGTGGGCTCCCCCAAGACAGGTGGGCCAGCCCTCTCAGCCTCTGCTGCCTCACGCTGCCACTAGAAAAAACCCTGCTGGTGGGAGGGTGACCAGCGCTGCGTCCACAGTTATCTACCTGTGCCCTCATCTCCACTGGAGACAGGCCCGGTCATTCACAGAGCAAACACGTGTGACTTGAACGAGAGGCAATGCATGTGGCTCCGCTGGGGTGGGCGCTGACTGGCTCCCTGGGGAATCCCACAGGCCTTCTGTGTTGCGTGCATCAATGGGTCCAGAGGCCCCAAGAGCCCGAGTGGGGACTGACTCTGGAAGGCAGGAAACCAGGAGCTGGGCTTTGAAGAAGGCACATGGACACATCCGGCGTCTAAGCTGAGTAACCCATTCTTGCCTCCCACAAATGCTCACTGAGCCTCCCCTGGGCCTGGGGCACTGGTGAGCGTCTGAAACTGCTCTGGGCCCGGGGGGTAGGGGTGGGGGACGAGGAGATTGTGCAGAACAGTGATGGGAAGACGGCACTTCAGGTGGCTCCTCGGAGTCTCCCAGGTGGGGAGCACACGCACAGGCTGACCACGAGAGCCCGGCCCTGTGATGGACTCACCACACAAGTGATGAGCAAATCCATCACCCCAGGACAGAACTGCATGCCCCAGGGCAGATGTATCTGATAAAGGACTTTTTAATAAAGAATGCTCACAACTCATTAATGAGACAAACCACCTGACTGAAATACCAGCAAAAGAATCTGAGCACGCACTCCACCTAAGATACACGAATACCCAACAGGCACAAGAACAGATGCTTAACATCGCTAATTGTCAGAGGAATGCAAGTGTTCTCAAGGATGTGGGGAATGGTCGGAATGGTCTCTGCCTGTAAAGCGAACCTGCGCTTACGTGGGACCAGCCACCCTGCTCCCAGGTCTCCACTCACGGGAAACGAAGCACAAGTCCACACAGACTCAGAGCAGCTCTATTTAAAACAGCCCCCAGAGGGAAACGACGCAGACGCTCTGAGCTGGTGAATGAACAGGGGAAAGGGGGTATGTCCACTCAGTGGACCACTTAGTGCAGCAGGATGGACAAATCAACCGCCGAAGCACGGCAGAAACCAGACCACCTACTGCGTGATTCTGCTCGTACAAACTTCAGACATGGTATTATCACGACAGAGGCGACTCCCACCACGGAGAAGCACTGATACGAAAGGCCACCAGGGAGCCTCCTGGGACGATGGAGGCACTGTGGTGGTGCTTACACCTGCAGACGTCTGTTAGGTGGATCCATGTGTCCACACTGAGACAATAGCTTCAGCTACTCACACACACACACACGTACATATACAACACACACACACACACACGTACACATACAACACACACACATACACACATGTACACATACCACACGTGTACACGTACACATTTACACACATGTACGTGTACAGCACATATACACACTCTCACACAGACATATGTGCAGACACAGCATACACACATGCATATACACGTATACACATGTACCCATACAACACACACATGTACATATAGACACACATGTACACACAACGCACACGTTTACACACATATACAACATACACGCATATACACACATACACATACACAAATGTGCATATGCAACATACACACGCCAGATCTTTAGTTGCAGCATTTAAACTCCTAGTTGAGGGATGTGAGATCTAGTTCCCTGACCAGGGATCAAACCCTAGCCCCCTGTATTGGGAGCTTGGAGTCTTAGCCATTGGATCACCAGGGAAATTCCCGTTTCAGCTTTAATAATTATTAATATACAAAATCCAATAATAAACATTGTACTTCTGGGTGTGACAGACTACCCTGACCACTACATTGCCCCTCGGTCTGTTTATGGTTTTTCCAGTAGTCATGTATGGATGTGAAAGTTGGACTACAAGAAAGCTGAGCACCGAAGAATTAA
The DNA here is from genome assembly GCA_006410615.1 of Neotragus moschatus. Classification (NCBI taxonomy): domain Eukaryota; kingdom Metazoa; phylum Chordata; class Mammalia; order Artiodactyla; family Bovidae; genus Neotragus; species Neotragus moschatus. The sequence continues at coordinate 569,857 of SJYA01001975.1, forward strand.
TGCTTTTAACTGTGGTGTTGCAGAAGACTCTTGAGAGTCCCTTGGACTGCAAGGAGATCCAACCAGTCCATCCTAAAGGAAATCAGTCCTGAATGTTCATTTGGAAGGACTGATGCTGAAGCTGAAACTCCAATACTTTGGCCACTTTATGCAAAGAACTGACTCATTTGAAAAGACCTTGATGCTGGGAAAGATTGAAGGCGGGAGGAGAAGGGGACGACAGAGGATGAGATGGTTGGATGGTTTGAGCAAGCTCCAGGAGTTGGTGATGGACAGAGAAGCCTGGCGTGCTGCAGTCCATGGGGTCACAAAGAGTCAGACACGACTGAGTGACTGAACTGAACATTGCCCCAAGAGTGAAATTTAAGTACAACCTTGAGAAAAGGATTAGGCCTTACTGTCTGGCTCCTATCTAAGCCCATCTCAGAACAACTCTCGTTAAGCTCTGCTCCTTTAGCCCATGGAAACCGCTTCTGCCAGAGTCCTGCTCTCCTGTGCAGTGTCTCGGGTCAGTGACAAGGGTCACCTTCATCCCCTGCGGGCCATTCTGTCACAGTTTAACTATGATGACAACTGCCCTGCTTCTCATCATCACTGGTGTATGGTCACATGGAACAGACACATTTGCAACTTTTAAAAGCTACAGTTAATGCATAGCCTGGGCATTATATACACTGTCCAGGACTATCTGAAATGGTTGCAAGTCTCGTGTAACACGCATGCACTCAGAACCACACAGTGAAATGTAAGCTGCGTGGAAACCGAGACACAGAACCTGTACAGTGTGAAAGTGCCAAAGGGCTGTGTAAGCACCAGGGTGCTGGGCCACCATACACGTGACCTGTCACCACGGAAACGCTCCCAAACCTGCACTCCTGCTACCAACCTGCTCCTCAGAAATTAGAGCCAGAACCGTGAGAGACCACAGAAGGTAAACATGGGACCTGGCTCTGACCCCGAGTCTGGCCACACTGCTTTTGTGATGACCTCAACCGTGAACCCACACCCCGGCACGTCTGAGGTGTGAAATACACGCCTGGTAAGTTTCCATGCCACCGTACACGGCCAGCCCGGGGTCTGGCCACAAAGGTGGGCTCCAAGACTCGCCCTGCACTCCCACCTTCTCCCCCGGAGAGGTGTTCCCAGGTCCTCCCGGGGCTGCCATCTCAGCCCAGCTCTCCTCCCAGCAAGGTGGCTCTTGCTGGGCTGGTCACTCGCTGGCTCTCAGCACCAGAACGAGGCCACGTGGGACTGCCAGACATGGTGTTCCATCTGCCCCTAGCGACCTGGCACCTGGGGGCACTGAGGAAGCAGAGCAGGGTGAGTGCAGGGATGGCCAACATGCAGATGGAGGACAGAGCGCGGCCCACGTGGTTCACACCCCATGGCCCCGAGCTCCCCAGGAGAGGGTCTCAACTTGTCCAGGTGTGGGGCATCCCTCCAGCTTCACATTATGAAAGATGAGACAGACAGACACTCGGGGTGTCACAGGGAAAGCACGCGGGAGCACAGGAATACAAACGCAGAGAGTGACCAGCCTGCCCCTTTGGTCACATGCCTGATGACACGGTGCGGGCAGGTGTGGCACCTGCTGAGCTGGGAACTGCACCAGCCCCTGCCCACCGCTCTGCAGGGGCTGGCGCCCAGCAGGCCTGAGCATGTACTCTCTGAACAAGAATCACGCCATCATGTTGAGAGAGACACATTCCAGGGATGGCCAAAATAAATCAAAGTTTTAAAATATTTTACAGCGCACACATGGAATTCTAGAATGAAGCACGCTTCTCAATAGTTTTGCTCCTGAACTGGATCTCTTACAGAGTTGGGAACTTAGAGATTTTACGACTTTCTTAGACAATGAGGAAAATTAAACATTCTGACCATGTCTGACCTGAGACATTTCTCGCGGTAATATGGAAGGGATGACAGCGTTTTCAGAGTGTATCTCTGAGAATCTCAGTATTTCTGGAAATACCCATCATTCAGGCACCTAACTTCCACAATAAACTATTTAAGTCAATAACAAGATGAAAATAAAGAAAACAGAATTCTTCAGGGTTTTCTACAATGAGGCCTTGTTCTGAGCAGGTGCCTGGCCCCCGACCTGACCTGCAATTCCTGACCCTCACTCCACAGAAAAGCAGTGGGGGTGGGGCTCACGAGCTCAGCCAGGATGACATGGGTGGGGGCAGCGCATGGGCTCAGCCAGGATGACATGGTTGGGGGCCACACTGGGGGGGGGGGGCCTGGGGCTCAGCAAGTGGCAGGCACCTCATGGGAGGTGAGGGTGTATCAGGTCAGAGCTTTAGAAGGCCACACACGCCTGGACACCCAGTACCACCTGGCCGGGGCCTCTGACCCCACGTGCACGTCTGGAGAACCGCCTCCGCCCGCTCCACCCCCACCGACACAGGAGGAAAGCCCATCAGAGGAGGCTGCCACGAGAGGAGACCGGGGACGTGGTCAGCCCGTGTGCGCTACTCAGCCCGGGTCGCGGGTGGCACTTACCGATCTGTAACAGGACTGGCGTAACCAGCGCCGTCTCCATGGCGTAACAGAACTCCCTGCCGAACATCACGGCCCCGTGCATCACCCACAGGCGCACGGGGATGCGGTCGATGGAGCCCTCACTGATGGCCTCGTCCCGCGTCTCCGCCTCCGCCCTCCCCGGCTTCTGCAGGTCCGGCAGGGGCACCGGGAGCTCCTGAACTTGCATAGATTCTGCGTCGGCATTCTGCGGAGCCATTTTCATCACCACCAAAAAAATATATGTATCTCTTTACTCTATCTAAATAAATAATTCTATCATATATCTTTAAGGATAAATTAAGACGTCTTCGCTTTCTGCTTCAGCTGTGCTCCTCCGGCAAGTAACACTTATATTCCTCTTTGTACAAACAGGTATCTTGAAACTTCTCACAGTCGGATGAGACGCGCAGCAAAACAGAATGATTTTTGGTTGGACTGAACATATGGCTTTCTGGCTTACTGTGAATTAGAGTTAAAAATCCATAAATGCCATTCAGTTAATACCAGTTTCATCATCATTACTGAAGAGGTGCTGAAGCTCCGTTCCTTGCTGCTGAGAGGCGGGCAGGTGACACACGGAGGTAGGCCGCCGGCGTGCCCCATCGAGCGACTGGGCGATCTGCAAGGGAGCGAGAGCTGGTCACACAGGCCGGGGCCGCCCGCCCCCACCTGCCATCCAGGCCTGCCTGGGGCCCTCGGTTCTCTGAGCAGGGGACAGAGTCACCTGCGGAGAAAACAAATCTAGTCCCCGGAGAAACAACGCTTTCCAGTACGGAATCGGTCCTGGGGAAGGATACAGCCGAGACAACAACGGGAGACGGGATGAGAGAAAAGGGCACGGAAAGAGTTTCCGTTTCTGCTCCTCGGCCAGGCCAGGGGCCGACCGGGGCACTGGGCCCCAAAGGGCCAGACGCTGACCACCACGTCGAGGCGCGCTCCAGGGGGCGCTGAAACCCGGGCCCTGGTCCTGCTTTCCCACCTTCCTGGTACCAGTGACCAGTCTCCACCGGGACGCACACACCAAGAGCGGGTGCTGACTGCCGAGAACCTGCCTAGAATCGTCCCCCTTGCCTCACCCCCGTGAAAGGCCAGACAAGGATGCACTTACATCCCTGCTCTCTGGACGGGGGCATCCGTTCAAGCTGAAGGGAGCTGACATCACACAACAAGTGACTTTATGTTAAGGTGGGTCGGTGGGTGGATATATTAGCAAAAAATTTCAATTGTTTTAAATAGAAGTATTTCTGCTTAANATGCACTTACATCCCTGCTCTCTGGACGGGGGCATCCGTTCAAGCTGAAGGGAGCTGACATCACACAACAAGTGACTTTATGTTAAGGTGGGTCGGTGGGTGGATATATTAGCAAAAAATTTCAATTGTTTTAAATAGAAGTATTTCTGCTTAATATTCACTTAATCCAAGACATCTAGCTCCTACTTTTCACCCCAGAAAGGACCAGAAGTTGAGGGGTAGTCTTCACTAAGCCTCCTTCTCAGGGAGCCTTGGAGGTGACAGGGGGTCCTTGGCCCAGCTGCTGGCAAAGCTGAGCTGCTGACCCTGGGGGTTCAGAGCCCCTGCCTCACTCTTCCACCATACTGAGGCTTTCTCGTGCTCTCTTTCCTTCCACCAAAACTTCTTGGGCAATCACGGGTCCAAGGGATCCAACCAATCTATCTGCTTCTTATGCCTCCCACTTCACTACAAGTCCACATCTGCACCCTTTACCTGCTACTTCTATCAAACCTGCAAATGTCCTCTCCCATATAATCAATCATCTCTATTAAGATCAGTGTTTCCAAACTGTCACCTCCCTACAATATTTTTTAAAAAACATGTTATCATGACACGTTCTCATGCACACAATGTAAGCAGAACACAATGTAAGTGTTAAAGCACCCAGCATGAACCCTTAGCAGCACTCTCTCATTCCATCCCTGATCGGCTGAACTCTTGGAAAGAGGGAGTAACCAGTTTTCTCTGAGACCCTAAGGACTTAATTATCATCTTCAAGTCCATCAGTTCTGTCCCCTTGCCCCTGGTCCCACTGTGTATCTATCCTGAAAGTCCGGTTGAAATAAAGGAAACTCTTCGAGTTGGAAGTGAAAGTCATTCAGTTGTGTCCAACTCTGTGTGACTCCATGGACTACAGCCTACCAGGCTCCTCTGTCTGTGGAATTCTCCAGGCAAGAACACTGGAGTGGGCAGCCATTCCCTTCTCCAGAGGATCTTCCAAACCCAAGGATCAAACCCGGTTCTCCTACATGGCAGGCAGATTCTTTACCGTCTGAGCCACCAACATGAGAAATGCTGGGCTGGTTGAAGCACAAACTGGAATTAAGATTGCCAGGGGAAATATCAACAACCTCAGATATGCAGATGATACCACTCTAATGGCAAAAAGCGAAAAGGAACTAAAGAGCCTGCAGATGAGAGTGAAAGATGAGAGTACAAAAGCTGGCTTAACACTCAACATTCAAAAAGTGAAAATTATGGCATCTGGACTCCTCACTTCACGACAAATAAATGGGGAAAAAGTGGAAACAGTGGAAGACTTTATCTTCTTGGGGTCCAAAATCACTGGGGACTGTGCTGCAGCCATGAAATTAAGACACTTGCACCTTGGAAATAAAGCTATGACAATCCTAGACAGCGCGTTAAAAAGCAGAGACATCACTTTGCCGACAAAGGTCCATCTAGTCAGCTATGGTTTTCCCAGTAGTCATGTACGGATGTTAAAAGCTGGACCATAGAGAAGGCTGCTACTGCTAAGTCACTTCAGTCATGTCCGACTCTGTGCGACTCCATAGACGGCAGCCCACCAGGCTCCCCCGTCCCTGGGATTCTCCAGGCAAGAACACTGGAGTGGGTTGCCATTTCCTTCTCCAATAAAGAAGGCTGAGCACTGAAGAACTGATGCTTTTTGAACTGTGGTGCTGGAGAAGACTCTTGAGAGTCGATCCTTACCCATCAATCCTAAAGGAAACCAACCCTGACTATTCACTGGAAGGAATGATCCTGACCCTCCAGCACTTTGGCCACCTGATGCGAAGAATCAACTCACTGGAACAGATTCTGATCCTGAGGGCAGGAGAAGGAGATGACAGAGGATGACAAGGTTAGACGGCATCACTGACTCAACGGGCATGAATTTGAAGTAGCTCTGGCAGACAGTGAAGGACAGGGAGGCCTGGTGTGCTACAGTCTATGGGGTCGCTAAGAGTTGGACACGACTTAGCAACTGGACAACTGCATGTCAGAGAGTGAAGAGTCATTTCAGCAACAGCTAACACTGAGGCAATAAGTCTCTGCAGTAAGTGCACTAGGATTATTTTAAGGCTGTGAGTCTTAGCCCCGGGGGCACTGGGTGATGCCTGGAGATGTTTCTGGGTCTCATAACTGGAGGCAGAGGTTGGTATCATGCTTCAGGGGAGAGTCCAGCGATGGGCTTAGCATCCTGCAGCCCCAGGGTGCCCCACAGCAGAGAAGGACTGTTTCCTAGGGCTATTATTAAACAAGAGGAAAAGTGCACTTTAAAATGCTGAAACCCTTACACTGTGAATCAGTCAACCAGCCCAGAACTTACAAACTCAACTGCACTTCCTTCCCCTGTTTTCTTACGCAGCCTCTGCCCACAGAAGAAGAGGAAACATAGGGAGCTCAGGACACTAGTTCCTCGAGGAGGGGTCGAGGGTTGGGCTTTTAGTGGGAAGGGGTATGAGCTGTCCGCCCCCAGTCAGTCACCCTGGCCACAGGAGGTGGCATTACTGGGCACTCATTTTCCAAGAGAAGGTAAGAGCCGCTGAGGGGCAGTGAAGGAAGCCCAGCCGGCTGCCTGGCCTCAGTCACGTTCAGGCTGTGGGATCCAACCCCAGGCCCAGGGCTGCACCTGCCCAAGGGCCTGTGGAATCAGCTCGAGATGGCCAGGAAGCCCAGGAGGCAGAGGCTGCGCATGGGGGAGCCAAGGGCCTGGCGGCCTTAGGAAAGCCGCCTGCTGTCAGACCGCCAGGCCAGTGCCAGCGCGCCCCCTCTGTGGTGCAGAGCGAGTCTCCACACCAGAGACCCTCCTCACAGCTGGGGTCCTCACCAAACGTCTAAGAATGGCCCAGCCATGGTCTCTGGAGAGAAAGTTGGGGGGGAGCCCCTAGTGGTGGCGGTGGGGGCCACCTGCCCTCCCAGGACTCTTCCAGGCAGAGGGTCCAGCCACCTGCCGTCTCCCTCATGGTCAGGGGCGGGCATGGCCACCTAACTGGTCAGCAGAGCCTGCCTCACACGGGGTGTCCTGTTGGCCAACCAGGCAGCCCAGGGACTGTGCACCTCCAGACCTCAACCACGGCTGTGTGCGCGGTCTTCTCAAAAGGGGGTGCCTGCCGGGGTCGGGCTGGTGCCGTGGCCTGTCAGGGGGTTCACCCCCCTCTAGATCCGGCCCTGATACCCCTCCCGGGAGGCAGCAGGAAGCACCCAGGCTTCAGGGCAGAAGGCCTGCCCCCCACTTCCCACTGCCTCCCACCTTCCCAGCGGCTGTTCGGCTGCTGCTGCATGATTTATTTACAAGCCCACCCCAGCACTCGGAGATTTCGCCTCCCTCTCCCCACATAGACTCTGTCTGCACTTCCATCCAGCAAGCCCAGCAAAGGCTTTGCAGGCACAAAGCAACCAGAAGGTCCTGAGCTGGGAACACACCTTCCCTCTCGCGGCTTCTCCTCCCAGAATCTCCATCTACTCTGGCAGGTTTATTTGCAAGAACTCTATGAGCAAATGACCTTTAAGAGTCTGACTAGCTCTGGAGGGAAATGTCAGTATTTTTACTGAGATTTCACTGATTTTATAAATTAGCTGAAGGAGAGCCGCCACCATTAGGGCTGTCTCCGTATATCTGAGTCCAAACCTAGTGCCTTTCAGGAGAATTTCAACACGTTCCTCCTACAGTTTTGCACATTTCTTGTGAAGTTTCTTCCTAACGATTTCATCTTCTCTGTGGCCACTGCCGATGCGATTTTCCCTTGCCTTACACCTTCCAAGTGGCTGGCTGTGCACATGAAGGGACCGGGGCTTGCTCACTTCCTTAGGTACTCACACACAGTGAAAAGGTACCACTCAGTCAGTTTTGACTAATCTATGCCAACAGGGAGGAAATTTCCAACACCCTGGCAAGCCCACGTGGGTCCTTTCCCATCCAGTGAGGGCTCACGGTTTTGTATTTTAAGTTGATATTCTGGTTCTCTAACTGTCTGAGTGAGAACGGGCAGGGGGAGGAGGCTACAACCAGACTGACAGCAAGTCCAAGCAGCACCAAGATGCATCCAGTCCCCAGCTCAACGGAGGCTTGGACTTGGGGTCCCCTCCGTCTGAATTATGCGTAGTGCCTGCACAGGACACGGAGCAGGGACCCAGGTGGCATGAGCTGCCCCCTTCCTGGGCTCTGACATCTGTCCCCTCCCCCACCAACTCTACTGCGAGGGCCCCTTCTCCTCAGGGCTCTGCTCCACAAGACGACTGAAGGAGAGCAGCTTTGAGGAGAAAAGGAAGGTGTGAGTGGGGAGGGTGTCTCTCCATTTAGAGGGACAATCAGACACCGCCAAGCCAGATTCGCTCCTGTAACGCAGTGCCGTGAAGTACTGGCACAGCAAGCAAACTGCTTTCTTTAAGGAAGCTGTCATCTAGAAAGGCTAGAGCTGTTAATTACAACATCTAAAACCATGAAAACGCTTTCCTCTGAAACACCTGATGTAAGAGGCCCGAGCTAAAGTGTGACAGCACACTGAAGCAATCTGAGGATGACTAGGCTGCTGCCTCCTGAAAGCCTCCTCCTGACTTGCTCGAAGGAGCGGAGAGGCTTCCGCTGTGACCTGCCCCGCTAGGCTCTGCAGAGCCCGGAGTGACTCTGAAGTCAGGCCTCCCTCCGGAGCCTGCCTGACGACGATACGGTTGGGATTCGCAGATGCACTGAGACAAGTGAAACTACAGTTGTTCCAATCAACAACTTCCTTTATTGTCCTGCTTCTAATTTCAGGGTGACTGATGCCAAAACACGTGACTTCCTACAATCTACTGTGTGGAAAAGCTAGCTGTAAACTTCATATCATCAAAAACTTAACCAAAGCATAATTTTTTGACAGGCAGGTAAGAGTCTATGCAAGTCACAGTATTTGATGGGAATACATTCGTGAAGGTCAGGGACCCACAAGTGCTAGAGGACGGCTGGACGGGGGTTTGGTGCCTTGGCCCCATGCACACGCGCGTGCACATAGCGTTACAGGCACGGGGATGAACAGCCCGTGCTTTGTGGTGTCTGGTTTGTGGCAAGGGCTGTTTAATCTGTACACTCACCATCTAAGACAGGCATCTCTACCGTGGAAAAACTCATCAGAACTGCTAACATTTTCGTAAGACGTCAACTATCAGCCTCAGATAACCCGCCCAACCAAAGCATAGGGCCCCCACTACCATCAGCCCGCTGTGCCCTCCCTCCAGACATGCATGGCAAAGGCGACTGCCCAAGGGCAGCGGCGAAGCCGGCGACACAGGGCAGACGGCTGCGCGCCAGAGGGGACCAGCTGCTGCACCAGGGGAGAAGGCCTAAGACGGAGCTGAGCAAAGCCAGAGGCCCCGGTACAAACGTGGACAGCATTCTGGCAAAAATCTGCTGATAAAGTTATGTCCTTCAAAGCATTTCAGAAATGCCACTAATTTCCAACATAAAATCAATGCTGTATCAAAAGAATGAGAAGACAGGCCCCAGACTGGGAGAAAATACTTGTAAGAGACACAGTGATAAAGGATGCTACCCAAAACAAACCTGACGGTGAGTAAATGAACAACTCAGTTATAAAGGTGGGCCAAAGACCCGAACAGACAGCTCACCGGAGAAGACAGAGGTGGCAGATGAGCACAGCAAAGACGCTCCACATCCAGTGCCTGTCATCAGGGAAGCCCNGTGATAAAGGATGCTACCCAAAACAAACCTGACGGTGAGTAAATGAACAACTCAGTTATAAAGGTGGGCCAAAGACCCGAACAGACAGCTCACCGGAGAAGACAGAGGTGGCAGATGAGCACAGCAAAGACGCTCCACATCCAGTGCCTGTCATCAGGGAAGCCCGAATTCCCACAGCAGTGAGACAGCCCTCCACACCTGTCAGAACAGTCCAGGCCCAGAGCACCACCAGCACCAACGCAGGCAGAGCGAGGAGCGGCAGGAACCGCACTCACGGCGTGGGGACACAGTGGTGTGGCCACTTTGGAGGACAGTTTGGTGGCTTTTTACCAAACTAAACATACTCTTAGCATACAATCCAGCAATCGTGTTCCCTGGTATTTGCCCAAAGGAGTTGAAAACTTTTCCATAAAAAATCTGCACATGGAGGCTATACAGCAGCTTTATCCACAATGACCGAGACTTGGAAACAACCAAGATGTCCTTCAGTAGGTGAATCACCAGGTGAATCACCTATCTGTGGCAAATCAATGAAATAGTAACCAGCACTAAAAAGAAACGAGCCATCACACCATGAGAAACCTCAAATGCACATTAATTCGATGAAAGAAGCCAATCTGAGATGGCTACATATTACCAGATTCCAATGACAGGACACTCTGGAAAAGGCACAGCTATGGAAATGGTACTAGGACCAGTGATTTCTGCCCCCCTAAGGCAGAAAAGCAGCGAGTCTTGGACTTGCCCACGTGGTGTCCTGTTACGGGAGCCGAATGGACCGACACACAGAATCTGTGTGAACCAGGAAGGCCGAGGCAGCATGTTTAAAAGTGCAGACTCCAGGGCTCTGCTGTGCCACTGAACCATAGCTCTGGGGAAGGGCCCAAGGGTCTGCAGGCCTGCTCGCCCCAGGTGGGAGCCGCTGGCCGCAGGCACCTGGCCAACAGCCCGCTGCCCTTCTAGGTAGAAATGACTGGTCTGTGACTTCGTAACCTCACCTGTGTGTGTTCTGTGCCACAAGACCTGGCCGAAAGCACTTCAGACACTGAACACCACATCGGATGCGCCTTCTGATTGGCTTGCTGGGAACTTGGTACAGGCAGAGGGGGCAGGGGAGTAAGGAGGCATGTGACTGTGTGTGTCAAATACTCCGAGTATGCAGAGACTGAATCAAAGGAAATCTGGAAAGGGGCCCCAGGGAGCAAGGGGATGAAAATATTGCTACACTGTAACAAGCCAGTCTAATTAAAGTGTTTCTCAATGGATTAGTATCCCAGCAACGTGCAGGAGCTGCGGGCCCAGGCACTCCAGTGAGTTTCTCCTGGTCGGCTTTTCTGTGACTCCCTAGCCCGGCCCAACCCCCTGGTCCCTCCCCAGACAGTGCTCGAGATACCCCCGTCAAGGGCACCCAGCCTGGGCCAGGCTGCCCACGCCCCTGGGAGGCCGGGTCACAGCCCCCACGGCAGGGACGTGGGGATGTGGCCCTTCTCGTGCATCCTCAGGACAGGAGGAAGCACACCCTCCTAGAGATGGTTTCTTAAATGCCTGTAAAGTGGCATACTGCAACTTAATCTCAAAATACACTCTATTTAAGAACTACTTTCTAAAAGCTGTCTCTTAGGAAGGCAGTGTACAGCAGGACAAGGGGGAGCACGGAAGGCTCGGCTTCCCTCCACCCGACCACCTTGGCGGGGGGTGGCTGGTCTGCTCTGATATGGGTGCAGGAGCCTGAGAGCCTTGCACAGAGGACGCACGCCACCATACGGGAATCCATGCTGCCCCTGCCCTCATGCCCTGCGGAAGCAGTCACTCTGAACCACCTAAAAGCATGGCATCAGGGCAAACACGCAGAAGGGCACGTGGACGCAAACCTGGCAAACTCCAGTGACAGCAAATGTCCAACAGTGGATCAGTCAGAGCACACACCACATGGACTTCCTTGGTGGCACCGTGGGTGAGGATGCATCTGCCAATGCAGGGGACACGGCTTCGATCCCTGGTCTGGGAAGATTCCACATACCACGGGGCAAGGAAGCCTGACAGCATGAACCACTGAGCCCATGTGATGCAACTACCAAAGTCCGGGTGCCAAGAGCCTGTGCTCTGCAACAAGAGAAGCTCGTGCACCAGCACGAGGAGCGGCCCCCGCTCGCCGCACCTAGAGCACGCCCGAGCCCAGCAGTGAAGACCCAGTGCACCACCCACCCCCCCCAGCTTCCAGGGCATTAGGGTGGACACCAAGCACGTTCTCAAATAGCAGCTGTCTTCACTCTCTGCTAAAGGAAACTGCTACCCACACTCAAAGGAAAACTCAGAGCGCTCGTGTCAGAGGAAATGACCCTGCAACAAGGACAAAGAGCTCTGTCCCCAGAGAAAACATTCTCCAAGACTTTCACCTTCTGCTAAAAACAAAGACCTGCTCACCTGACTTCTCACCTCTGATCTTTACACTAGTCACCTCTGACCTTTACACGGGTTGGGTCTCCTTCATTTGCACGTCAGGTGAGTAGGAGGTTTTTTTGTTTTCTAATTAAAAATCTCTGAGAGGTTTTTTGCCTTCCTCTTCCTGTAAATGTTTCTAGCATCAATTTGCCACTTTAGCCACTGGGGTCAGGATGAAGCTTTGGCTGCTATGGAAACAGCAACAAGCTTTTTAAACCACACTGCTCCTGCCCAATTGGCCAAGGAAAACTGAGCTTCAGGATCAACCTAAAGGCCGAGTGGGCAGCCACTGCCAACAGTTCCAGAGGAGACTAGTATTTCCCCCAAACTCATTACTTCGTCTAAGGTACAGGACCAGATACCCACAAATGCAGACTCTGTCATCTACACTATGTTAGAGATAAGCAAGCAGCTGAAGGGGATGCATTAACAACCAAACATTATTTAAAAAACATGAAAACAAAAATTCCTCACTTTACACACACACAACCAAGAACAAGGAATTCCCTGGTGGTCCACTGGTTAGAACTCCACACTTTCACTGCTGTGAGGCTGGGTTCAGTCCCTGGTGGGGGAACTAAGATCCCATAAACCTCAAGGAACAGCCAAGAAAAGAAAAAAAATACAGAAACAGATCTCAAGGACAAGGATATAATTAAGGGCTACTACTAAAGACTGCAGAGCCGAAATGAAACGTTCTGGTGGTACTTGTTTCAAATCAAAGCCGTGTCCAGAGTCCCCTCTCAGGCAGAGGATGCAGGGCTCCACGAAGAAGTGCTGGAACCCACCGAACTGCCAAACAACACGGAGCTATTTGAATTACAGTGTGTCAAGTAAACACAAAATGGCCAAATGTTTTTAAAGTGAAGAAGTATGAAATATACGTGAGGAATGTTCAAATCAAAACTAGTTCTCTTAAAAGGTAAACATTTTGGTGAATGAAGGGAACACACACAACTTTAACCTGGTGTCACAGTCATGCTTACCAAGACCATAAAGACAACCAGCAAGAACATTCACACACACACACACACACACACACACACACACTGAAGTCAGCTGAAGGTCAGCGTGCCACACGGGGGATGAGTCATCTCTACACCATTTACAGGACTACCAGGTGCTGCTGAGCGACCAAGACCGTGGTCTAAAAGCACACTGCAGACCCTGTGAAATCTTTCCACCCTTCCTAAGCCTTCCCACTGTCTGTCACCTCTGGTCCATTTTACCAGGAGGAGGGCGTGGTCCTAGAGCACTGGGGAGCCCCACTGCAGGTGGGCACAGGGGAAGGCCCACTCCCCTCTGAGCTCGGGCTGAGGGCCTGGGACATCACCCTAGGCGGAGGGGGACAGATCCTCCTGGAGGGCATCAACCCGACTATCAGCTCAGGAATCTGTCCTCCATCTGGAGCAACTCTTTAACCTGTGGGCCCCAGCGGGTCTGTGATGAAAAAGCCCACTTTGGTACCTTAATCCTCCCACTGTCTGGAGAAGTCTGCGACTCAGGGCCAGTGCCTTCCTGGGTCACCAGGGCTGACATGCTCACAGAAAGTGGCACGATCACCTGTGGGATTGATTAATCCCGGCCATCCCGACTCCGTTAGAAATGGTTTCTCACAACTGCAGTCCTCTCGGTAGACATGGAAAGCCTCAGAATGTAAATACCCTTTGATCCTGCAACTCTGCTCTTTGGAAAGCGAAGCCTGTACAGTCTGCGATCAACACCACTGAGAAACCTGCTCATGTAAAGGAAGAGAGATTCTGACACAAACTCCACGCTGTGGGAGTACCTGCTGACGTGGAAATGTGCCTGATAACAGGAACAAAAGGCACATTATAAGTCAACTGCACATAATGGTCCCATAAAGTTTTCTTTAACGTATGGATGCAGAGAGGAGCTTTCTGGTGGCTCAGCCATAAAGAGCCTGCCTGCCAGTGCATGAGCTCAGCTCAGTCGCTCAGTTGCGTCTGACTCTCTGCGACCCCGTGGACTGCAGCATGCCAGGTCTCCCTGTCCATCACCAACTCCCGGAGCCTGCTCAAACTCATGCCCATCAAGTTGGTGATGCCCTCCAACCATCTCATCCTCTGTCATCCCCTCTGTTGACCCCTTCATGCAGGAGACGCGGGTTCAATCCTGGGTTAGAAAAATCCCCTGGAGGAGAAAATGGCAACCCACTCTAGTATTCTTGCTTGGGAAATCTCATGGACAGAAGAGCCTGGTGGGCTACAGTACATGAGATAGCAAGAGAGTCAGACATGACTGAGCGACTAAACAATAACACTGAATGCAGAGAAAGAGGTATTCTGAGTGATTCACCATTTTATATATATATATAGTTGTTGTTTCTATATGACCCAAAGTTATTTCCTAATTTAGTTTCCCTATCCAAACTTCACATAAGAGCTTGATATGTGGAATGAGATTCAGGGCTGCTCTACAACGAAGCTGAATCTCAGATGGTTCACAGAGTGCTGATAGAGGCTTGCAAGGCCAGGCACCCCGAGAGAGTTGGATGAGTTTGAAGGGTGGGGGAGGCAGGTCTGCAGAGCCAGCTGTGGACTTAGCTCCTGGCAGGTCCTCTAAAAGCCTCAGAGCTGATCACCAAGGACCAGCTCAGAAGCTCTTCCCAATCATTCATCATCAATAAAGTAACTGCAGACTGTTCAGTCACCCACCAGGAACACAGCAGGTCCCTCCCAAACAGTCTGGTACATGGGCACTACCCCTCTGTCCTGTGTTGCTGGGAGGCCCTTGCTCGGTGGCTACTCCGGTTTCCAAGCACAATTACAGGGCTTTTCACCGACAGCACCTGTCGCTCCTCCTGGAGCCCAGATTTCGCTCTGCTGCTTTATTTATTTNCTGGTACATGGGCACTACCCCTCTGTCCTGTGTTGCTGGGAGGCCCTTGCTCGGTGGCTACTCCGGTTTCCAAGCACAATTACAGGGCTTTTCACCGACAGCACCTGTCGCTCCTCCTGGAGCCCAGATTTCGCTCTGCTGCTTTATTTATTTAGCCTTCTCCCCGCTGGACTGACATCAGGCACCCATCCCGAGCTGCAGCACCACCTGCTTCGTTCATCACGGATTCTCCCACAGTGCACTGCACTCAGGGGTACACATGGCCAGCCTCCACTCCCAGGCACAATGCCCATCAAGGAGTCAGGGATCAACCCTCTTCTCTCCAGGCCACGAGCAACAAGACAGAAAAGTCCTGCGAGGTCTGAAACAGATTCACCTGGGGCTGAGCAGCTCTCATGCTTGTCTAGCACTTTGCCCCTCCTGAGGTCCAGATGGCACCAGACTCCCCAGGCCAAAGCCCGAGTTCACGATTCTCAGCTGTAAACACCAGCAAGCACCTTTCTCTCCCACTAGTTAAACCATGGGTGCTGACATCACCCAGGACTAAGTGCTGCCCCCTCCATCCCCCAACAACCCAGGACTGGATTACAGAAGGATGCTGCCTCCAGACAAAAACACAAACACAGCACTAGGAAATGGAGTCTGAGCCAGAAAGGAGGCCCAGGGTCCCCAGGCACCTGCCAGCCATGTAAGCACCCGAGGAAGGGCTGGGTGGCTCCAAAGCGTAAATTTATGAACATACAGCACTGACCACAGAAACTTACCAGTGGCGATGGGTTTCCAGATGCATTAAAAATAATTGTGAGGGGACTTCCCTCGTGGTCCAGCGGTTAAGAAAAGTGCTGAAAGTGTCAGTTGCTCAGTCACGTCGGACTCCCTTGCGACCTCACAGCCTGTAGCCCTCCAGGCTCCTCTGTCCATGGGAATTTCCCAGGGAAGAATACTGGAGTGGGTTGCCATTCCCTTCTCCAGGGGACCTTCCTGACCCAGGGATCAAACCCGAGTCTCCTCCTTTGCAGGTAGATTCTTTACCGTTCAAGCCACCAGGGAAGCGCACCTGTCAATGTTGGGGATGCAGGTTCGATCCCTGGTCCGGGAAGATCCCACAAGCTAAGCGACGGAGCCCACGAGCCGCAACAAGAAAAGCTGCCGCGACGAGAAGCCTGGGCAACCAGAGGGGTCCTTGCACAGCAGCGAAGACCCAGCGCAGCCAGAGATATGTGATTTTTTTTTTTTAAAGTAACAACAAAAAAATGTGTTTCCTCAGTTGTAAATAAGCTTGTCTTCCTATCCAAATTTCTGTGTACGTGTGTTCTACCAGTTAACTACTTCTGCAGTTCTATTTCTGCTTCTTGGTTTTGTATAAAAGGACAAAAATGAAAAAGTTGGAATTCCTCTGAAAAAAATAAGTAAACGTAAGGGGTACAGAGTTTGTGTTGGGGGAGAAGAAAAAGTTCTGGAGATGACAGCGGTGGGAGGCACACCTAGAAAATGACCTGGAGAGTCACAATGGCCAGAAATGGAATTTTGTTCCCCCTGCAGAAACTCAGTGCGGCCCCCAAACAATTCAGCCAGTACCCAGAGGGACACTGGGGTGTGGACAGCGTGCGTGTCTATGGCTTCAGCGAAGATAGCAGGAAGATGGGCTCTTGGCCCCACTCAGGCCACAGGCAGCTCCATGTGCAGCGCAGGCGTGAGCCAGAAAGGAGGGATAGAGAGGGAAGTGCTGAGGCCACGAGGAACAGCGAGTCAGCAGCTGCAGGGAGTCAGCTGACCTAGGAGGAAGTGCCTGGTGCGACTGAGGTCTCTCCAGGGCAGAGGCACCGCCCCCCGGCACCCGCCCTCGGGCCCCTCCAAGGAGCACCGGTGCAGCACATCCCCACATCCCGGCCTCCAGCCCCAGCACAGCCCGCCTAAGACCCCTCTGCCCCCACCGGCCTGGGCCCCCAGCCCCTGGTCACTGAGGCTTAACTTGCCTCTGGACCTGCCTCTCATCAGAGCCACACAAGAGTCCCCATGTCTGTCCCTGTACAGAAGCTGCAGCACTCACCTCCACCCCAGACCCCTGGGCAGGAGGCAGGGGCATGAACTTGAGGGTGCTTGGTGCTAAGGCCCTGGACATCCTCCCACCCCCAGAGGACTTCCCCACCTCCTACCCGGAGGCTCAGAGTCAAGAGGGGCTGCAGAGAAGACCCAGGAAGCCACTCCTTCCACTGAAAAGTAATGGCCTCAGGAAAGCCCTTAGTTCATCATCAGTGTTTTCCTTTAGACCTGAAATCTTCTGACCACACATAAATAATACCACCTTCTGCACATCCTTGTTACACCTATCATTTTTTATTTCCTGCACACTGCTGAGTCTTTGAAGACTGCATGGTGAGGCAGCTTTCCCTCGGAAAGGCAGCACCTCCACTTTTAAAGGGACGATTCATAAAAACCGAGGGCTCCATGTACAAAGTCCGTGTTCCTGAAAAGCCTGCCAATCATAAAACGAGTAACACCTGAACGTATTACAAAACCAGCTCTGCGCTCCAGGTCTCCCCTCTCCCAGTGCATGCCAGTGACAGACAAAAAAACACAAGGATAAAGCCCTCTTTACCAGAACAGCCAACATGATTCCATCTGTTAACAAAAACTAACTGTTGCATTAAAGGTTGCAAGTTCAAACACAATCTGGCTATTGTAAGCAGTGCCTCAGTTTATCAATGTAACAATGACTCTTTCAAAGACTGATAAAGCTCTCTGCAAATAACTTGCCCTCCAGCATTTTTGAGATACTTCACAGGATAAATATTAGCTCGGGACTTGCCTACATGAGAAGTGAAAGCTGCCAAAGGAGCAGTTTTACAAAGGAAAAAGAGAAGGAACAGCAGCAGCTGGAGGGGAGCAAGTCGCCTTGCTCTGGGTCCCCAGGCCCCAGGGTCCCTGCCCACCCATCCTGGGCCGCCGGGCACAGGAGGGCAGGACCATGGCTCCTGATCAGGGGTGCAGCGCCAGGCGTTCAAGCAAACAACCCAGCAGGCAGAAGGAACTGGGAAACAGAGTTAATTAAAAGGAGATTTTAAGACAATGGTTGGGATGAAAGCGAGCAAGAAGCTTTCCTGCTCAAATCTGATTTAAACTTGATTTCTTGACAGACAGGTGAGTCTCCTGGCGACCAGATGCAGGCAGCAGGGGGACAGTGGGCCCAGAGGGTGACACCTCGACGGCCAGGCCCATGACCGGCTCCAGACTGCCCCTCGCCTTGACTTCACTGGGCAGTTTTACGTCTAGTATGTCAGCTTGCCACTCAGTGGGGATGGGATGCCAAGTCACAACAGCAACTGCCGTCCAGGCGACAAGGAACCCGCAAAGGGACATGAGAGCCTCACCGGCAGACGGGCAGCTCGAGGAGAAGGGCTCCCCTAATCCGGTGGGGAAGAAGACTCAGCCAGGGTCCCCCAGACCTGGACCCCGACATCCTGGCTCCTGGGATGCCACGCTTCCAAGATACAGCAGGGCAGGCTCTGCATAGATAGAGGGGGTCAGCATCCTGTGAGTCCAAGCACCCTGGAAGCAGCTGAGCTTCTGACCTCGAGGTGGGAAACAAAGCGGAGACGTGGGTGCCAGGCCTGAGGCACATGAGCAGCCTCCGTCCACAGCCCCCACCTGCAGAGGGGGTTACACTGCAGCAACACAGGCCTCTGGGCCGTGAGGACAGTTCTGGAAACCCCCCCGCCACGTGTGTGGCAGGGGATGCGCTGGGCAGGCACTCAGTCCTAAGGACCCCAACCACCCAACACCGGGAACCAGCTCCGTGAGAATCTGAGCTACTGGAGAGGCTCTACTCTGGGTGTGAACGGCCCAGAAAAAACAAGAGGGTGCTCTAACAATTACGACACCGTTAGCTTTATGAGGATTTTGACCCAGGGTTGTCACTAAAAGTGATAAAGTTATTATAAAAGCATAAATTTAGGCTAAGGATTCTACTTGGTTATCAGAACCAAGTGCAGCCTCTCTCTGTAAAGGCAGGCACGGAGCGGCTGACCACACCTCCCCTGCCTGGTACCTGCCCACTGCTAGGGTGACCCTGGGATGACCCTTGAGGAGGGGCGGGCTCAGAAAACAGGAGAGCGGGGCGGGCAACTCACCAGCTGGCCGAGGGGCTCCCTCTGACCCTCCCATCCCTGCTTTCAGGTGCCTGGAGGGGAGGGACCTGGCCGAGACCAGGAGGGAGCCTGTGTCCATGCTGCCCGCCTGCAGGAGCCGCGGGTGACGGGGCTGGAGGTCTTAGCTGTGGCTGCCACAGGGCAGGGGCTCCCTACCTCCACCATCCTGTCCCTTCTCCCGGCCCCTCACAGGGACACCCATGCGTGCACCGGCCTGCAGGAGGGCTCTGCGCCTGACCCGCGTGCTTGCCTGTCTTGGCCAGGACTGATCCATGGTGCGGCGCACACTGTGCAGCCTGGGACCTGTGGCTGGAGCCTGGACATGCGGCCACAGCTCTGGGGCCGGCGCTAGTCTCCGCACCTCCTCAGGCCCCAGGGCTCCATGCAAGTGGCACAAACTGGGTGAGGCAGGGATGAGTGGCTTCCACCCTAGTCCAGATGGCCGCACCCAACCCAGCAGGGCAGCCCCGGCAGCGCAAGCTGGCTCTGCGTGGGCCCAGCACCAGGCGGCCAGTACCGGGCACCATTGATAAGCCACCCGAGCTCTGTTATTTTACAGTTTGCTACATCCAAACCCCAAAACCTCACCACTAAATGACCCTCCAATGTCCTGAGCTGTATGCAGAGCCTTGTGGTGGTGGGGAGCCAAGCCCAGGACCCTCAAGAACACCATGAGTCTCTGTGCTGAGAAGAGCTGGGGGCACTGAGTGCTTATCCCCTTGAGAAGCGAGCAGCGGCCCCCTCTGAGCACGCTGAGGTCTAAGTCACCCCATCCCCCGCCAGCCCCAGGTGCTGGGCCCCCTTGGGCTTCTCGTGCAGCGTCCTAGGACCAGCGCCCTAGGACACACGGGAGAGGCGGGCAGCAGGAGAGACCAACGAGGGCACCAAGAAAGTCTCGGGTTCCCCAGAATTGCTGGGTCGACACCAGCTCCAAGTCTGCCTAGGCATTTAGGGCAATCCCACAGCCCTGGCCAAAGCGGGCTTCATCCACATGGTGCTCGGCCACAGGGGTCCTCCTGGGCAAACTCTCCATAACTTAAAGGCACAGGAAGAGGCGGCAACACAGACNGCACTCAGCATCAGCCTGGCTCCACAGCAGGTGTCCCCTAGCCCAGGAGGTTCCCTCCAAGCACGAGCTCGCCATCCCTGTGGGTCCAGCGAGGGAGAAGGGACCGTGGGTCCCCACCTCCTCCACCCGTGGGACCTTGGCCCGATGGCTTCCGCAACAGCAGCCGCTGGGACCACGCCTGACACCCCAACATCTCAACAGGCCTTCCCAGGTCACAGACCCATCTACACTGTGAGCTCAGAGCCACAGCCTCACGCACAGGGCTGCTGCACAGGCTGCCAGCACAGGCAGTTCCCATGTCTGTCAACCTTTCACTCCAGCGTCGCTGACTGCCCCATCCAGGGCGACAGGCCCGCTGCGCGGCCCAGACCCACATCCCAGTGTTGTGCACAAGGACCCGCTTCAGGGGACTTGCTCCCAGGGCGTGAAGCCCACCAAGCCGCCGGCCTCCCGCTCCATCCTGTCAGCCTGCGTCCCCTCGGCGCCCTCTTTGCCCACGTTCACTGACGGCGCTCCCCAGGATGGGCATACGGGGGAAGGCCAAGACAGAGGCTGGCACTGACCGCTGCAGAAGCAGAGGAACAGCACCAAGCACATGGGCTTGCGCACACTCCCTGAGGCCCCCTCGACAGAGCCCAGGATGTGTGCAGTCATGAGGTTTCTGTCTTCCCCAAACGGTCTCTGAAGACGCTCGATCTTGAGTTTGAGCAATGCCTCTAGAACCAGTGAGGGGGCTTTTCAGCCCCTGACATCAGTCCACAAGCTGGGTGTCCACAGCATCCCAGGACACACCTGAGGCCGCCTGAAGGGGCAGGGGTTGTCATGTAAGGGAAGGTGGGTGGGGAGACTGAGGGGGCCCTCCCTCTGGGTTTCTCCTGAATGAACGCTGCCTCAAAGGCACAAGGGAGCCCAGCTTGGCTCCGGCCCTTTGGGAGCCCCTGAGCTGTGCCCCCTCCCAGCCCAGGGAGGCAGGAGTCTGAGCTCATGGTCCCTCTGGTTTTCAACTCTGGGCCAGAAAGACAGGGCTTGGGCACAGACAAGGAGGATCTGCAGAGGCTAGCAGCAAATGATCCTCTGCACTCCCAGGGAGCTCCTAGGCTGGGGTGGGGGGCAGCCTCCACAGGCACTCACTCGAAACAGACCACAGCAGGACACATAAGCATGCAAGCTGCAAACATACCTTACTGCACCTTTACAGACTCCTAAACTCGAAGAAGGACACAGCAACCCACTCCAGCACTCTTTTCTGGAGAATCCCATGGACAGAGGAGCCTGGTGGGCTGCTGTCCACGGGGTCGCGCAGAGTAGGACGCGACTGAAGCGACTCAGCGTGCATGCATGCAAGCCAGCTTAAAGCCTTTCCAGAATAAGGTAAACATAAACAGAATAAGTCACCGTTCCCGAGCGAGCGTTTCCTGATCGGGTGCAATGCAGTGATTGCATGAATCTGCAGTGGCCCCGGTTCCTGCCCACTGTCCCCGCGAGAGCAGGCCCAGGAGACCTCGTTGTCCCCTTAGCAGCAGCCCTGCCTCAACACTGCTGTCTTCCCCATGTGCACACCTGCTCCCAGCAAACAGAAGCAACTGCCTTTCACAGAGCGCTCACAGCTGGGCGCAGCTGGCCCTGTGAAGGCACCTCCTGGCCAGCCGCCAGGGGTGGGGTGCCCCTCATGGGGTCAGCATCCGTCTCTGGACACTGAGAACAGCAGAGAGGCACAGGGCAGACAGGGACCAGGGCTGCTGCCCGACCTGAGCTGGCCACTGCCGCTCCAAGCTGTGGGCACTGTCCCTCCTCCCCCATGGCCACCAGCTCTGATCCCGTTCAGAACCGCACACCGAGGGCACAGCCATCAAAGGACAAAGGCCTGCAGGAAGCCTGTAAATGACGAGCGAGAAACTCAGCACACCACCTTACTCTCTCCTCAAGACTAATTTTAACAGAGAGAAGACATAACCGCAGCTACAAACCTGCCCTGGCGGATATTTACAGCGTCATGACTCAGCTGCCCCGACGGCTGACAGGTGAGGTCACCTGGAGGCATGGTGGTGTTTGCACAAGGGAGCCAGCATCCAGCAGGGCCAGGAGAGCCGGCTGCGCGTCGCCCCCAGAACCACCTTCCCTGCTCCAAGGCCCGCTGAGCCCCCCAGGGCTGGCCCCCTGGAGAACCCTTCATGGTGCGACTGCATTACCCCATGTCCCCCAGGGAGCATGGAGCATCCTTGGGAGTGGAAGGATGGCTGGGCTAGCACAACAGCCAATTAAAGGCAGTTAACTACAAATAGGAAAATTATGTATTTGGTTAAAGAAGTTATTCTTTGGGGCATCTGGCTAAGTCTGTCAAGAAAACACTTTGGGGAACTTGCCCAGTGCTTCCACTGCGGGGGGCGTGGGTTCAATGCCTGGTCAGGGAACCCACATGCTGGGTGCTTGTGGCCCGGTCCCCCAAAAAAAAGAAGAGAGAAGAAAGTTCAGACCATAAAAGGCTCACTGTGCGACTCACCACACCAGACCGGGGACTGCAGCAGGCTCATGCTGGGCCAGGGAGTCAGGCTGGCAGCAGCCTGGGCGCCTCTGGGCACCAGCTGGCCGCCGCCCACAGGGTCCCAGACAGGGTGAGCCCCTTGGTCCGCATGCTGCCCCACCCCCTCCCACGCTCACAGACCCGACCCCATGCTTGTGGCCCAGCTTGGGGGACACAGCGGACAGCGGCAAGTCCACCTGAGCACACTTCTGTTCACACACCGCCCGACTCCATGGCCCCGGCCAGGACGCGCGGCCAAACGCGCGGGGCCAGCCCAGCTGCCGGCCCCCGCCAGCCTCCTGCCCAGCCACACAGCCCCAGGCTCGCGGTGCTGGCTCTGCCCTGCACAATGGCACGCGCTCCCGCCCCACCCCGGGTGTGCTCGGCCAGGGAGGCCCCACCTCCCACTGGAGCGCACCCCTCCCTCCCAGGAGCCGCCAAGCCTCCCCCTAGCACTGCATCCGCATGCTGCGTGTCGGCGCATCACGGCAGCTGAGACTCTGAGCGGACCTCCTAGGTGCCAGCGACTCTTCATGGCGCTTTGTGTACACGAGCTCACTCTGTCCTTGCAACAGTCCAATGCGGTGAATGCCTTTCTTAGCCCCAGTCTGCAGATGGGAAAACTGAGGCACTAGGTCACTTGCCCAGAAGCTGCAGGATGGTGACCGCTGGGCCCTCAGGGGGACAAACAGCAGCCCAGATGGTGATACTGCGTCCCAGCACTGTTGTGAGCCTGTCAACAGTGTCGCTGCTGGGCTGGGAAAATAACGGGAACTGGCAGGGCAGGCCGGAGCCCCATTCTGGTCTTGCTTTTTCGTGGGAACCCTCCCCCAAAAGCAGGGGTCAGGTGGTTGCGGAGACCGGCACTCACGGGATGGGCTGGGTGGGAGGCGAGGGCCAGGCGGGGGGAGGGCTGGTTCCTTTCCAGGCGAAAATTGAAACCTGGCCCAATCAAAAGTCTTTAGTTCAAAACAACCTCTACTTCACCTTTCACACAGGACAGACAACCATTAGAGTGGAGCATAACATCACAGAGACGTGCTGTGCCTTGTGGCTTCCCGTGAGGACAGGATTCTAATCTTCAGGGCCGCAGACGGAGTAGCAGACTGCTGAGAATGATCAGGGACGGCTGTGCGCTCCGTATCTGAAGAGCATGAAGAGGCGGTGCTGTAAGCAGGGTACCTCCAGGTTTACCCAGCTGAAAGGTGCTGGGCTGGAAAAGATCACATGGCCTGTCTCAAGAGGAACTAAGTGGCCGTGTGCCAGAGACCAGAGGGGTCCTTCTGCAGAGGGAGAACACCCCAGGCCCTCCTGTTCTCAGGGAAACAGACTCAGAGTGGAGGAGGCCACCCCCAACTCCTCTGAATCGGGAGCCCGCCAAGCAGGCCCAGTGGACGCCTGGCACTGTAGCTTCAGACTCTCCATCACTGTCCTAAGAAACACCCTGTCCCTCATGTCATCAATGAAAAGGAGCTGGTGGGGCAACTAGAACCCTACACATCCCCCCAAGGAACTTAAAATACACGTTACGATAGTAGACTGTCATACACATTAAATATGTGTAATTATGTGTGCTATAGTATGTTACACTATGCAGTTAGATAAACAATGCTATATACATTGCTTAATACACACACACGAAAGACAGAGCGTACTGTTCTACCCAGGACTCCCCACAGGTCCTCGAGTCCCTTATACTATGAAACTGCACAATGCAGCCGCCCTGGGGAACCTGCAGGTGCAGGGGGCCCGCTCCCCAAGCCATGACACACATCTGGCTCTAGGGTAACCACATCAGGGGCAGCACAGTCAGAGATCTAACCCCGTGCCCTTCTTGAGACCCTCTCAGTGCTGACGCCAGGGCCCCTGCGAGCTGCAGCTGCAGGCCTGACCCTTCCACTGCAGCTTGGCTGGGAATTCTACCCGCCACCCCAAGCCTGATCTCAATGTGACATTGCTCAATGCTCTTGGACAACCTTGACTCTCAGAGGCTCTCACTGCTAATTTTAACTACCCTACATTCCCCACAAAGTGAACTGGAGCATCCTAACGTCACGGGCACAACAGCATCCCCGGCAGGCGCTCTGCCCACAGATTCCAGGCTCTCCAGGGCCTGGGATGGATGCCTGAGTTGGACGGGCGGTCGCTGCTCATCCCCATCACAGCAGCTGGGAAACACCACCAGCCATCACCTGGGGGCTGATCTCCAGCGCAAGGCCAGAGCTAGCCACTCCAGGAGACGGAGCAAGCAGCCCACCTGGCGGGTCCTTGACCTGGCTCCAGAGAGGGCCTTTTGGCCCATATCCTAGGGGTGCCAGGAGAGCCGTGAGTACCCCCTAACACACAGGTAAGATGGTGTTTTCACATCTGTGTGAGAAAGAGGTCCATAGCGTTCAGCAGTCTCAGAAGATCCATGACCCAACTGGGTAGAGAACCACCCCGGCTGGGGAACAGGAAGCAGGGTGTACATGTGGTTACTCAACCGGTCAGGGGCATTGTTGCTATGATATGGCTGTTACATCATCTTCTCATAACTCTTTAAGGTCAGTCCTTCCTATTGTAATTTCCTTTAGAATGTAGTTGAGCAATTTAGGCTCAAACAAACAAAAGACAGATGAAATAGAAACCAACAAGGGCCAGCCCAGACTGTTACAGGGCTGAGCACTTTATGAGACACACAGACATGGTGATAGCAAAAGGAAAGATCAAACCACCATTTCCAGAGTTGATCCTAAAGGAACCGACAAAAGTACAAACCTCTGTTAAGTAAAACGACTATCTTTCTGTCAAATGAAATAAAGTCAGCCCAGCAAGCCTTGACGTCTGTAGAGGAGTCCTGAGCAAATGTTATGCAGTTGGTTTGCCAGGGTGATAATGAGCTTGTTTTGAACCTTCTGTATGTTGTATTAGCTCATTCATTTGGAAAAGTAACCCAGGACAGAGCTGGGGAGAGATGAGTGAGGAAAAAACAGGTCAGCAAAACATAGGTCTCACGTTTCATAACCAAACACAAGCTGTACTCCAGATAACACCCTAATCTGATCTGTACGCCGACTTCAAACGAGGAGTCTGGGCATCGCCGTCTCCCTCAGACACAGTCTGGCTCCTCCTTCTGCGCCCGGCTCCAGGCCGTCTGCCAGGCGCTGCACCCCCAGTTCAGAGCCGACCCAGGCCAGGCTTTCTTTCCTCATCCAGCCTCCCACCATGCCGCCAGCGCACACGCATCAGCCCGGCATGCATACACATCAGCCCAGAGCACACGCATCAGCCCAGAGCACACACACGCATCATGCATGGGGCTCAAGCTGCCCTCAAGGTGTTCCAAGGCTGCCCTGCAGATGAGGGGTGGAGCCTGCCTGCAGCCCTGGGGAAGGAGGACGTGGCCTGTGCACAAGGGGCCTGAAGCCCCAAACCCATTCGACCTGGGCTGCTCAGGACGCCGCCCAGAACCCAAGCCACTGTAAGCCCACAGCTGTCAGCTCCCACTTGGACAGCAGGCGCCAGGAAGCTGGTCCTGCAGGCAGGCGCCCACGCTGACCTGTCACTGCAGCTTGACCAGGCCCTTCTGTGGAAGGCCACCCCATCTCCAACAGACTCCTCCCCTTGTGTGGCCTGCTCACTGCTCCTCCCAGCGCCCCAGGGCCCATGAGTGGAAGGCTCCCAGTGGCGGCCAGGCCCGGGGTGGGATGTCACCCCCACTGCTGTGTCCCTGAGCCCCGGCTGCCCCCCCATATGGACCTAACTCCCCTGGCTCTGCCTGTGGATGCCACCTGCTCCCCACCACCAGCAGGATGAAATGGATGCAGCCAGACCACCCACCTGCCATCACCCCAGGGCATCGGAGCTGGCAACCCCTGCAACCTCCACATAAGTACAAAGGAGGGACTCTGAAATGCTTGGTCAATTGATCATCAGTTCAGTTCAGTTGCTCAGTCGTGTCTGACTCTTTGCGACCCCATGAATTGCAGCACGCCAGGCCTCCCTGTCCATCACCAACTCCCGGAGTTCACTCAGACTCACGTTCATTGAGTCAGTGATGCCATCCAGTCATCTCATCCTCTGTTGGCCCCTTCTCNTTAGGCAATTATTGAAAGTGAGAACCATTGGTAAGCAAACCAGACACTATTTATGCTGTCAGAATTTGGAGTCCTCAAGTGAACTCATTTTACTTTGTCTTAGGGCAGTACCTCTATGGATTGAAGATATAAAACTTACTGTATTATAACCTGAGTTAGGACTTCCCTGGTGGCTCAGATGGTAAAGTGTCTGCCTACAATGCGGGAGACCCAGGTTCAGTCCCTGGGTTGGGAAGATCCTCTGGAAAAGGAAATGGCAACCCGCTCTAGTACTCTTGCCTGGAAAATCCGATGGACAGAGGAGCATGGTAGGCTATAGTCCATGGGGTCGCAAAGAGTCAGACACGACTGAGTGACTTCCATGTATATGTGTGTATATATATATATATATATAATATAACCTGAGTTAGGGCTTTGCTGGTGGCTCAGTGGTAAAGAATCTGCCTCCAATGCAGGAGATGTGGGTTTAATTCCTGGGTTGGGAAGATCCCTTGGAGAAGGAAATGGCAACCCACTCCAGTGTTCTTGCCTGGGAAGTCTCATGGACATAGGCACCTGGTGGGTTGCAGTCCATGGGGTCACAAAGAGTCAGTCAGACAGGACTGAGTGACTAAACCACCACCACCACTGTGACCTGAGTTATAGCAAAGTTTCTTTAGAGTCCTGAAGTGTTCATGCTTGAACCTGTTTGTGATAAGGCAGTATATAAAGATGAGTTGTTGTTTAGTTGCTAAGTCGTGTTTGACTTCTTGTGACCCCATGGACTATAGCTCGCCAGGGTCCTCTGTCCATGGAATTTCTCAGGTGAGAATAATGGAATAGGGTGTCATTTCCTTCTCCAGGGGATCTTCCCGACCCAGGGATGGAACCAGCGTCTCCTGCATTGGCTGGCAGATACTTGACCGCTGAGCTACCAGGGAAGCCTGTAAAGATAGGTGCAAAGGAGAAAGATCCTTCTGCATTCAGCTACAATAGTTGAAAGAAACAAATGTCACACAATGGTATTGTGCATGATGTCTTTCTTACCTTTTGGGTTTACACTGAAAGTTACTCATTTCTTTTGTAAAGACTTATTTAGCACCTATTATTTGCCTGACGGGCTTCCTGGGTAGCTCAGCTGGTAAGGAATCCCCTTGGAATGCAGGAGACCCTGGTTCGATTCTTGGGTTGGGAAGTTCCCCTGGAGAAGGGACAGTCTACCTACCCCTATTCTTGGGCTTCCCTGGTGACTAAAGAATCCGCCTGCAATGCCGGAGACCTGGGTTTGATCCCTGGGTTGGGAAGATCCCCTGGAGGAGGGTATGGCAACCCATTCCCGTATTCTTGCCTGGAGAATCCTCATGGACAAAGAACCTGGCGGCTACAGTCCAAAGTGTCCCAAAGAGTTGGACATGACTGAGTGACTAAGCACAGCACAGCACATTTGCCAGACCCTGGGATTCTGATTTTGGCTAAGATAGAGTCCTTGTTCAAAGGAGCTTTTACTCTTTTAAAACTCTAACAGTTGCCTCTAAGATAGCCTAGTGTTGTTGACATCTGATGGATGTTGAAACCAAGGCTTGTAGAAGTTAAAACTTGCCCAAGGTCACCCGGTTGCTATGTGAAATTAGGGCCCGGAGCAAGGTCTTCTCATTCCAAAGCTTTTTTCCATTTTCTGCTCGTAAAACATGTTGAAATGATAGAGCAAGTTGTCTACCTGTTTACTTTTAAAAATTTCTTTGATCTTTATTTAAAAGGTATTTGAGAAATATTACTGGTTAGAGCAAAGAATAGGAAAGCAAGTTTTAAATCTTAAATAGAACATGTTCATTTAATCATAAATTATTTTCTCTTTTTTCTAATCCACTTTATTGAGGTGTACTTTCCGTACCGTAAATAGCACCCATTTATAGTGCACAATTTGCTGAGTTTTGACAGATGTTTACACCTGTGAAACCACCACCACAGTTGATAGAGAGAACATTCGATCCCTTCCAATAATTTCCTCTTGCTGATTTGCAGTCAGTCTTTTCCCCCACCTTGGCTCCCAAGCAACCACTATAGGTTTTCTATCACTGTAGATGAAGTCTATGTTTTCTAGAATTGCATATAGATGGACAGATACTCTGTGTATTATTGAGTCTGTCTGCTTTTAATCAGCATTGTTTTTGAGATTTATTCATGTCGTGGCCTATATCTCTACTGTGTGTTTAGTGGCTAAGTCGTGTCCAGCTCTTTGTGACCCTATGTACTGAGCTCGCAGTCCATGGGACTCTGTCCATGGGATTCTCCAGGCAAGAATGCTGGAGTGAGTTGCCATTTCCTTCTCTAGGGGATCTTCCTGACCCAGGGATTGAACCTGTGTCTCCTACTTGGCAGGTGGGTTCTTTACCCCCGAGCCACCAAGGAAGGCCTATATCAATAGCTTGTTCCATTTTATTGCTGACTGTGTACCGTGCGGCTCTGGCGCATTTGTTTATTCATTCGTGTGTTGCTGAACATTTGGATTGTTTCTGAGACTATTACGAAGGAAGTGGCTCTGGCCATTCATGTATAAGTCTGCGTTTTCATATCTTTTGGATGAACACCGGGAGTCCATTTGGTGAGTCCTGTGGTATTTCTGTATTTAATCCTATAAAAAACAGCTCAACAGTTTTCCAAAGTGATTCTCCCGTTTGTATTAGTTTCTCAGGACTGCTGGCACAAGTTACCACAATGTCCCTTTTTAAAAAAAATGGTTCCTTTTTTTTTTTAACTTGGACCACTTTTAAAGTCTTTATTGTATTTGCTACAATACTGCTTCTATTTTATGTTTCTTAGTTTTTTTCTTTTTTTGCCACAGGGCATAGTGGATTTTAGCTCCCCAACCTGGGATTGAACCCATACCTTCTACGTTGGAAGGCAAAGTCTTAACCACTAGAACTTCAGGGAAATTCCAGCCTTGCTATCCTAACACAACAAAAATGTATTCTCTCGTTGTTCTAGAGATATGTCTGAAATCAAGGGATCCATAGTACCCCTGATGGCTCTGCTCTAGGGGAGAATCCTTCCTTGAGTCTTCCAGCTTCTGGTGACTCTAGGCATTCCTTGGCTTGGGCTATGTGACTCCAATCTCTGCTCTAGTCTTCCCTGTGACTGCCTTCTTTGTGTTTTTCTGTCTCATTTCTCTGTGTCTTTTCTCTTGTAAGGACATCAGTCATTGCAGTGAGGGCCTCCCCTAAATCCAGGATGATCTTAATTTCATGATCCTCAAGGTCCTTAACTTAATTCCGTATGCAAAGACCCTTTTTCCAAATAAGGTCACATTTACAGGCACCAGTGGTTATGCTATGCTAAGTCACTTTAGCCATNACCCCCCGCCACCAAGGTCACCTTCACACTCTCCCTTCCTCAGTCCCTGTTGGGAGTCGGGGTACTGGCATCAAGGACAGGAGGATAATTCCTTTAATGGAGGCACTTTAAAGGGACCCAGCCAGCTCTTTAAGACACATTCTGCCTATGTGTAGTTATCAAGCAATTATCAAGACCAGCAATACATTTCTGCTTCTGTGATCAATTCTGTACTGATATTGACAGTGACAAAAATCTCTCCTGGGGGACCTGCCTGGTGGTTGGGTATCCACCTCCTGGTATGTGGGGGGTGTGAGTTTGATCCCTAGTCAGGGAACTAAGATCCCACGTGCCGTGAGGCAACCGGGCCCATGTGCCGCAACTACTGGGCATGTTCACCACAACCATAAAGAAACAGCACCGAGCCTGTGTACAGATGCGGCCATAAGTAAATAAATACTCTAAAAAAAATTTCCTCTGGATTAACATAGCTTCATGATCACAGAAATGTTTTAAACTGCAGTTTAGGTATACTCTGGTGACAGAGAAGTGTGAAGAAAGATCAATAAAAGGCTTTCAAGTATAAAAGTGCATGACATTAAAATTCCACAAGGAAAAATGGAGCAAACACACAAGATGGGGGGAAAAAAGACACACATGTTAAAACTGTTAAAAACAGTCTGCTCCTTTTTTCAAAGGGTGAGGGTGGGGTATCAGATCATTAGAGTGTTTAGTTATTTTAAATGAAAAAGTCTAGACGGCAACTTAAAAATGTACCCCTAGTTTTTGCTATTTCACAGAACAGGGGCAAGAAAGTCTGAAGACCTCTGCTTTAAGGGAATGTCGCTCTGAAGCACTCCTAACTTAACAGGTGATCGCAATGATGAGAGGGCTGCCTTCCAGCCCCTCAGCTGGTGCCCTCCTCACCATCCCTCCACCGTCCACATCCCAAGTTCATCCCCAAACCCCTCCCCTCAAAATAACTGATGGAAAAACACTCCTCTTTCCAAACCAAAAATCATCTCCTCTTTCGGATAAATGTATTTTCCTAAAATGGTGATTAAAATGTTGTTTGTCTAAAACTGTGCAGGAAGATCTGTATGTAAAATCTCGTCAACCACGACATCTGGACCAGAATCCACTCTCTTCCAATCCCTCTTTATCTAAGGGTCTGCTATGGATTTTGCGCTCAAGACCTTCCTTTCTTTCCAATGGGAAGAATTTGGTCACCAACCAATTCAACGAGCTCCAGGATTCAAGGGTGAAGCCCCAGGAGAGATCCTCCAGCAAACTCCAAAAACTGCAAACCAGCTGACACAGAATCCCAGGCTGGAAGGTACTTCTTGAAGGCAGCACAATACAGAGCCTCTCGGGCACTGGTTCAGGAATGCGGCTTTCCTCACTGCCAGCGAAATCCTGCAACAGGTTTGGGAGGAGGCAAACAACATCGGCCCAGGTGGAACAAAGCCTCCCTCCCTTGGGCGCAGGGCCAGCAGAGTGGGGGAGTGAGGCCAGGGCAGCCTTGCGCAGTGACTCGAAAAGACTCTGCAAACCCTCCAGCTGTGGGGGATCCCACTTTGGGAGAGCCAGCACCCCAATCCTGCACCTGGGGGCAAAATGCCTGGCACAGTGCACACTGTCATTTGGGGGCTCCCTGCAGGCCCAGCTAANAGCTCCAGGATTCAAGGGTGAAGCCCCAGGAGAGATCCTCCAGCAAACTCCAAAAACTGCAAACCAGCTGACACAGAATCCCAGGCTGGAAGGTACTTCTTGAAGGCAGCACAATACAGAGCCTCTCGGGCACTGGTTCAGGAATGCGGCTTTCCTCACTGCCAGCGAAATCCTGCAACAGGTTTGGGAGGAGGCAAACAACATCGGCCCAGGTGGAACAAAGCCTCCCTCCCTTGGGCGCAGGGCCAGCAGAGTGGGGGAGTGAGGCCAGGGCAGCCTTGCGCAGTGACTCGAAAAGACTCTGCAAACCCTCCAGCTGTGGGGGATCCCACTTTGGGAGAGCCAGCACCCCAATCCTGCACCTGGGGGCAAAATGCCTGGCAGAGTGCACACTGTCATTTGGGGGCTCCCTGCAGGCCCAGCTAAGGACTCTGGCAACCTGTCTTTGCTTGAGGTTCCAAACTAGCAGAAAAGAACTCAGAGCCCTTCTCTCCAACCCTGAGGACCTGTTTCCTTTCCCACCATCTCTAGCAGCAGCAGCGTGCTTACCCCAAGATGAGCAAGCTCAACAGAGGACCCAGACAGACCACCGCCCGCACTTCCGGGCGTCACATCCGCGTTGAGTGTCCAGGCTGTGTCCTGGCACTACTGCCAACCGGGGTGTGAGGGGAACACTGTCGGTGCTCTGAAAACAGCAGCAATCACACTGCTGCCCTGCAAGCCTGTGGCTCTTAATCTTAAAATGCCTCCTCTGAAAGTCACTTGCCGAAGCAGCAGCTTCACAAATACTATGAGGCCCCCAGTGAACGTTTCCAGGGTCACCACTACTGAGGTGGCAGGGGGTTGAAAATGACGGCCATGTAGTCTGGTCTGAATACAGGTAGGGAAGCTTCCTTTGCACACACGTTCAAATGTCCACAATCTCCTAGTTAGCTGGAAGTGCCTTACTTCACAAAGGGTTAGCATTTAATACTCTTTAAAAAAAAAAAGCCACTCGAAGCACATTTTGAAACTTCCATGTTAAAAAGATCCTTGTTCATTGATTTTGGTGGGATAACTAAGCTAATCTAAACAAGGGGACCTTGTGCGGGCAGGGGTGGGGGAGGGGTGGTGGGCCTGGCCTGGGAGCCCCTGCCTGGGGGGTCCTCTCCCACCTCCTTTCTCTATGGTCGCTCTTCCTCTGGGAGGCTTTTCCCCTCTGGTCAGATTCCCACTCTGCAGCGCTAAAATGCTCTCAGGTTTCCTGGCTTGGAGATGAAGGCAACCCTCCTAATGGGGTTTCGCTGAGTGTCTCTTCATCAGCGGAATTATGTTGTGATTAAAAAAGAAGAAAATCTGGGAAACCAGAGGAAGCGAGTGTGGAGCAGTACCTTGGCCCGTCCTCAGTGGGGACTCAGCTTCCAGCCCGTTCTGGCTCCAAATTACAGACACGGCTCTGCCAGGGGTGTTCCCGGGGAGGGCACTGCAATTTGGGGCTGTCTGCCACCTACTGCGTTCACCAGTAAGGCCGACAGGCTGTTAGTCACGAACCACCCCTGCCGGGCTGGGCTGCTGGGCCCCACAGGACGAACAGGAGAGGCCGAGAGGGTGCAGATGAGGGATGGGGACTAACAGGCACCACGGTCAGGACACGCCAGCAAAGCCCAGACCCCAGTGAGGCTGTCCACTCTCCTCCCCACCATCCCTCTGACAGCACAGATAAAACCAATCCAACACCAAGCAGCCTGAACGCCGGCAAAAATGCCTGTGTGTGCTCTCCTACACTGTGGATGGGGGAGCAAGCGGCCGTTGCCGCAGCCCCTCCTCCCCCATAGACCTGCAGGGCGGGCTCTCCCGGCTCCAAGAGGCCAGGGTCCTGTTGCCAGGCTTCTCCCGCCCCTGCCCGACCTCCAGCAAGCAGTGCTGAGGGCAGGGAAGAGCCCCAGGATGTTAAAAAAACTGCCAGGCACCTTGGAGATCGCCCAGTCCAATCTCTGCTCTGCTTTCCCGATGCGGCACGGGCCGAGGCTGCAGCACGCATCTCAGCCAGGGAAGCAGGCCCACTCTCACAGGCCCGGAGCCCCCGGGCAGCCTCCCCAGGGGGACATCCAGGCCACACACACTTTCCACTCAGGGCCTAATATGCATTTCAAATGTGTCTCAAACTAGCCTCTACTTTCCTTTACAGCTGCTGCCCATGATTTATCAATTAGACCGAAAGGGACTGAAATTCCATATTTTTAAGACAACCGACTCCACCACTCCAGAAGCCCCAGCATTCTGCAGCCACAAGGATCTTCCCACCTGGGACCTACAAAGCTCCAGGCTACAACCGCTGCCCCTCCCCACCTTCAAGTGAATTCTGCAAAACCTCTTGAGCACTCAATAAACTCTTACTGTTTCTTTGAATACATAATTCAGATCCACCAGAAAACTGAGGAAAGTATTCATTTTTAAAGGCGGCTAGGGCCACTCTTTTGGATGCCCTGCCATCAGGGTAATACACCAATCCGCCAGCTTTTTATCGTCTTCCTTTTTCTCCTACTACAGGCGCAAAATATAAGAGCTGAAAGATTCCCCCTTACCCTACCACTGAAGTGCAGAGCACACTCACAGAACGCCGGAAGATCGACCTGGCTTTTCCCAGAAGCAGCAGGCTTCGATTCTCACAATCATTTGACCCCACAACGATGGCTTCAATCACTCATCTTCTAAACCTTCATCCCTTCTCAGGCCTCAGGCTAGGAGATGCCCCCCAAACCAGGAGTGACTAGGCCCCTTTTGGCTGTAGTCAGCGGAGGAAACCGATGGGGCTGGATGGCTCAGTGCCCCCATTCGGAAAGGAAAAAAAATTCACACTCCCTAGGAGATCAAGTGTGTACCCCCGACCCCCCCCCCAATCACTATGAATGATTAACCGGGAGGCTGTGCTTTTTTCAAACCGCCACCCCTCCCATTTTGACATACCTCCTCTGAAAAAGCCCTTTGCTGGAAGGTGTTCTCCCGCAGCCCAGTCAAGAGCAACACACCCTGGGGAGGAACGGGTTAAGTTCAAGAGCTCTGGGAGGCGAGCCGGCACGGGAAAGGGAGAGCGGTGCATAGATGCAGACAAACGTGCGGGGACTTCTGTAGGGCAGGGGCTGCTGGACCTGGGTGTACCGAGGCATTGGCCCCTCTTCCCCAGGCACAGCTTGGCTGCGGGAACGGAGGTGTCTTCAAAGGGGCAGCAGAGGATGGTGCAGGTAAGACAAACAAAACACAGGGACAGCCCCGAGTGTGGCCACCCTGCGAGGCCGCTGAGGGCGTGCGTGTGCGGGGACAGGGGGGTTTCAGGCAGAGGGGACAGTGGCTGAACTCAGAAGTTGGCGACGTCAGGCCGAGGGCGCGGGGCAGGGTCGGGACCGAGGAGGCTGAGGCGCCAGGCTTCCTGCGGGTAGAGTAACCCGAGAAGACTGGGGTGGGGGTTGCCGAGGACTGCGGCCGGGGCAGGGTCCAGGGGAAGGCGCATCCCGCGGGGAGGGGCCCAAGATGCTCCAGAAGGCTGGGGCGAGGGTAGGGGGAACGGCGACGAAGACGGGCAGGTGCACCCCAGGCAGAGAAGGGAAGAGGCCCAAGCCCCGGGCGGCTGTGCGGGCGGGAGCAGGCTCTCGGCCGTGGCGTGGGGGGCCTCCTCCCCGGGAAAGGGATGCCGGAGCGGGCCGGGAGCTGGCCCCGAAGCTCGAGGCCGGGGCCGCGCGGGGGCCGAGTGGCGGTGTGCAGCGGCAGGTGCCGGGCGCCCAGGTGAGGCGGGGTCGGGGCAGCGGGCCGGCCGCTCACCTGTCTCCTCCGGCCGGGGCCGCGGGGCGGCGGGGCGGCCGGGCCGGGCCGAGCAGGGTCGGCGGGGGCGCGGCGCTCCGGGGGCGGCGGCGGCGGCAGGGCCCGGCGGCGGCTGCTCCTCAGCTGGCCGGCCGGGCGGTCAGTCAGCGAGATACGCGGGCGCGAACGGAGCGCTTGCGAGGATGCGGCCAGCGCGCGGAGACAACGCTGCTTTATCAGGTCGGAAACAGCCGCCGCACGCCGCTTCCGCTGACGCAGCACCGCCCGAGCTCATGACTA
The DNA here is from genome assembly GCA_006410615.1 of Neotragus moschatus. Lineage (NCBI taxonomy): Eukaryota > Metazoa > Chordata > Mammalia > Artiodactyla > Bovidae > Neotragus > Neotragus moschatus. The sequence continues at coordinate 605,494 of SJYA01001975.1, forward strand.
TGCAGCAGCCGCCGCGGGGGGCGGGGCGGGGCCCGAGCCGCGTCCGCCTATTGGTCTCAGCTCGCCCCGCCTACCGTACCGCCCCGCCCCCAGACCGAGGCCCCGCCCCGGACCGGCCCCGCCCCGGCCGCATCCCGCCTCGGGCCTCTGGCTAGGGTCTGCAGTTCGCCCCCAGCCCAGCTTCTCCAGAGTTGAGCGCAGACCCTACGGGAGCCGTGACCCCAGACCCTGACCGCGGAGGTGCCCCTCGGTAGCCGCGGGAGGGAGAACCTGTCACCTTCGCCCCTCCTCGGCTCACCCGGTCCTGCCTCTCCGCTAACGCCTCCTGGAAGAGGGTCCTAAGAGCCTCGCGGCCCGCCACCAGCCTGGTCCCTCTTCAGACAGCCTCCTCCCATCCCGCTCTCCCTCCATCCCCCGGCCTGACTGGTGAGATGGGTTCCGCCGCCAGGTGCGACAGCAAAACCCTTCCTTCGGTTTCCCCTACCTCGCCCTGGGCCTTCTTCCCTGCCCTGTACCACCCCCACCCCCCACGCTAAGTGTGCCCCCCGCTGCCCACTCCCTGCCCTTTACAGCTCTGGAAAGAGTGCTAGAGAGGACTTGGGCCAGAGGGCCTCCTACTCGCAGCCCGACCCACACCAGGGGCATCAGTCCGGTATCACCCAAGAAGCAGAGTGGCTATAGTCCCTAGGATGGGACTTCTGGGAACCCCTGGGGACAAGGTCAGAGGAGGCAGCTTGATTAACAGAGAAACGGATGATATATTGGGCTGAGGTCAGACAGCCCTGTGCCAGTGCCAGGGTTTAAGTGGTGCTGGAGTAATTACGTCACCTCTCAGAGCCTGGGTGTTCTCCTTTGTAGTGTAAAGATCACAAAATCCTTCTCATAGGGTTCCTGAAAGGACTGAGAAATAAAGTGTACAACACAGCCTACAGAGCAGTAAAAATGGAGAAATCTGACAATATTAAGTGTTGGCAGGGAAGTGGAGCAACTGGAACTCTCATAACCCTACTGGGTGGGGATGCAAATTGGTGTAGCCACCTTGGGAATCTGTTTAGAAGTCCTGGATTCTATGTCAAACCTGTGACCTTCTTGATGCGTACTTTCTGTGATCCTGTTTTTGTGCACAGCAACACTGTTTGTAATAAACAGACAGTGGAAATTACCCAAATGCTTATCAGTCATAGAATGGATGAATTGTGACATATTCATACAATGCAATGACAATGAATAGTCTGTAACTTACATAGACAACAATATGGGTGACTCACACACAATATATATATATTTTTTCTTTTAAGGGAGTGTGTTGCCATTTCCTACTCCAGGGAATCTTCCCAACCCAGGGATCAAACCCGCATCTTCTATATTGGCAGGCAGATTCTTTACCGCTGAGCCACCCTTACACATGACTTTAAGAAGAAAAAAAAAAACCCAAACCCTAAAACTTATAGAATTCTATGTGGATAAATCAGTAGAAATGTACAAATGGTGGTAGAAGTCAGGATAGTGATTAATCTTGGAGGGGGGAGTGCCAGAGCCGGGACACAGAGGGAATATCTGGGGAGCTGATGAGGTTCTCTTTCCTGATCTGGGTGCTGGTTACATGGATGTATTCAGTTTATGGAATTTTCTCCAGCTGCGCATTCATCACGTGTGAACTCTTCAGTGTGCATGTGATGCTTCAATGAAGAGTTAATAAGAATATCTGGCGTGTATGTAGTAAGAACCCAGAGTTGCCCCTGACACATTGAGGATGCTCGTCACCATCTATCTATCCTTCCCTGTTGGGTTTTGGCTCCTATGGTCAGAAGATGCAAGTCCTGCATGTCCTCCAGCTGCAAGGGCACCTTATTTCACCTGTCAGAGTTACCTGCAAATGAGACTTCTGACAATACCCAACTCATAAGTCATCTTGCGGATTCAACAATGCTATTTATTTATTTAATTTTGGCTACAGTAGGTCTTTGGAGAAGGAAATGGCAACCCATTCCAGTATTCTTGCCCGGAGAATTCTATGGACCAAGGAGCCTAGTGGGCTATAGTCCATGGGGTCATGAAGAGTCGGACACAACTGAGTGACTAACACAGAGTAGGTCTTCATCACTGTGCAGGCTTTTCTCAAGCTGTGACGAGTAGGAGCTACTTTCTAGTTGCTTTTTGAGGGCTTCTCATTGTGGTGGTTTCTCTTGCTGCGGAACATGGGCTCCCGAGCTCAGGCCCAGTAGTCGTGGAGTGTGGCTTAGCTGCCTCGCGGCATGTGGGATCTTTCCAGACCAGCGATCAAACCCCTGTCTCCTGCATTGACAAAAGAATTCTTAACCACTGGACCACCAGGGAATTCCACATAATGCTTCTTTAAAAAGACTAGGAACTTCCCTGGAGATCCTGTGGTTAAGACTCCGCAATTCCACTGCAAGGGACATAGTTATGCTCCCCAGTCAGGGAACTAAGATCCCACATGCCGTGTGCCATGGCCAAAAAATTTAAAAAGCAGAAACTCGATACAGTAAGAACAGCCTAAGAACTTAATAACTTTGTTTAATTATTCCCTAACTGCTGGTGTTTACTGAATCTTCTTTGTTTTCATGCATTCAGCAAGTAATTACTGAGTGCCCACCACGTGCCATGTACCATGGCAGGTGCTAGGACCAGAGCTGATGTACACTCTATCCTTAAGGATCCCATGGTGGAATGGGAAACACAGATGGCCATCCACCACAGGACGGATGCAAAAATTGTGAGATAGTCCCAGGTAGAAGCAGGTGGCTTCTTTACCACAGGTTCGATCCGTGGGCCAGGAAGATCCCCTGGAGGAGGGCGTGGCAACCCACTCCAGTATTCTTGCCTGGAGAATCCCATGGACAGAGGAGCCTGATGGCTATGGCTCTTAGGGCTGCACAGAGCCGGACGCGACTGAGCCAGTAAGCACGGCCCACGATGTACTGATGGACTGAGAGCAATGCACTGCACCTTACAGGTGCTGTGGCCACGGAGCCCAGCGCAGGGTCTGACCTAGAGCAGGCTCTCCATGACTGTTTCCACAAGAGTAAATAAATGCAATCGCCTCTGTAATCTGGAGCTCCACAGAGAGATTAGATGCAGAGCAAAGTTAAGGAAAAGCACGGCCCCCAGTGTGCATGGGCCCAACGCGCTACGTGTGCGAGCATGCCTGTGTACACGTGTACCTGGGCACACGTGTGCATAAGGGCCAGGGGCAGAGCCACTCTGCCAGCACTCTGATCTAGCCTAACCAGCCGGGTCCTCATCCAGGAGCCACTATCAAGTAAGATGTTGTGGACTGCGTGTTTGTGTCCCTTCAAAATTCATCTTGAAGGCCTACCCTCAGCGGGATGATATTTGAAGATGGGTCACGGGGAGTGGGACTTCCTTAATGGTCCAGTGGTTAGGACTCCCCACTCCCAGTGCAGAGGGTTCCATCCCTGGGCAAAGAACTAGATCCCACTGCAGAACTAGATCCATGCTGCAGCTGGAGGTCCTGTACTCTGCAATGAAGCCCCAGTGCAGCCAAATAAATTTTTTTAGAAATAAGTATTTTAGTTTAGGCTGTGTTGGGTCTTTGTTGCTGTGAGTGCTTTCCTCCAGTTGTGGCGAGCGGGGCTACTTTTTAGTTGCAGTTCTCGGGCTTCTCTTGTTGCAGACCACTGGCTCTAGGACACACGAGCTTCAGTGGTTGCAGCGTGTGGACTCAGGAATTGTGGCTCCTGGGCTCTAGATGGCAGGTTCAGTAGTTGTGGCGCACAGGCTTAGTTGCTCTGTGCTACGTGAAATCTTCCCAGATCGGGGATTGGATCCATGTCTCCTGCATTGGCAGGTGGATTCTTTTATATATATATATATATAGGTGGATTCTTTACTATGGAGCCACGAGGGAAGCCTCCAGATAAATAAATATTGAAAAGAACTCATCAGGTCACGGGGCAGAGCCCTTCTCGTGGGACTAGTGCCCTTGTGAGAAGATGTAGGAGAGCCGGCTCCTGCCCTCGCCACATGCGTGCAGCAAGGAATGCGGTGTGTGGGCACAGCCAGGGGGAAGGCCCTCAAGACCCTCATCTCAGACCACAGCATCCAGAACTGGGGGAGGCAGGTGTCTGCTGTGGAAGCCGGCCAGTATGTGGTCTTGCTGTAGCAGCCCAAGCTGCCCAAGATGGGCTGGGAGGTATGTCTACAGCCCGTGGCCACAGCATCCAGCTCCCGAGGGTGACCTGGGAACGGGGCCGACGGGGATCCCACCCACCTGGATTCTCTCTCCCCCCTCTTGAATGAGTGGACCGCAGTCCTGTGACGGCAGAGCATGACACGTGTGCAGCCCTCTTGGCCTGGACTCAGCTGGCCTGGCTCTAGATCAGGATGTGCGTGGGCACCTACCCATCACAGGTGTGCAACTGGAAGGTTGCAAGGGCCCTGTGCTCAGAAGAGCTCCACGACTGCTTACCTGCTTGGCTGCCACTCTGTATGTGCTTACACAAGTGATAGAGCCAGCCCTGTGTCCTCATTTGTGAGCACGTTGACCTGCAAGGACACCTGCGGGAGCCCAGGGCCTGACAGTGTCTCCAGTACTACCTGTGCAACCCTGCCGTCTCCCCTGCTCACCCGGCGACCGCTGGAGCAGGGCTATGCCCGTCTCATCCGTGGAACCCCCAGGGCCTAAGAATGGAAAACTTTAACCATGACCATTTCTGGAGGTTTGCCTGGAACCACCTCCTCCAGGAAGCCTTCCTAGATGCCCTGCCTTGGAGAAATAAGTGCCTCCTTCCCATGAGCTCTGAGGCACTCTGCCCCTTCACCAATCATTCTCAAGTGTTAACTGGGCATTGTCTGCCTCTCTAGTGGTCTGTGAGCCCTGGCCAAGGGATGGGTACCAGGCAAGGTTCACGGATATGTCCCAGAGCCTGCACACAGCAGGGCTGCAGACATATTTGGATGGAGAAGGTGACAGAGAAGACAGAGAAAAGGAATTTTTAAATTAGGGCCCATGCGGAGACTCTGGGGAGGGGGTGTCCACAGATCCCTGAAACAACATGAGCCAGCCTTGACAAGGTGCTTGCTGAGGATTGGACCCACGACTCTGCGTTTCCCACAGTCACAGGCCTATATGGGGCAGGAGTGTTCATCTTGATCTTGGGACCCCACTTGGTTCAGGGCACCTGAAGCAGAGGGCATAGGGCCCATGTGACCCCTTTTCTTTGGCCATGCCGTGAAACTTGCAAGATCTTAGTTTCCCAACCAGGGACTGAACCTGCACTGCTGGCAGTGGCAGCGTGGAGTCCTAACCATTGGGCAGCCAGGGAACTCTCCTCTATGATGTTTAGCATCCCTGATCCTGGTGCTAGGAGGGGACCGCAGGCCTGGGAGAGGTAGAAGGAAGGGCAAGGTTTGCGGGCAAGTCAGGGTTTGAGAAGTGGAGGGGTGCTGGGCAGACAGGCTCAGAGGGTCGCAGGACCTGGGATTGAATTTTGACCTCATCACGAATGAGCCTGAGTGTGTGAAATGGAGGGGACCTTACCTGGAGAGGGACTTCCCAGGTGGCATTAATGGTAAAGAATCCATCTGCCCATGCAGGAGACACAAGAGACAAGAGTTTGATCCTTGGGTCAGGAAGATCCCCTGAAGAAGGAAATGGCAACCCACTGCAGTATTCTTGCCTGGGAAATCCCACAGACAGAGGAGCCTGGCGGGCTACAATCCGTAGGGTTGCAAAGAGTCCGACCCAAATGAACATAAGCACTTTCATACCTTGCCTGGAGAAGGTGACAGTCAGGAGCACACCTAAGAGTTAGCCAGTCAGCCTGAGCTGAAACCCTGGTCGTGCTGCTGACCAGCTATCTGACCTCAGGCAGTTCCCCTCGGGCCCCTGAACCTGGGTATCCTTAGCTTCCAGGAGGTAGGAGTGGCAGTTCCTGCCTCCCGGGGCTGTTACGAGAAATGAATGAGCCGGTGTCCATTAGTGCGAGTGAGCAGCGTCTCCATGCCTGAGAAGCACTTTCCAGGGGCTGGGCTGGGAAGAGAGCTGGTGTGCTCGGAACTGCGTGGCCTGGCATGGCTCAGATTTTACTGTGATTGAGACAATGAGGCTGCTCATTAATTGAGGTCCTACTGTGCACCCAGCCCCTTGCCTGCCTCGCCGGCTCTCTTTAGTGAAGGAGGCAAGAAGCTCTCTCCTGAGACAAATGAGTGCCAGCTGGACATACTTACTGGATGCCTCCTCTCGCCTTTGTTTTTTTAAGCAACAAACAGTTTTAAAAACAAACTCATTTACAGAGTCCCAGGATCTCAGTTAGTGTGCTCGTTTATCACCACGTATTTCTGAGCACCTGCTCTGAGCCAGGCTAGGTTCTTGGGGTGCTGGCTGGCAGCTGTCCACCTGACAGTCGCCCTCCCTCCTGCGCACAGGGGCAGGCATCCCCCCTCTGCCACTTCCCTGCATGACCCTGGGAGAAACCTCATCTCTGTGAATCCAGAGGTGAAACGCAGAGGCTGGGTGCCCCAGGGCGTGGGGTGCAGACTTACAGGGATGCGAGTCGGTGGGCCCAAGCCCTACAGGTGCCAGATCTTCAAAGGGGCAGAGTCTCCCGAATGCTCACGACGGATCCCAGGACCTGAGAAGACTAGTGCCTAGCCCAGCCCCAACGGGGATAAATCCATGTGGGACCTCCAGGTGTTGGAGTTGGCTAGCGAGCAGCAGGCACCCTGAGGTCATAGAGGTGCGTGGGATCACAAGGCTGCCCATAGTCATAGGCTTCCTAGGGTCACATGGCCACTGAGGGCCATATGGCTGCCCAGGGTCACACAGCCTCTCGAAGTCATCCAGCTTCCCGGGACTGTACTGCCAAGTGGGTCATATAGCTCTCTAAGGCTATATAGCTTCTTGAGGTCACAGGGCTTCTCGGGGTCATGTGACTGCCTGAAATCATACAGCTACATGGACCCAAAGGCTGCCCAGCATCATACAGCCTCCCATGGCCATAAGACTGCTTGGGGTTCTTATGGCCGTCTGGGATCATATAGCTTCTTGGGGTTACAGGGCTATCTGGAGTCATACGATCACCTGGTCAGACAATTGCCAGGAGTCATATGCTGTCTAGTCAGTGGGTGACCCGTGCCATGTGTCCATTCAGAGTCACAGAGCTACACAGGTCATATGGACACCCAGGGTCCCAGATGCATCTCAGTGGAAGTTTAGGCTCCTTCCAGGCCGTCCTCTTGCCTCTGTGTCCTGGGTGAGAACACACAGACACATACACACCATGGCTGGAACGCCAGCCCCTCAATTCCCTTCCCCACTGGATGCCCTTATTAAGGAATCCCTGTCAGATCCCCTGGGGGACCTGTAGTCCCTGCCGGAGCCCCAGGTAAAAGGCAGCCTAGCGGACAGGGACCCAGGAGTCCTCATGTGGGACAGGTGGGCGCCAGCCCGTCTGGGTTCCAGTCCCAACTTTACCCCTTCCTTGCCAGCTTCACCTGAGCCCGACGCTCAGAAGGGCCCCGCACTTGGTTTAACACTCTGCCGCCACTTGTGAACAAAGGAATTTTATTTTTCATGTTACCCAGGGGCCCCAAAATTGTGTAGTCAGTTAGTGCTAGCTATGAACCAGTCTCTGCTTCTCCATCTGTAAACTGGGTGCACGGGTTCAGTGCTAATACTTAGAGCCCAGAGGTGGTGAACGGCAATAACCATGCTGGACTGAACACGAGCTGGGGCTCAGCCTGGTCAGGGTCGCCTCACGCCCACAGCAGCCCCGTGCTCGATGTTAGTGTCCCCGTCTGAGAGAAAAGGGAGCGGAGGCACAGAGAGTTAAGGTGGCAGGCCTGATGGCATGGAGGGGCAAGGGGCCGGGCTGGGATTTGAACCCCCACTGCCTGGCTCTGAGTCCTTGTGTCCTTTCCTCAAGGTCATGGAGCAGAGAGCCCCCAGGCTGCCAGGGTAGGGAGGGGCTGCAGCCCTACTCAGCATCTGGAGTCCACTTGTCAGGATGGTGAGGGACAGTCAGAGTCTCTTCAGCTCAGCTGTGAACCAAATGACCAGGTCACCTGGAGAGGAGGTGGGGACCAGCCGCCCACAGTGGGTGGAGGGTGGGGCGTCTGGCAGGACTTGTCAGAGTGAAAGGTGGAAAGCAGGTGATGTGTGGGACCGCCCCGACCCAGGGCCTCTGGCGCGGGCTCCGCCTGCTGATTCAACAAGGGCAGGGCGGACCTCTGAGGTGCTTCAGCCAGGCCACGGTCCTCAGGTGGAACTCCCACCCTCAGCCCC